>OY284487.1:30035711-30635711 GCA_958336395.1 Ctenicera cuprea | reverse complement strand
TATAACTTGTACTTAGAAAACAAGTGTTAATTTTGCCGAAGAGTGAATATAAATTCCATTTTAACTGATACTAATTGTAATTTGGATTGCTTATAATACAGGACTTGTAAATCATTTTATGATTATGCGAATCATGCTATAAACGAGGATTTTTGCTAAATACAGATAATATTCTTTCTATTGCCCTCTAAACTAAGCATCAAATGCAAACTCATAAAAATTTGTTAATAGTTGCTAGTTACGAACCCACTAATAACCGGCAATATTTAATTTGCTGAAACAATTTTTTCATGTATATTTGCAATATATTAACAGAATAAGCCGTCGCTAATTTAATTTTTACAATTTGCCAGTTTCATAAATATTACAGATATAGTATAAAGATCTGAGCATTATTCTTAGGTAGTAATAAAATACTTGATACTCTAATAGTTTTTGTGGTATATAAATAATAAATGCTCGTTAAAAAAATAATAAACGCTATTTAAAAAAATAATAAACGCTATATAAGTTCTTAACCATTGCTCAATTATTAATTGATTTTGATTTTGCTGTATGACAATATCAATGCATCCTAAGAAACAATAAATATATGACAAATTCAAAAACACTCGATACTTACCGCGCTTGGTTTGAGCAAGAACTTTATTTTCACGTTATTTTCTAATGAAATATAATTGTTCCTAACTATAATCTCTTGTAAACTATCTAGACCAACAATATTGTTTAAAAAAAAACCTTGTTTTTCGGTTCTCAACATTAACGTCGCGTATAGCGTCTAGACATATACATTGCATTAAGAAAACTTTATTTTTGCGTTATATACATGAAAAAAGAAGGAGAACCAACACTGTAACAAGAAGAAGATACATACCTATGATACACTGGGAAAATGAATTAAGGAAAACAGGAAATGCCCAGCGACCAATAAAAGAAACGGACCACTGGCCACTGGGGCCACCGCCAACTACAGAAGTAATCACAGAAATAATACACCATTTAAAGAAAAATAAGGCGCCAGGAATAGACCAGGTACAAGTGGAATTGCTACAAGCCGCCCCAAGAATCTTTATAGAAACAGTATGCACAACGATAGAAGAAATCTGGATACGTAATGAAGTACCAACGGAATGGATTACAACCATGCAAATTCCCCTACCAAAAGTTAAAAACCCGAAATCCACGACAGACTACAAGAAAATCAGCCTTTGCAGCCTAGGCTACAAAATATACGCTAAATACCTATTGAGAGTACTGGGGAGACAATCCCGGAAATACCGTCGTACCAAGCAGCATTCCTAAGCAACAGATCTGTTGAGGACCATATATAACGAGACGCATACTGGACGAAAGATGGAAAGGGAGAGGAAAGACTGTACTGGTAGCTCTAGGCCTAACAAGAGCATTCGACACCATATAGCACTCGTCCCTGTTAGAAGCCTTGAAATACTTAGGAACACCGCATTTCCTCATCAACCGGATAATAACAGCATGTCTAAAGGAAAATACGATGTTGCAATGGTTTGGGCAAAGAACAAAAGTATATAAGAAAACGAAAGGCGTAAAGCAAGGATGCCCACTCTCACACAGACTATTCACGATAGATTTGCACAGGGTCCTAGAAAAAACAGCTGCACAAATGACGACGCCATCACCAATCGAAGAAAACATGAATCTGCCAAAGATTGTTGCCTATGCGGATGATCTAATAAACACAGCGGAAGAAGAGGAAGACGCGGGGAGACTAAAACTGCTGATAGCAAACTTAACCGAATCAGGACTAGAAATAAACATCAGCAAATGCGAAGCGATGGTGAGAGCCCCAGGCAAAGAAAGAATTATAGGAGCAGCCGATAACATACTGAAAATAGGGAGCTGTGAACTAAAACAAACACGCAAACTCAAGTACCTAGGCGTATATCTACCAGACTCATTAGCACGACCGGAGACAGTAAACCAAAGAATAACCAAAGCACACCAAGCCACACACATGATTCTTCCTCTCATGCAAAAAAACATATTACCAAAAGGAATAAAGAAAATAATATACAACTCCATAATAGCCACAACTGCTTTATACGGATTAAAAACGACCGCAATCACGAAAGCCAACAGAATGGCACTTCGAAGAATGGAAAAGAAAATACTCAAACTACTTCAACTAAACGCGGGGGAAGAAAACAATTCAACGGCACATGTAATTCTAGAAGGGAAAACAATAACCAAACGACTCACTACATCAAGAATTAAATATTAGCACATATTCTGAGAAGACATGCCAACCATCCTCTCCAGCAAGCTTATGCCATGCAAACAGAAGAAAAGAAGATCGGAAGACCATACTATACGTGGAATACATCATTGGAGCGGGACATCTAAAACACCGGCGTACCTCAACAGATATGGGAGGAATGGGCAAGAAGAAAAGGGGATATACGAAGAGAGACAAGAAGAAGTTACGGAATGATGGAAGAATCGGATCAAGAATCGATTGAAGAAGAACAGGCTAACGGAAAAGAGGAGGCAGAAAGACGATGAAGAAGGAGAAAACAAAGTAAGAGGAACAAAACACGCACCAGTGGGAAAGAAAACGACGAATATATACTGGTCAACTGCAGAGGGGAAAAGAAGGTAGTAAAATCGAGCTGCGGGAACCTTACAATTAAGTGATAATAAAGTTTAAATCAGTTTTGGGGTAAATATTAAGCAGTTTATTAGCCATTAGAAAATTAAGATATTTGTAATCTTAGAACAACAGATAAGTGTGAAATAAGAACAATGTGAAACTTTGACACTAAAGTTTATTAGGTTAAAATGCATAATTTCATAACGGTCTTGGTTACGTACTCAAAACCCCCGTTGATGCGTAGTTTACTAACTACCCGGTGTTGCAGCAGCGGTGTCTTGCAGTATGCATTGCAGACATGCTAACGCGGTTCAACACCCCTATCACATCCCACCTATCACATAAATTCCTACCCACCTACTGGCATGGGGTGGGCCTGGCGTAATCCAGGATCGACCCTCGAGTCAGCTCCATGTCAGATGATGATGATGATAATGATGATTTACTGTGAAAATATAATTGTTCTTAATCACAACCCCGCGTAGGCCTCCTATAGCAATATTGTTCTTTAATAACTAAATTTTGTTTTAGCATTGGTTTGTGTAAATCATAACATACCTTAACTATAATCTCGCATAGGCCGCTTAGACTAACAATGTTGTTTTTAAAATGATGTTTGTTTTTGCATTGTTTTCTGTGTAAATACAACTGTTCTGAACGATAACTTTGGGTAGACCACCTATTTTGATATATTTTAGTTTTTACGTCTGATTTTACGTATTTATTGTTACGGAATCAAACCAGTTTTAGGAAACAATAAATATTTATGTCAAATGACAAGAATGTCTTCCGGGTGTAATATCACAAACAAATTATGGTTAAAAATACATTTCCGATTGACTTTTTTATTCTTCGCCGTTTTCCTGTGGGCTTCTTAGGCCCTGCAATGTATGCACTTGAAAATGCTAAAATGCACGTGCACGTTATGCAGTATAATATTTAGCAACATGCATTAAATGCATAATTGTTACATTTGAGAGTTTTCAGCAAAATTACAACATTTCTGTAAACTGTTGAAAATATTTCATATCTTATACAAAATGTTTTTTTGAAAAATTTAAAAAACTGGATTTTTTATATTTTTTTGAAAATTTTGAATTTTTTGTTTATTTACGTAATTTACATGTAGTCGTATTAGTGTATTGTAGATGTTACAAATATCAAACGTTCACAGTTATTTTATCACTTTCTGACTCTAAAAAATGTTTAAAATTAAATTCATTCAAGAAATATCTGAAAACACTAATTTTCAAAAACCGGTTGTATGTTTTTCTAATGTTGTGATTTAATAATGCGTAAGATGAGATCGATACAGCATGTTTTTTTCCAACTGCTCTAAATTGCCCTTGATGTTTTTTTTCTCGAGTTCTTGAAATGTAAAGTTTAGCATTTCTCTATGTAAATTTGCATTTTCTCGCGTGTAGGTCAAAGACCGTCATCTGTTTGGCTATTATAAATAATACAACAGTTAGTTTATCGCTCTAGCTGGTAGCATCAGAGCCAATTAATTACCTCCAGGATATATACTCCTAATTAAATTGTAAAATTTCAAAACAACATATTCTACGAAATTTTCAACATTTTTTTTTAATATAAATAATGTTTAGGAAGACTGGGATGCTCCATATCTCATTTGGCTCGTATTTAACTGGAAAGAATCGATTACAATTTAGTAAATCAGTAGCAAGTTGATCATAAATAATAATCAGATTTAGTCGGCCCGTATTTTAATCTGCACAGCATATTCTTACAGCCATTTTGACGGTACTAAACTAAGAACTACTTTTAAATCAACTTAAACAAAATGCACGTCCTTTCTATTTTCAATCAATTAGAATGACTGTTGTTAAAGCAAGGTAAAGAAGTTATCACAGATGAGTTGCTTAGTGTTACAGGTGCAGTATGATATTAAACAAAAATATTTACATAAATATTCAATTACAAACATAACCACTAGAAAAGTCATTTGTGTCCTAGTCTTACAATTTAAAAATAAACCAAATAGTACGGACGTGCAAATTTCTATGCACATTTCAAAATTCGGCAACAATTTTGTGCTACAATTGATCAGTGGTGATAAGGCGACGTGATTTTTTCTTACACTTATGTTTCAAACATTTGATGTTAAATAGGATATCGTTTCTGTTCTCAGAACAAGAATTTGGCCAATTCAAAAAACGAAGCCGTCTTAAACAGTTGAAATGTCTAAGCACTTCTCATGAGCTTCTCCACATTCCAAACCGTTGATACAACTTATATTTTCAAAAATATTTTAAGTATGACATTTGACTACGAAGTATTGCAAGATCGGATTGATTTTTGTTCAATTTTAGCCACCACATTTTTACCTAAGCGACAATGCAAACTTGCATCGTGTGTAAAGTAAATGTATTTGCTACGTAACACTTTATTTTGTAGAATTAAAACTAAGAGCAATTGCCCTAAGAAGGTATGTTGTTTATATAGGGTGGTTCGTAAATAACGACTTCACACGTAGCAGCATGTTTTTTGTCTCTTTCTGACAGTATCGCAACCCTAGAATAAGAATAAGTAAAAAAGTTTATCTTAAGGCGTATTTGAAAACATTATCTGATATTAGGAATCCATATATCTGAAGTCCTAACAGTCTCATCATAACAACACGGAGAGCTCTTGCATCTCGACAACATTTATCACCACAATACGATGTCGGCCACTTGCAACTCAACTCAGTTTGTTGATTGTTTTAGGCAATTATTTATGCTGCTTTCACCGCTGTTGCTATAATTTGGTTATTTATTGTTTACTACAGAAAAACTCCAAGTTGTAATAAAATTTGCCTATTGTAGCACAGACACGACAAGAATGCTTCGCAATTGTTTAGAATAGACGGTCAATAAGATTACCGCCTGCACTAAATACCTACTCGGCTGTTTTGTATATTGACTTACATTAATAATTTGTTTAGTTAGTCATTTGAAGTAGCCGCATTCGGTGTAGTTGCTCCGCTTTAATAAATAAAATTATAAAATGGACAATCATAATAAACAAGTACACGAGTTGAAATGTTGCAATATTTATAGATAAACAAATATCTTTTAAAATTGGTGAATTTTGATTATGTCTTTTAGACTCGAATGTTGCTACTGAGCTCATATTTTCAGTTATAAACAATTTGTTGTCCGCGAATAAAAGCTACTACAATTTTTTAAAGGTGCATGCAATATGACTTAAAAAGCTAGGTGTGATAATTTAAAACAATTAAATTAATTTGGAAAATATTAAAATTAGGTTATTTTAAAAATTACATTTTATTTTACTTGTTAATATTAAAATATTTTCAAGTTTTCTTTGTTTTGTTCTTCAATTTGCCTTTGTGAAGTTAGATTATAATATACAGAAACAGTTTTTTTTTAAATTCTTTTGAAGCTTTTTTTATTTTGTTTTTTATTTTGTCCGAGTAAATGAGGCGTCCCATTCCAAAACTCGCCTTCTCCACTCGAACTAATTTTACAGAAAATCCAAAAAACTAGTCCATGGTTATCTTTTTAAACTAATGACTCTGGTGTTGTTCACTGGCACCATATGTGTGTCTATTACCGTTTCTGCATAAAATATTTAAAATAGAGCTGCAAATAATGTAAATATCCTGACTGTAAATTTGGATAAGACAAGTTCTGATATGATGTGTTGGATTAAACTAGTTTTGGAATGGAAGTAATGTTATTTCATTTATTTTAAACAGCAAATTCTGAAACATTAATGTTGTGTTTCTTTATTTAGAAAAAGATTTGATAAAAAAAATAACACATGATCTTAGGCAACTTTATTGATTATAATACATTGGAAGTTTTGATATAAATTATTATTATACAGTCGTGACCACACCGTCCTCTTCATCGTCAACACGTCTTTCACAAAAATCGTTTGATTCTTCCTAGCCTTCATCTATTTTATTATCATTTTCGTTTTCTAGAGCACTCAGCAAGTCTTTGTAAAATTGCAACCCTTCTGTACGATTAGTAATCCAATCAACTCCAAAATGTTTCTTTAATAATTTATTAACATCTTGCAACTTTGCGGGCTTTACCACAACTCCCGACTTTATTACTGTAGGATTCATTCCACTCATCCTCTTTCCTTTCCTTAAAATCGACTTTGCCACTCCGTTGTTCGAATTGTAATGCATTTCACCTTGTACGTGAATGTTTCCCAGGGTTGTCTTTAAAAGAAAAAACCTTTTAATAGCAGAAAACTTGAAATGCCATGAACCAACAGGTTTTAGATAGATGCCCGCTTCTGTCTTCCAGTCTCTTACTGGGCAATCTTTTCCCAATTCCCTAACGGTGCCGTGATCTTTAAAAATTTCTAAGTATTTCCTTGGATTTGTAATCGTGGGTAATTTTTTAAGAATTTTTTCTATCCTTCCAAACACCCTGTCGGAAGGTAGAAACGAATGACCTGGAATTGGAAATACCAGTTCAATAGATTTAACAGACTCTGGAGCTAAAGTTGACAGAAAGTAGTTACATGCTCCAATAACAGTGGTATTGCGATTTTGGCCTCCGCATCCATCGGCGCACAATCTAATAAGGGAACAATGGGATAAATCGGTTTTTGATAAGCAGTCCAAAACAGCAGATGCTATTTCGTTCGACCCCTTATGGTATTCATGTTCCATCCATGTATAGATAAAGACATTTTCAGAAGTCAGTCGAGAACCTGACGAACCCACTACAATAGTGAAGTTGTAGGTGTATAGTTGTCGACTGTAATATGCAATTTGATCTGGAACTTTGGGATTTACTAAATTTTTTTGACAATCAAACGACAATGTAATCATATCTTCTTGTTCTTCCTTTAGTTTTCTGAAAAATGACTTGGCTTTTAATTTATGCAGTTGTCTCTCAACACCTATAGCTTCCTTTTTTTTCGGATTAGTTTCTGATTTATATCTTTCTCCTAATGCAATACAACAAGAACAAGCGTCGGTGACCGGTGTGCCAAACCCAATATTGTAATCTTGATTGAAAATTTTACGAAAGAAAGTTTTTTTCGCAGTTAATTCTTTTGGCACACTATTATTGTACATAGCCCAAATCTTGGAAATGTTTAGTTCACTAGGTAAATATTGCCTAGTCGTAGTTTTAGACCTACAGTAGTGGCTTTCAACGCCTTTCAATTTTTCAATAAATTTTTTAACAGAAACCCTGCGTTCTTCATAACCCTTACTGCGTGTATCTCCTCCCCTGTTTTCTTGCGGCAATTTGCCACTTGCTAAATGGTTTCGTGCAATTCTCTGAACCCTATCCTTAGATACGTTTAGAATGTTCAGAAAAGCTTTTTGACATACTTGAACACCAAATGACCTGCAGTCAGCGATCTTCACGTAATATTGCACCGAAATATGTTTTCGACTGCTCCCTTCTTTCACAGCTCTCTCTCTTTTTGGTACAGCTGCTTTGCAATATTTTAAAATATAAATATCTTGCTGTACTTTAGTGCGACAACTATATAAATTTGAGTGAAACTCGTAAATATCCCTCATAGTAAGTTTGTTGCATTTATATGTTTTTCCATCATGCTTGCATTCAGGACGACGCGGCAAGCCAGAGGGAGCATGTCTATATTATAAAAGAATGAATACATCAGAAAAAAATACTTATATTATTTTCGTTTCATTTAATTAAATTATTATTTTCGTTTCATTTAATTAAATTAAAAGATAAATCTGTAAAACTGGTACATAACCTACATACCTAGCACGCTTTTGCACCTCCTTTTTCCATTTGGAAGGGTCACTAACTCGTTTTCTTCCCTTTCCCGGTAACGAAGGCAATATGTTACTTTCCAATTCCATGACAGTCTAGTATAGCAAACTAATTTTTCAAAGCGAATTAATAATCTTCATTATTAGTAATGCAAACGTAACCAAACTAATCAAACAACAAACTATGACCGTTGATTGAGGGAATTCCCTCAATCAACGCTATGACCGTACACAACGCAAATTCATTATAGTACGCAAGCGCCAGCCGCCCAGTGATTGGTTCAGTGGATAAGGCGAGTTCTGCTTTAGAACTGTCACTGGATAAGGCGACTTTTGGAATGTTGTTGAACTTTCTCCCAAGGTTTTCAATGAGATATGATAAGTTTTGGTCCGTTTTTAATTCATATTAAAATGCTGCTTGAAATTCTGCGTCTTTTGATGTATCTAACTCATTTTTTTTTTAAAGTGGAGAAGGCTAGTTTTGGAATGGGACGCCTCAAATACGGTCATTGTACTTTAGAGAGCTACAATTTGTAGGCCTCTCTATCTTATTTTTTTCATTTATTATTGTTATTAAATTTATAAGTTAGGATGATTTTGGCAGTATCCTTTTACAAACAGAGTTTTATAAATCTTAGGACAGAATATGATAGAAAGCCTTAACACAAATCGAAAGTTTTTTTTCGAAGCAATGATAGCTGCTACAATTTTTGTAAATTTTCAGCTTTAACCCATATTCGCTCTAAAATGTATTGACAGATCGGGATTACATTTGGTAACAGTTTTGAATGCATGAAAACAGTGAAGTGGAAAAATTTTCAAACGATGTAGATGATAAAGAAATATTGTTCAAAAACTGGCCACACGATTTTTATTTTAAACTGTGTAGGTTCATACAGATATAATTAATTTAAAGTTTAGTTGGAGTTGCTTAGTATACAAGGGACGATAAAATATTTTTATTTAAACTAAATTACTTATGAGCAATTCTATTATAATAGTCACAAGTTAATTTTTAGTTGTAGCAATATTTGAGAAGGTTAGTTTTCGTCTTTTCTTCCAATTTTTGTTTAATAGATTGTTGTATCGTCTGCGACTTTCTTAATTACCAAGGAACGTTATTGCAAAAATCAAAAAAAAATTAAGTTGGAGCTACATGCTACATCGTTGCGCATAAATACTTTTAGAATTATCAAACATAAAAGTTCTGCACTAATTATCTACAAACTGTACGCCGTCTTGGAGTCGTTCCTTATATAGGTAAATGGTATTTTTTTTAAATTTATCTACGACATACACATAAAACTCAACAACAAAAAAACATTGTACGTCTTTAAATACGACGGTCAGGTATACCAGGGTGTAACAGACCACTCGCGCACAATCTTTTACGGCTAAACTATCAAACCTACATACATGAGATAAAAACTTTGTAAAGTAAATCGTACTCGAGGTATTTAGTAATAATGGTATAAATTTTTTGGCGTTCTGTAAAGGTAGTTTTGGGGGAGCTGGGGGGAATTTCTCGAAATTTTTAAATACGAAGATGGGTCAAGTCGTACCTCATTTAAAAGGTATTTTTAAACCCAACAACTTAAAAAAAGCATATATTGATAGCTCAAACCATTTCACAATGGCGGCCAATTATATAAACCTTTTCCCAACCGCACATGAACTATTGTAACAAGAAAATTAGTACTGATCGTTAAAGTCCATTAAACTAGCCTTCTAACAATGTATTACATGACAACAAAAATAAATGTTAGTATCCTCTCTCCTTCTCAAAAGAGTGGAAACATTCAAAAGATATTATCTCAAAAATTTTAAATAAGACGAGGAGTCAAGTATTACTTCATTTAAAAGTTTCGTTAAACTGAACAATTTTTGTATGAAAGTTTTTCGATATCTCTCACCGCCACCGTTACAAAACGGCGGCTCAATTTATAAAAATTTGCTTTCTATTATTGGCTGAATCATTACTTCTACCGCATCTAAGGCAGTGCAACAGACATGTTTTTGCTGATTTATGAAGTCTATTCACATAACATTTAAATCCACGTGCGAGTGGAGTTGGACAACTCAACATCGCACTCGCACTAAACCTTTGTTATACCCGAAGGGAAACTATTAATACGTATGTTGGTGTTTTTGGCGAATAAGATGTGCACCGTGTCTTGATTGTTTCAAATACTATTATTACATTTAAAACAATCAGTACATGGTGCACATCTTATTTGCCAAAAACACCAACACACGCATTGATAATTTCTCACCAGGTATAATGGAGGCTTAGTGCGAGTGCGATGCATTATTATAGTATTAGAAGTTAAAATATGGCGTTATTTGTTAATTTAATCAAATTTTGACCGTATACTTTTCTTAAGACAATAAAATCTATAATTCAAAAATACACAAAAATATAAAGCGTGTCTTTTAAAAAAAATTCATTTTAACAAATAACTCGAAAACCCGATGCGCAATTGTGTTTTAGTTTTCACCAGCAGTAGATAAAGTAACACTTTTTTCCTGATTTAACTAACTTTGTATCTTTAAAATTAAAAAGGTGGTAATAGCTGCTCAGTTCCCATGATCACCCTGTATAGCGAGAAAGGTAAAAATGCTTATTTAACTTTCTGAAACAATTCTTCGAATATTTATGCACCAATTTCTAAACAGTGGGCAAAACAAAGCATGCAACCAGCTTTAGAGGGAGTTTGTAGACTATTAGCAACATTTTATTAAACTTCCTGACTAATTTACACTTTAAGATGTCCAACACAAAACGTAATCAAGAGGTAGGTGAAAACAACTGCTTTTTTTTTATTGACTCTTAAATGTCATTGAAATAAATGACAGATAATGCGATTTGAGTGTAAATCTTAGATACGCAGTGTTTTTGTGTTCGCTCTATAACTTATCATGTGGGTCTCGTTAGACGTTTACCATTTCAATGATATCATAAAAACGTCAAGAGAAGATAAATTAGAAAACCAAAGCTGCTATTTAACTGAGCTTCTCTCAATCCACTCTACAATAAATTTTTAAGTACCCCATAATAATTACGGAATCAAATTTCAAAATCGCGTAGGTACCAAAGAAAATTTTACATAGTTACTAAAATATTAGGACGCACACTGTAGTTGTAATTATGGCAGGCTGTTTGGAATTTACAGCCTACTTATAATTAACAGGTTTTTGGGTTTTTGCAAAATTGTATGGTTTAGGAAGCTTTTATATAGTTGAAAAGAAATAAAAAATTCTCTGCATTCAGAAAGATCAAAATATAATTAAGTTAGCTATCTACATAAATATAATATGATGGTGTCACAACTTTTGCAACATTAATTTAAAACAAAAATTAATAACAACAAAATGTGTCAAATATTTTACAAAACACCTTTTATTAAAGAAATTGTAGAATAAGACCATTATTTACGTTTATTATTTCATATATTTGCCGATAATAAAACGTAAAAAAATATTTAAATGAAAGAAACTTTAATGCAGCGGCCAATTTGCTTAAATTACTTAAAGATGCAATTAACAATGACTCACTAGAATTTCCCAAACATTCAAAAATTTTTACAATGAAAAATATTTATACTATAAACTTGTGGTGGAAATAAAGAAAAATATGGTGTATAGTGTAAAGAAGTACTGAATTTCCATTTTTTATATTTAGCCAATAAATTTTATAGGTCAGCAGATGTACTTTTAGTGATTTTTGTCCTAAAAAATATGTGGCATTTAATAGTTATACCATAAAACTTGTGGACTTGTATATTTGTTAAATTGCAAACGGCATTGACATTTGCTATTTATTAGTAAACAACATTTCCTTAGCACCTCTTGAAGAATATATTTTAAACGTCGGAGCTAACTTAAAACAAAATAAATTCTACTAGCATTTCACGGAAATAGTTTTTATGCAGACATTTGCATGATTTGGGTAGAACAACTACGTATTCGATTACTTTTAGTTAACGCAGTGGTCATTATTATTTTTAAGTAACCATTTTACATAATATTTTAATATTAATATAATGAGTATTTTCTCACTTCATCACGTTAAAAAAACACACAAAAGTAACTTTAAATTAGCCTTAAATTATGAATAGATTAATTATACAGGCCTTTAAACGGTATTGAACTTTAACTCTAAAAATGTTTCAACGCATGCCGGAATGTTAAAATTAATTTAAACGTTAAACTATGTTATGCACTTTATCCAAACTTGTTAAGTATTTAAGTTAGCTTACCAAATTTTAACCACATCTTAAAAATGTATAAGACATTAAAATAATAGATTGTATGGCTGAGCGTTTGTTTACTATTTATTGTAAAGTTTATCTTACCCAACCTAGCGTGACATTTTAAAACCTGAACTACAGCAAGAAAATTGTACCTACGCACCTTTTGTTAAGCTATTTACAAATAGACAATTTCATCAATTGTCGCAAAAAAATACAGTAATTTTATGTACTTGTTTGACTCATAAAAGATGCAGCAATTTATTACGAAGGAACAACATTTTACATTTCTGTTGAGTAATGATGCTGACAAATCATTAAGCTCTATACAGATTGACCATTTCTCAAAGTAATAAATAACATTAGAAGTATAGTAAAAATACTATAAATATTTTGTTCACCTTTTAATATACTCAGGTTTAATCTAACAAAAACCTTAACTAAAATTGACCTTAAGAAATTATAAATTTATACTTTTTTGTTTTCTTAAACGTACTAAACGTAAAAGTATAATTAACATTATTTGATTGATATGTAGTTTTTTTACCATCAGTAATACATTCCCTGTGAATATATCAAAATAACACTATGCTAAAGTATGCTTTTTTAATAAAAACCTGTAGGGATTTAAATAACCTTGAATAATACAAATTCCTAGCGCGGTCGCACGGCGTACTGTCTTTATAATTCTAATTTCGTCATAATTCTAAAAGTTCATAAGGACGTTTGTAATAAAGTTTATTCACCAATGCATCAGTAAATGCCATTATCATGTAGGTAGGGATGAGCCATCTCATTAGTATAAATATTTTAAGATTTACCTCATAGGGTCAGTTCGATTTGTGAATTCAAAGCATCACATCAACATGAAAATAGTAAGTACAATTTGTATTATTTAAATAATACACCACATAGTTTACAATGGAAATGCAATGTACAGAAATGTGCTTGCTTGTGCAATAACTTTACGTAATATAAATGCAGCAGTTAAATGTTTCCGTTATAAAGAAACTATTTTAAGTGTTATATAGAATTGTGTTAATTTATTAGTTTTTTTGTGTTAATTTTCACAATAAACAAAAACTATTTGTTTAATTCGGTAATTTAAAAATTCATAATTAAAAAACAAACTTGAGATAAATTAGTATTTAACAAACTAAATTATTAAATTGCAATAAAATATTCATTTTGCAATTAAACTAACTACAATTTTGGCTGATAGAATTTCTGTTTCTCTTAACGTCTAAAATTTGTACTTATTTTACTTTAATTAGAAACATCATTAAATTTCTTCTTGACATTTTTCAATAAAATTGGTTAAAAAAATTATATTCGTTTAAAAATATTTATTGGTAATTAATAATTAATAGACATATGCTATAATAATAAAATTATTAATGTTATTTCTTGCAGATAATTCTTGCAGTTTTGGTTGCGGCAGCTTATGCAGGCCCAGCTGACGTAATTCCCATAGTCAAATATGTGAACGAAGGTGTAAACGCTGATGGATCTTTCCAATGGAGGTAGGAAATTCGAATATTTTTATCGTGCTTTACCTTTCTCAAAGTTATTTTATTTTAATTTAATTTCAATCAAACTTCAAAACTACGTACTATAGTTACCAACAATTAAAATTTGATTTTCCTTCTTACTTCTAAAAATGAAAAATATATTTCTATTTGTTTGTCTAATACTGAATTATAAATTTTAAACCTTAGCGAAAAAGTGTTTAATTAAAATATCTATATACAGTCTTTTACCTAACTTAGTTTTTTCCAAAGTACACTTACACTTGTGAAATATCATTAAAATAAGAAAATGAAACATTTTTTTATTGTAAATAAACGTTATTTTCATCGTGCTTTTGAAAATGACAAGAAGAAAATGACGTGTAAACACGTTGAAATGCGTATAAAGCTAAAATACAAAACCTGTTGAAGTTAAGAATTGTTTTATTTACAATAAATTATAACGAAGTTCAACGAAGTAAAGCTCGAACTTATAAATAAAAAAAACCTTGTTTCTAACTAATATATAAAATACTACCATTCGATTTAAAAACAAAATAGGACATTTCTTGGTTAAACCGGAAGTTCTGAATAACTTTTTCTATCGCTATTTTATACGACAAATGGTTTCAATCAAAGAAGTTTTTATCAGCTATATAACTAAATGTATAGTTATTGAGATAGCAGCTGTTAAAAGTTAGGCAAAAGACCATCTACATGTGTTTTTCTTCTCCTGTCAACGTGTAATTTCCTTTTAAAATTTCTGTTGTTCAATGTTGCTCTGTATTTCAGTTATGAAGCTGGAAATGGAATTGCCGCCCAAGAACAAGGAGCCTTGAAGAACGCCGACACCATGGCCGTTCAAGGAGCTTACAAATTCAAAACTCCAGACGGTTTAGATGTATCCATTACCTATGTTGCTGATGAAAACGGCTTCCAACCCCAAGGCAATTCCATCCCTGTACCTCCACCAATCCCAGAAGCTATTTTGAGGTCATTGGCTTGGAATGAGGCTCACCCCGAAAAAGACGTACCACAAGGCAGATTATAAGCTGGTGTTTAAAGCCAGTAAATTTTGTACAAACCTTACAATCGACAATCAGCATTAAAACTATCCCGTTAAAGGGATTTTTTTATAGTAACAGCAACATAAAATATTTATGTAAAAAATGTATAATGCTTGCAATGCTCAAATAAATGAATAGTTTGTTTTCAAAAAAGTTTTTTAACCCACTGACTTTGCTAAAAGGGAGTAATATTCATGGTTGTATTACAATACTTTCTATGACTAGAAAATTCTAAAAATTGGTATGTTTTTTCAGGTACAAAATGTTTTCTAAATTAAAATCGTCAATATATACAAGTTGTATGTTAAAAGTGAAAGATGTAAAGAAAATAGTTCAGTTTTTCTTATATCTAACATAATTGGTTTTGCTTGACAAAACCGCACTATTGTTATTTATTACTTATTCGTCAAAGTTAATATACATATGTACAGTTCCAACAACAATGGCGGTGTAAGTGCAGGGTTATTTGTGTTTGAACACTAGCGAAGTTGCAATTTGCAATTTTCTTAATATGAAAAGGATAACATACGTACAAAAGAAGAAGTTTTTACCGCTAAACATGTACTAGTCTTAGTTCTTATCAAAAATTTTTATAATTGGTTGTAAATATTAACATTTGATAGAATGTCCTGAACATGGTTAAGGTGCTGCTCCTCCACAAACTGTGCTTACTCAACATAATGTCATCAATTATATAAAATAATAATTAATTTTTACTTTCTGTTACTAGCACCAAAAACATGCTGTAGAAGTATTAGAACTTTTAGAGGGTTTATTTTAGAGACCAATTTGCCACACTTTAGCAATTTTCTCGGTAGATTTTTAAATGCTAATGAAACCAGAATCTATCACTTTAAACCAGAATAAAAACGCTAGAGCATGGAGTGGCTGTAATAATTTAGCATTGGCTGATTTTCAATTTTTGGCAACTATATAAAATCTGTGCAGTATGTCTAGTACACGTTTTTGCTGAAATTATCCTATAGACTGAATGCATCGAAAACAATGTGGTAGCAAGTTGCTGCTAAATAGTTCCCAAACTGTTTTCTAAAACCAAAATGTTTCGAAATCTTCAAGAAATAATGGCAAGCGAAAGTGAGAATTAGAAGCATATACATGAGCAATCAAAATGGTTAATTAAATACTTATTTGTGCAGAGAGGACGAAAGCACATTTTTAGTACCGATACATTTTATACAAAAAAAATGTGTACACTCTTTGTCACGACGTCAAAAAATAGTTAATATAATTTTCTCAAATTGCAACGCTATGTTAACAATGTGCTGTTATGCCAATGGAGCTTTATCAGTTCGGTTTAGAATGTTTCGGCGTAGCCGACTTCATGTGGGCGTTAGAAGGCTGCTGTTTAAATGCAGGCTTGTTTAGACGCATTATTGTGCTACATTTATGATGCGCGAATTCTTAATTTTTATTGTTTTAGAAAACTTTAATTCTGATAAATAGTATTGTCACGTGTTCCTGTTATATTAAAACAAAACTAAGAATATTGACAAAAAACTGTGTTTATTGTTTAACACACAAATGTATTTAAATAGGTATCAAATGTATTAAATGTTCTACATTGATGCATCTGGTAATTATGTTATAAATCCCTTAAATAAGCGAGAGACGAAAATGTTCCAAATGTGAAAATAAGCCGCAATTTATTGTATCAACTTTTTAAATAAGTTTAAGCTTATCTTCTATAAGCTATGGATATATTAAAATAACAGTAGGCTAAAGTATGCTTTTTTAAAAACTCCGTAGGGATTTAAATAACCTTGAATAATACAAATTCCTAGCGCGGTAGGACGGCATACTGTGTTTATAATTCAAATTTCGTCATAATTCTAAAAGTTCATAAAGACGTTTGTAATTTTTTTTGATCATCCATACTACATAGTTTATAATGAAAATGCAACGTTAAGAAATGTGCATGCTTGTGCAATAGCCTTGCGTAATACCAATGCAGTATTTGGATGTTTCCGTTGTTATAAAGAAACGACTTTAAATGTTAGATGGAATTGTTAGTTTCTCTCTTATG
This sequence comes from Ctenicera cuprea, assembly GCA_958336395.1. Taxonomy (NCBI): domain Eukaryota; kingdom Metazoa; phylum Arthropoda; class Insecta; order Coleoptera; family Elateridae; genus Ctenicera; species Ctenicera cuprea. Next base: position 30,618,467 of record OY284487.1, on the reverse strand, counting down.
AAATTCTACGATAAACAAAAACCATTTGTTTGATTTGGTTACTGAAAAGCTCATAATTTAAACAAGGCGCATTTAATAAAAATTAGTAATTAACCAATTAAATACAATCAATCTTGCCTCTGAAAATGATATATCAACATGTTGAAATACGTATAAGGCTAAAATAAAAAACCAGCTGAAGTTAAAAGTTGTTTTATTTACAATACATCTGAATGAACTTCAACGAAGTAAAAATCGAACTTATAAATAATAAAATTTATGTACAATATTTCCAATAAAATATTTATTTTGCAATTAAACTAATTACAATGGTGGCTGATTTTTAATTATTATACTTTATTAGAAGCATCAATAAATTCATTTATGATATTTTTAATAAAACAGAAAAAATTATATTTGTCAGTAAATGTTCATTGTATTAATAATTGATAGTCATATGCTATAACAATCAATGAATTTGTTAATATTTTTTTTTCTTTCCAGATAATTCTTGCAGTTTTGATAGCGGCAGCTTATGCAGGTCCAGCTGACCAAGTTCCCATAGTCAAATATGTGAACGAAGGTGTAAACGGTGATGGATCTTACCAATGGAGGTAAAAAATTAAAATATTTTTTATATCGCTTTACTTTTCTTATGGTTATTTTAACTTAAATAAAATCAATCCAAACAAAAATACGTACTGTAGTTACCATCAATTAAAGTTTGATTTTCGTTTTTACTTCTGACAAACACACATATATTTCGATTTGTTTGTGTAATACTTAACAATATACATTGAACCTTAAATATTAACCGATTATTAAACGATGAATTTCATGTAATAAGTACTGTAGCAAAATATTTTTGAAATTGTACATTGCAGTCTTACGTAAGCAAGAACCATTGGGTTCGATTTAAATTTCTGTCTTTTACCTATCTTCGAGTTTCTAATTTGTTTAACGTAAGCTTACATTTGTGAAATATCATTGAATTAAGAAAAAAAGCTAAAGTGTGGACTTTGAATAGACATTTGCATACCAGATATTAATACTTGCCGTATATCCAAAAGTGTAATTTTTTATAGTAATACCGTTGTACATTTCACAGACTGTTACATTTATAAGAAAGCAAGCTATATAGGCAACCCTCCATTCCAAACACCCAAATTCATAGAAAGCGCCACAATGAAATTATAGCTTTCAGAAAAAAATTAAATTGTAGCCGATCTTCCGTTCTAACAGCCTACAAAGCTTTTAAATAATATTTATTTAAAATTTTTCAAAAAATTGAAGATGCGCCGTTGCGGTTGTTTTCAGATTTTACAAATTAGTTTTGTTTCATTGTATACCACCCACCAAGGGCTCTTAAACAACTTGTATCCGAAGCCGGCCAAACGACTGCTTTTTAAGTAAGTGGGCGTTAAACTGGAGATATTTAAAAAATAGCAGCCACCATTTTAAAGCTAGAGAATTTGGCAAAAACGTTCTTAATTTGCTTTAAGCTCTACTCTCATTTCCCCGTATGTTAGATTTCAATGAAAACAATTTATATACGAGGTCGCATACTGCATAAGAATAGTAAAAACAGAAGCGCCCGCCCTACAGCCAATTAGATGCTCCTCGGATTTCGCACTAAACATCGATAAAAATGGTTTATTTAAAGAGTTATCAAAAATATGCAAACAATGAAAAATATATTTATAATTAGAGCTAACTGATAAGTGTAGTTAAAATTACGTAAATGCCGGAAAACGTGGTCTTGATATTAAAATGTATCGTTTGCTTTCTTAATTTTTTAAGTAGTTAAAGAGTCTTGCAGATTCTAATAAAATACTCCAAATAGTATATCGAACTGGTAAAATCTATAATGATCGGCGTCTGCGTTTCTGAATAAATAATTAATCAATTTCAAAATTTTTCTAAAATTCCTGGAAGGCGTCAGAGTAAAATTTAAGAAATTTATTAAAAACAAATGTAAAGTTCATTGCAAGCTCTGTAAGCTCAGAAAGTTTAAAAAATGTGCTGAGAATTTTTGGAAAAGATTGTTTTGATTATTGTCAAAACTTTGACACAGCGGCATTGCGATTGTTTTCGAATTTTTAAAATTAATTTAACTTCATCGTATACTACCCGAAAAGAGCTTTCAAACAAGTTGTAGCTGATTCCGATTAGCCAATTACTTTTTCAGTAAATAGGCGTTAAATTTTCAATTTGCCGTAAGATCTTCTCTCACATCCCGTGCTCAAATTTCTAAAATTTAGTTTTAGAAAGAAACTCTACCAAAAAAACATGTCCAACTTTCGTTTCCGGTTTTAGATTTTGTTGAAAAGCTTAACTAAAACTACAATTTCTGATCTACCTTGATTTAACATTTCATCAAAATCGGTCAAGGCTTTCGCCTCTAGAGGCGTCACACACCCACCTACCAGACGTATTTTTAAAATCACGTTTTGAGTGTTTTGAACCCCAAAACGTATATTTTCGTTAAAATCTGGATTTCGAAAATTTTCATGAAACCAATACTTCCCCATACCAAAGGTCTGTAAAAGTAAAAACTTCTTTTCAATTAATGCAAATTCATTTGTAGTGAAACTGTATTGTTTTTAACTTTTTACATTGCAGTTTTGTAAAAGCAAATGATTTTTATCAAATAAGTATGTATGAACTATATAGCTAAATGTATAGTTATTGAGATAGTGACTCTGTATATGATTTTATGTCCTCCGTTTAATTTGTACTTTGCTTCTAAAGTTTTCTCTGTCTCAATGCTTCTTTGCATTTCAGTTATGAAGCTGGAAATGGAATTGCTGCCCAAGAACAAGGAGCCTTGAAGAACCCCGAAACGATGGCCGCTCAAGGAGCTTACAAATTCAAAACTCCAGACGGTTTAGATGTATCCATTACCTACGTTGCTGATGAAAACGGCTTCCAACCTCAAGGAAATTCTATCCCTGTACCTCCACCAATCCCAGAAGCTATTTTAAGGTCATTGGCTTGGAATGCGGCTCATCCCGAAAAAGACGTACCACAAGGCAGATTATAAGCTAGTGTTTAAAGCCAGTAAATTTTGTAAAAGCTTTACAATCGACAATTAGCATTAAAACTCCCGGTAAATAATTTTTTGTAGTAAAAGCAACATAAAATATATATGTAAAAAATGTATAATGCTTGCAATTCTTAAATAAATATATAGTTTGTTTTTAAAAAAGTGTTTTAAGCCGACTGACTGTGCTAAGAGAAAGTAATATCTATAGTTGTATTACAATAGCTTTTATGATTAAGACAATTCTAAAACTTGCTATGTTTTTTTGGGTACAAGATGTTTTGTAAATTCAAATCGTCAATGTATACAAGTTGTATGTTGAAACTGGACGCAGGAAGAATATAGTTCAGTATTTTTCATACCTAACCTAATTGGTTTTGCTTGACGAAACCGCACTATTGTTATTTATTACTTATTCGTCAAAGTTGATATATGCACAGTTCCAACAACAATGGCTGTTTGAGTACAAAGTCAGTAGCGAAGTTGCAATTTTCTTAATATGGAAAGGGAAAACACCTACAAAAGAAGAAGTTGTTACCGCCAGACACGTTCTAATCTTAGTTCTTATCAAATATGTTTATAATTAATTGTAAATATTAACATTCGATAGAATGCCCTGTGAACGTAACATAGTGTCATCAAAAATCGACTTGACCTGCTGCCTACGCTCAAAACAAAGTTTCCTGAAATTTTCGCATATTTAATATATCTAAATGTCAAAGTAAATAAAAATAGTGTTTTGTTTTACTTCCAGCAGTTCATGGTCCACTAGAATTTTTTTTAAATAAATTAATTGACGTGATCTATTCATGGCACTCATGAAATTTCTAATTTCTGTAATAAAATGCTCAAAACTTAAACAAAATGCAAAGTGTGACACATCGGTAAAATCAGAATTAAAAACTCTATTCAAATATAAAAAGATTTAAAATGCCGACCATAAGAAAAAAAAATTGAAAATGAGCAATGATAGCAGCTACACCAAATCTGATTAAAAAAATAAATTCAGCATATAAAAGTGTCTCAATAATGCGTGAACTAAAAATATGTAATATAAATGACAAATGAGTTACAGCTAAAATCAGAAAATTCAAAATTTCAGTTTTTTTCAGCTTATTCAAAAACTAAGCAAGATAACTCTAATTTATTTTTAGATTAGTAATAGACTTAAAATTTCGCAACTTTTCGTTTATTTAACGATCGTCGTATCTCTTCAAATAAGCTAGATCCCCATAGTTAACACGCAATTTGATACATCCATATGTACAGGGTGTGGCAGCCCGCTGTAATTGGTCGATTGCACGTTAAGTATTAGAGATAGAAGAAACTGTTTTAGATAAGAGTTGTTTGGGGTCGTGTGTACTATCAGATAAAAATATTTTCATTATACAGCGTGTTCCATATTAGCGCGGGATAGCAAAGTTATATTTTTATTAATTAAACACCCTGTATATTTTTGTAAATTATTGTTCGCCTTTTAATTTGATTTCCGACTGTTTTTTTGTTTTTAAATTTCGTTGCGGTGTTGCCAAGTTATTCAACTTTTTTCTGTGAATTCGACATTTGCAGACCTTACTAGTAAAATTTGCACAAGCCATATTTTTACAGATTAAAGAATTTTTTCTGGGAAATATTAGTTCAGACCATGTGTTATTTTTTAAATATTTTAAAGTTGCATTTGGTTATACAGGATGTTTGTTGCCGCGGTCCAAAGTTTTCTAACTTTAATGTGTCATAACTGGATTTTTTCAAATGAAACCTCCAAATTTTTATTTAATTTTTAAATTCTACTGTAAATTTCCCATCAAACGTCTTTTACATTTCCTATACCTATCTTTACTAGTTTTCCTTGTCTCTCGATTTTAATATTATTTAGACAATCTATTCAAGTTTACCGCGCAGTAGTACTTTAAAACATGCGAAAAGTGATTTGAGAAAGAAGATTTTAATTTTATTTAAAAAATTACATTACATTACAGCTTGTGATTATTCACAATAGCTATTCAAAATTTGTATTTTCGTTACGCAAAACACAAACCAATTCGTTCGCGAAATGATGCTTGTACTCTAGTTAACAACTGTAACTTGTCCAAAAGCCCGTATTACACGTTGCTGCATGTTTTCATAGGTAGTTGGAAGTTCCTGATACACCAGATTTTTCTGTAACCCCATAAGAAAAAATCCAACAGGGTTAGGTCTGGAAATCGGGCTGGCCAAGCCATCGGTCCTCCCTTTCCTAACCATCTTCTTTCGAATCTGTGATTTAACCACTCCCGTACTGCGGCGCTATAATGTGCAGGAGCATCATTATGTTGTACCTACATATTTCTTCTAGTTATTAGTGGTACATCTTCTAACAAGCTGTAATGTAATTAAATTGTTTAAATAAAATTAAAATCTTCTTTCTCAAATCACTTTTCATTTGTTTTAAAGTAATACTGCGCGGTAAACTTGAATAGATTGTCTAAATAATATTAAAATCGATATAACAAGGAAAACTAGTAAAGATAGGTATAGAGAATGTAATAGACGTTTGATGGAAAATTTCCAGTAGAATTCAAAAATTGAATAAAAGTTTGGAGGTTTCGCTTGAAAAAATCAAGTTATGACACATTAAAGTAAAGAAAACTTTGGACCGCGGCAACAAACATCCTGTATAACCAAATTCAACTTTGAAACATCTGAAAAATAGCACATGGTCTTGACTCATATTTCCCAAAAACAAATTGTTTCGTCTGTAAAAATACGGCTTGTACAGATTTTACTAGTAAGGTCTGCAAATGTCAAATTTACAGAAAAAAGTTGAATAACTTGGCAACACCGCAACGGATTTAAAAGAAAACAAAAACAGTCGAAAAGCAAATTAAAAGGCAAATAATATTTTGCAAAAATATACAGCGGGCTGCCACACCCTGTATATGACTATTAGAACCTCCGAACCTTTCTACAAAATGCAGAAAAACGGAGGCTGTATTTTAGAGACCAATTTGACACAGTTTAGGCCAGGCGTTAACAATTTTCTCGGCAGATTTATAAGTGGTGATGAAACGAGAATCCATCACTTTAAACCAGAATGAAAACGCTACAGCATGAAGTGACGATATAAGGGATTGTTTCCTCCTAAACTAGACTTTAATCCAAAGTGACGGCTGTCTGACTGTTAATATTTGACAACTATATAAAAACTGTGCAGCGTGTCTAGTTGTCTAGTTGTATAGTATACTTTTTTGTCTGATATCCTATAGACTGAATGTAGGGATAAGAAGGTGATAGCAAGATTATGCTAAGCTAAATTTTAATAAGATATAATTTTTTCATATTGTTTCGAAATCTTCACGATAATAATGGCAAACAAAAATAGAAAATACAAGCATTTATCTGAGCTACCAAACAGTTAGCTTCTTTCTGTAGAGAAAATAGGGGCTCCCTTCTAGTATTAATAAATTGTAAAAAGAATTTGTACATTTTTTTCCTTTACGTCAAAAATTAATTCATGTAATTCTCTTAAATCGCAACGCTATGGTAACAATTTTCTGCATTGTCAATGGAGCCTGATCAGTTCGGTCTAGGATGTTTCGACGCAGCCGTATTGCACGTAAGCGTTAGAACGCTGCTGTTTCAATGCAGGATTGTTTAGACGCATTATTCTGCTAGGATTCTGATGCGCTATTGTACGAATTCTTAATTTCTAATGTTTTAGAAAACTTTAATACTGATAAATGTTATTGTGACGTGCTTTTGTAATATTAAAACAAATCTAAAAATATGATAAAATGGATCCATTTTCTTATAAGTGACGTGGCAAATATAATAAAAGGAATCAAACTTCAAATCTCGTCACCAATGTTATAATTTAATATTTTAAAAAATATATAAAGCAGCTACATGTTTTGGTCCTCTTTATGGACCATCATTCAGGCTGTAAAAAAACCAAACCTTAACAACTAGCTAAAACATAACAGGCACCAAGTGGGGCACTTACCCAAATATAAAATTAAGTTGGCGAAAAAATTTTTGTTTTTTAAAAAACTATTACTGATTAATTATAAACTAGTAAGATATAATGGACAACAAACACATCCATATGGAAAACAGTAACTGAAAAATTAAAGGATGTCAGGTTACAGATTTATCTTATTCAAGTAAATGTATGCATACCTAAAAACTAGAAAGAATGAAAAAACCTGCATCGTCCTGCTAGATAATGGGCTTGTGATACATCACGATGTATCACAATTACAAGTAATTAGTTAATTAAACTTATCAGCAACGTGATTACATGCCACACCAGTATCAAGGAATGTTGAAGACGTAAACTAGACAAAGTGAAAAATCACTAGATTTAAGTGGGAAAATTTAAATTTGAAATTTCCTTTTTAAAAATTGAACAAGTGAAATGCAACAATAAAGTATGCAAGGCTAAAAACATTATAAAAGATAAAACCAAAAGAAAAAGCTAAAGGGTTACAATGTAAAGTTAAATGTAAAGTTAAAGAAATATATTAAGCACATTATTATTGTCCCAAGGTGTGTTCTCGTTGACACAATTAATGTTATTATTTTTTAAAGCAAGTTGTATTTCAAGGGATTCTAACAAAACGCCTTTATGAAAGTTATTAGTGGACCATAGCAATTCAGCATCACTAGAGGGGTTGAAATCATGGAGGTTATCCAAAAGATGTAAGGCGAAGGCAGACTTCACCGAAGTAGGGTCATTAACATAATTGTTACAACGAGTCGCACGTAGGTGTTCTTTAATTCTAGTATTAATGGCTCTAGTAGTCCTACCTATGTAAGTAGTGGGTAAATTGAGATTTTTACAAGTGGTGCAAGTGAGTTTATATATGCCACTATTCTCTAAAGGAGAAATAGGGTCTTTAATTTTACAAAAAAGTTTTTTTAAAGAGTAGGTAGTATTGAAAGCAATCTTGATATTGAAATTCCGGAAGTTATTAGCTATGGTTTGTGAAATTGGACCAAAGTAAGGTAATTTAAAATACTTAATGGGATTAGGAGAAACAGGAACAAGGCCAGTGTTTGAACGAATGTTATGCGTTTGAATTTTCTTAGAAATAAGTTTATTAATGAGTACTCTAGGGTAACCATTATTATCAGCAATGGAAAGAATTGTATTGCGCTCTGTATTGAACTTAACGCCTGATAGGGGAATGGTTACCCTAGAGTACTCATTAATAAACTTATTTCTAAGAAAATTCAAACGCATAACATTCGTTCAAACACTGGCCTTGTTCCTGTTTCTCCTAATCCCATTAAGTATTTTAAATTACCTTACTTTGGTCCAATTTCACAAACCATAGCTAACAACTTCCGGAATTTCAATATCAAGATTGCTTTCAATACTACCTACTCTTTAAAAAAAACTTTTTTGTAAAATTAAAGACCCTATTTCTCCTTTAGAGAATAGTGGCATATATAAACTCACTTGCACCACTTGTAAAAATCTCAATTTACCCACTACTTACATAGGTAGGACTACTAGAGCCATTAATACTAGAATTAAAGAACACCTACGTGCGACTCGTTGTAACAATTATGTTAATGACCCTACTTCGGTGAAGTCTGCCTTCGCCTTACATCTTTTGGATAACCTCCATGATTTCAACCCCTCTAGTGATGCTGAATTGCTATGGTCCACTAATAACTTTCATAAAGGCGTTTTGTTAGAATCCCTTGAAATACAACTTGCTTTAAAAAATAATAACATTAATTGTGTCAACGAGAACACACCTTGGGACAATAATAATGTGCTTAATATATTTCTTTAACTTTACATTTAACTTTACATTGTAACCCTTTAGCTTTTTCTTTTGGTTTTATCTTTTATAATGTTTTTAGCCTTGCATACTTTATTGTTGCATTTCACTTGTTCAATTTTTAAAAAGGAAATTTCAAATTTAAATTTTCCCACTTAAATCTAGTGATTTTTCACTTTGTCTAGTTTACGTCTTCAACATTCCTTGATACTGGTGTGGCATGTAGTCACGTTGCTGATAAGTTTAATTAACTAATTACTTGTAATTGTGATACATCGTGATGTATCACAAGCCCATTATCTAGCAGGACGATGCAGGTTTTTTCATTCTTTCTAGTTTTTAGGTATGCATACATTTACTTGAATAAGATAAATCTGTAACCTGACATCCTTTAATTTTTCAGTTACTGTTTTCCATATGGATGTGTTTGTTGTCCATTATATCTTACTAGTTTATAATTAATCAGTAATAGTTTTTTAAAAAACAAAAATTTTTTCGCCAACTTAATTTTATATTTGGGTAAGTGCCCCACTTGGTGCCTGTTATGTTTTAGCTAGTTGTTAAGGTTTGGTTTTTTTACAGCCTGAATGATGGTCCATAAAGAGGACCGAAACATGTAGCTGCTTTATATATTTTTTAAAATATTAAATTATAACATTGGTGACGAGATTTGAAGTTTGATTCCTTTTATTATAAATCTAAAAATGTTGACAAACACTGTGTTTATTATTTAACACACAAATATATATATAATTAGGTAAAATTTATCTCGAAATTATATGATACACCTCTTAAATAACCGAGAGACAAATGTCCCGAATGTGGAAATAAGTTGCAATTTATTGTTTCAATTTTAATATAAGTTTTAGCTTATTGTCTGTTAGCTATAAATACATCAAAACAACAGTTAGCTAAACTATGCTTTTTTAATAAAAACCTGTAGGGATTTAAATAACCTTGATAATACAAGTTCCTAGCGCGGTAGCACGACATACTGTGTTTATAATTCAAATTTCGTCATAATTCTAAAAGTTCATAAGGACGTTTGTAATTAAGTTTATTCACCAATGAATCAGTAAATGTCATTATCATGTAGGTAGGGATGAGCCATCTTATTAGTATAAATGTTTTAAGATTTACCTCATAGGGTCAGTTCGATTTGTGAATTCAAAGCATCACAGCAACATGAAAATAGTAAGTACCGTTTGTTAGTATCTAAATCATCCATACTACGTAGTTTATAATGAAAATGCAACGCAAAGAAATTGTACATGCTTGTGCAATAGGCTTACGTAATATAAATGCAGCAGTTGAATGTTTTCCTTGTTATAAATAAACGACTTTAAATGTTAGATGAAATTGTGTTGATTTATTAGTTATTTTCTTATAAAATACTACAATGAACAAAAACCATTTGTTTGATTTAGTAATTGAAAAGTTCATAATTGAAAAAAACCAAGTTTAAGATCAATTAGTATTGAACAAATTAAATTAATTTAAAAAATATATGTTTTGCAATTAAACTAATTTCTCTTCACGTCTATGGCTTTATTTACTATACTTTATTGGAAGCATCAATAAATTTAGTAATGATATTTTTAATAAAACTAAGAAAAATATATATCTTAGTAAATGTTCATTGTATTAATAATTAATAGATATACGTTATATTAATAACATTGTTGATATTTTTTTTTCGTCAGATAATTCTTGCAGTTTTGGTTGCGGCAGCTTATAAAAATTCATAATTAAAAAACAAACTTGAGATAAATTAGTATTTAACAAACTAAATTATTAAATTGCAATAAAATATTTATTTTGCAATTAAACTAACTACAATTTTGGCTGATCGAATTTCTGTTTCTCTTAACGTCTAAAATTTGTGCTTATTTTACTTTATTAGAAACATCATTAAATTTCTTCTTGACATTTTTCAATAAACTTGGTTAAAAAAATTATATTCGTTTAAAAATATTTATTGGTAATTAATAATTAATAGACATATGCTATAATAATGAAATTATTAATGTTATTTTTGCTTGCAGATAATTCTTGCAGTTTTGGTTGCGGCAGCTTATGCAGGCCCAGCTGACGTAATTCCCATAGTCAAATATTTGAACGAAGGTGTAAACGCTGATGGATCTTACCAATGGAGGTAAAAAATTAAAATATTTTTCTATCTTTTCATTTTTCTCATGGTTATTTCAATTTAAATAAAATCAAACTAAACAAAAATACGTACCATAGTTACCATCAATTAAAATTTAACTTTCCTTCTTACTTCTGACGAACAAAATTATATTTCGATTTGTTTGTCTAATACTTAACGATAAAGTTTAAACCTTAAATATTATACGATTATTAACATTGGATTTCATTCATTTACGTCAGCAAGAGCCATTTGGTTTTACCTAACTGTGAGTTTATAATTTGGTTAACGTAAGCTTATACTTGTGAAATATCATTAAAATAAGGAAAAAAACTTTTATCTAATTAATGCAAATTTGTTTGTAGTAAAACCGTATGTTTTAATTTTTCGTATCGCAGTTTTGTACAACAAATGTTTTTATCAAATAAGTATGTATGAGCTATATAGCTAAATGTATAGTTACTGAGATAGTGACCTTGTACATGTGTTTTTCCTCTCGGTTTAATTGCTACTTTGCTTCTAAAATTTCCCTTTCTCAATGCTTCTCTGCATTTTAGCTATGAAACTGGAAATGGAATTGCTGCCCAAGAACAAGGAGCCTTGAAGAACCCCGAAACGATGGCCGCTCAAGGAGCTTACAAATTCAAAACTCCAGACGGTTTAGATGTATCCATTACCTACGTTGCTGATGAAAACGGCTTCCAACCCCAAGGAAATTCTATCCCTGTACCTCCACCAATCCCAGAAGCTATTTTGAGGGCATTGGCTTGGAATGAAGCTCACCCTGAAAAAGATGCACCAAAAGGCAGATTATAAGCTGGCCTTTAAAGCCATTAAATTTTGTACAAACATTACAATCGACAATCAGCATTAAAACTGTCCCGTTAAAAAAGAATTTTTTTTTATAGTAAAAGCAACATAAAATAGCTGTAAAAAATGTATAATGCTTGCAATTCTTAATAAACGAATAGTTTATTTTCAACAAAGTGATTTTAACCGACTGACTTTGCTACGACAAAGTAATATTTTTGATTGTATTACAGTACCTATAATGACTGAAAAATTCTAAAACTTGCTTTAATTGTTTAGGTTCAAGATGTTTCACGAACATCATAACAATGATGATGTTTTAAATAAAACATTATTTACTGACAAAGGGTACTTTTACCGAAGTGGATACGTAAATTCTCAAAACATGCGCATGTGGGGCGCTGAAAATCAATATTACTTTCGAGAAACTAATTTACATCCTATAAAATCAAGAGTAAGGATAGGTATATCAAAGAAGATTTATCGGGCCATTTTTTTTCGACGACAATTTAAACGGATACAGTTATCGAAATAATATGCTGGAAGCGTTTATGAACCAACTTTATGACGACGAGCTCTAAAATGGTTATTTCAAACAAGATTTTGTTCGTCCACATATTGCACAAGCTACTCTGGAATATCTTCGAGAATTTTGCGATGATAGACTAATTAGCAAAGATCGATTTCCTCCAAGATCATGTATTATGACTGCTTTGGATTATTTTGAGTTTCTGTTTCTAAAAAATTCAGTTTTCCAAGCACCGGTGCCTACTACAGCCGATCTTCGAGACGCCTAATTGATGAAAATATGCGTATATATGTTTTCGAAAATATGAAACGGCGCGGCGTAGTAATTTATTAAGAAAAAATGAGCGCTTGTGAGAAGATTATAACAATAACGAGGAAAACCTTTTTAGTTCTCACAAGAACAATTACTTGTAAGTTCAGATGTACATTTCGGTTGCTAAGCAGCCAGTTTTAGCTCACTAAAGATGGCTGCGAAGCAGCCGAAATGTACAACTGAACGTACAAATAATTGTTCTTGTGAAAACTAAAGGGGTTTTCCTCATTATTGTATTAATTTATGTTTAAACGTTGGAAGGTTTTAGCATCTCTATAATTATTATAATAAGATATCATTTCTTACTGATAATTAGATTTTCATTAATAATCACAAAACTTAAAACATAATTCACATTTAACAATCATAAAACAACAGTTATGTCATCTTAAATGACGTTTTGTTTGAGATTAGATTTTATCAAGATAGTAAAGACACAGAATAAACCCCTACCGCTCAATACTTTTTAGACACTCGTTATGTTTTCATATTCCTATTTGTTATAAGCTCCGAAAAGAGCGTAGACTAGTATTTACTATGTGCTGCTAAACGCAAAGTTTACACTACAATCCAACTTTAATTTTCAATTACTTGCAATTTTGTTGTATAAAACCACATTGCTTAAAGTGAGTATTTTATACAGGGTAGATGTGAGCTAGGCCTTTGACAAGGTCTGGCTTGATGGATTATTACATAAAATTAAACAGTGCCTTCCAACTTCGTACTATACCTTACTAAAATCTTACCTGGAAGATAGCCAGTTCAGAACAAAAGTAAATGAAGCAACTTCTGAATTCCAATCCATCAAATCTGGAGTCCTACAGGGCAGTGTTCTGGAACCAATGCTGTACCTCATCTATACATCTGATCTCCCAACCACCGATTATATCATAACGGAAACGTTTGCAGACGACACGGCCGTCTTGGCAATCCACGAAGACCCGGTAGTAGCGAGTTCAAACCTTCAGGAACATCTCTTTCAGTTAGAAGAATGGCTCAAAAACTGGAAAATAAAAATTAACGAAACTAAGTCTCAACACCTTACATTCACCGTAAGAAAACAACAATGTCCGCCAGTTTTCATCAATAATATAGAAATCCCAAGAACATCAAGTGTAAAGTACCTAGGAATCCATCTTGATAGCAAATTGATTTGGATGGAACACATAAAGAAGAAACCAAAACAAATAAAAATAAAAATGACAGAACTATATTGGTTACTAGGCAGAAATTCAAAAATGTCAGTAGGAAATAAAACCTTAATATATAAAGTCATAATTGTGCCCATATGGCATAGAACTGTGGGGCTGTGCCAATAAATCCAGCATTGCCATTATTCAACGTGCACAATCAAAAATCATCCTCGAAATAACTGACGCCTCATGGTATATCACAAACCAGAGACTCCACCAAGATCTTAATGTACCAACCGTTCAAGAAGTAATTCAAGAAAGAAGCAGCAAACACCATGAAAAGCTAGAATTCTCTCCTTCAACCGCTCTTGCATGAACACAACAACAGAAGACTGAAAAGGAAGTGGCCAATGGACCTTAAGTGAGGTAGAAGAGGTTTTCTCGATGGAGAAGCCTCATCAAGACAGAAAAGGCGCTATCTTCAGATAGTTTCTAAGTTAGCGCAATAGCTTAAAGAATGTAATTTCTGATTGCTGTTAAATAAAAAAAACAAAAAAAAACAGGGTACGCTTATTAGTCGGCTGAGATAAGAAGATTAGATTTGTCTAATGGTATTTCACTCAAGTACAATGAAGTTCATGAAAATAGGCAATCGCTTTGCCAACTAGAAAAAATCTTCAGAACTAATAAGTGGTTAAAGATGACCATTAGTGAGATGTCTAGAATGTATAATACTCCTTGCTAGTACACTTTGTTGTCTGATATTACGCTATAGACTGTATGCACAGACAAGAAATACAAGACAAAAAATGGGCGAATCAGGTCGCTGGTACTTTCCCATACTACTTTCGTTTTAAATATTCTCGCGTCAAGAAGTGATGAAACGCCCTAGCGTCGATTTCAACTTGCGACAGCCTATGCAATACGATATCGTGTACCGTCTAAAGTATAGCGTTATAACTTCGGCTAGCCGCACAGAACAGAAGCACTTGATTAGATGCGCTTCGGACTTTAGACTAAAATCGCTGTAAAAGCTTTATTTTAAGAGTTATAAAAATATGTCAGTTAAAAAAAATGGTGTCGGCAGTTTTTGTGGAAATTTGTTTTGAAAATGTCCAAAATCTTGAGCCGCTCGCTGGTATATTTACAATTTTCATACTACCAAAAATATTGTTCATCACTTGATTATACTTATTAAGGGCTATCAAATAATATGATATTTTGTATTGATTTGATATTTTGTTTTTGAGTAATCGGACATTAAGGTTACACTTTTCAAAAATTCGTAGCGGACTTTATTTAGAAGATACGGCATTCGGAAAAAATGTGCCTTTAAATGCACTACAACGCTATGTATTCAAAATTTCATAGTGTTTAGAAAAAAATCTTTGCCAAAAAACAAGCCTAATTTCCGTTTCCGGTTCCGGTTCCGACTAGCGACCCTACAAAGAGCTTCTTCTTATAGTGCCATACCCCATTCAGGGCGTTGGCTACCTCTCTCCTATGTCTGTGTTTGGTGCGCGGCAATAGATAATTTGCACAGACAGACATAGGGGGCCTACAGTTTAACGTGGGCTCCGAACCACAGGAAGTGCATACACTTCTTCCCCAGAGAGGTTTTCCTGGAGAAATCAACCTCGCTGGTTTCCCGTTGCCTTGCGTGCTCAACAAAGAGCTACCAGCAACTAAGAAACTTCCACGCACCAAATCTTATAAAAATCGGTAAAGGAGTTCCGAAGATATAGGAAAACGAGGTGCACCCACCCACTCACCCACACACCCACCCACCCATATACAAAGAGACATTTTTTAAAAACCACTTTTTTTGGTGCTTTGGGCCCCAAAACGCGTATTCCCGTTAAAACCTGAAATTCGAAAATTTGCATGAAATCATAACTTTCCTTACTTCAGTAGAAGTATGGGAAGTAAAAAGTGATATCAATATGCTGCTACGCAGTCCCCAAATTTTTTTTAAAAATCACAATTCTAATACGATATATATTGTTTCCGTATTGTTTCAAAATTTTTAGCAAAATAATGGTAAACGGAAATGGGAGATAGGTACAAGCATGTATATGAACGAAAATGTAATCGCTAGCTTATTTCTGCAGAGAAAATAATTGTACATTTTTAGTATCGCAAAATTGTATGCAAGAAAATGTTTACAACGTCAAAAATTGTTTTGTATAATTCTCAAACGTGCAGCTACCATTTTACGCAAAAGTTGATTTTAGCAAATTTCGTGTGGTGCCGTTTGCTGGCAACACTATGGTAACTATTTTCTATAATGCTGATGATGCTTTGTTAGTTTGGTCTGGGATGTTTCGACGCAGTCATTTGCACGTAGGTGATAGAACGCGTTTTTTTCAAAGCAAGATTGTTTAGACACAGGAGTGTGCTAGGATATGATGTACTTTAGTATGTAAACCTTTTGATTCCTCAGAAAATTATATTCCTGATAAATATTATTGTCACGTACTCCTGTTACAATAAATCAAAACTAAAAATGTTGACGGAGAATATGTTTATTATTTAACAGACAATTGAAATACAATTTCAAAGTTTTGTTGCGACTGCTGTAAAAGTTATACACAAATAAGTGATTTGACGGCTGCATTTTCAGAAGGTTGTGAATCCTTAAAAAACCGTTACCGGACCATGGTTATGTGATCCTTTTTCATAGTTTTAGTATTCTTAATTCATTCTGAAAGTTTGTCGGACATGTTATGAATCACCCTGTATATATCACATTAAATTCTAAAATTGTAATTTAGTTGTTTCTGCATTCACATAATTTCAAAATAATAAACTCCCTGTTATCCTAGTAAAGAAAATAAATAAAAGGTTTATGTTATACACAATGAAATTCAGTGCCAGCTCGCAAATTAATTAATCAACAATGAATTAAATATATGTATTTGTAATTCAGTTGTTGACAAAATCAGCGGTTGGTATCTAATAAAAAGGTATATGTCCAGATTGCTACTTATATCATAGAGAGCTCAGCGGGTATGTTGTTAATTATATCCGTTTCACAGAGAACTCACTTAGAAATTTTATGTAATCTACAAACGCCGGAAATTCATAAAGATTTAAGTCATCATAAATTCGCCTAAATGTGTACTAAAAGTGATAATATTATGTGTTTTAAATTAATAAACGCAAAACGTTAGCGAAGCCGAGCGTTTAATTAATTAAAAGAAATCGTATGCTTAAGCAAATATCTTCACTCGTTTGACAGCAGACTAAAGTTACAACTAATGTAGACAGAACTAAAAATAACTTATAATTAAGCGTTTAGATTTAATTATTGTTTCTCTTGCAGAAATAAACAAATAAATACAAAAACAGATTGTTTGCATCTGTTTAAACATTTTTGTTGTATTTTCCTATTATAGATATTTTTCTTGTTTCTAATGTTAAAAGATATGTTGAAATATAAATAACTAAATGAAGATTTTACCTAACCATCCGATCTATACTTAATAAACTAAACTGCATTATATCAACAAAAAAAATAAAACTTTATTTTACATGTTTATAACACGAAAAATAAATTAGTAAACTTCCGATATTTTATTAAGTTTTAAATTTTTCGGCTAATGAGGATCATATGCGGGCGAATACATGCGTATGAAATAAATCACTTTCTCTATAAATTAATCTTAGTTTATTAGTCTTATATTTACAAGATACCACATCCCATAAAAAATTGTAGCGGTGAGTCATGAGAGTACTTCCTCATTGCTTGGCACAACTAAAAAAAAAGTGTACGAGTTTCTGCTAAATTATTATTTAAAAATTTACAATTTTTTTAAAGTTTCGGCTTTAAAGCACGTACATGTCTTACCAACAAAATTACTCAAAGTTACGAAAATGTTTAAGATGTGTGTTATGTGTTTACTTTTATGCATATAAGCTATTTAGTCACTGTAATAATGGTAGTATACTGTCATTTCAAATAACGCTTTCCATTTTATTAAATGACAAATATTTTATTGCGTTTAGGTTGACGTTTTAAGTTTAACTAGCAAAGCCTGTCCAATTCCTTTTAAGTGAAACTTCTTTGCCGGCATAGGTAGCGACGCAAATGCTAGAACGAAAGTGATGGAACGGAAGTGATGGCACGGAAGTAGTAGAACGGAAGTAAGGTCACCCAGATGCAAACGAGTGTATTTTGTGGCTTCGCTTATATGGAAAGCAAATGAACAGTATATCATGCGGAGGAAATGATTTATAATGTATTTGTGTAAGATTGAATTACTTTCAAATTGTATTTCCTTGCTACAGAAACAAAGAAAGTATTATTTTCAATTTGAATAATGACATTTAAAATAATAATAACATTTGTATATGAAAATAAATTAAAATGGATGAAAGTTTTATGTAAATTTTACGGTAAAAGTCGCTTCTTCCATAAAAAATATTTTTCGCAATAGAACCCGATCATGTTCTTGTTAAGTACGTTAGTTTTTATACAAAATGGCCATTTTAAATCTTTTTGACAGGCACTGAACTTTTTTTATTAATAAAAATATTACAAAAATCGACAATTTTCAAATTAAGCGTTTATTAACAAATATAACGTATTATCTCGAGAAATACGTAAAATATCCACGTAATTTTTTGGATTAAAATTAGATGCATCAGAGTTGTCTGTGATCTTATTCTAATTTAAAAAAATAGATATTTATTATACAAGGGAAAAAAGTAATAGATTTTAGCTCGAGGTGTCTGTTTGTCTCCCGACGCGAAGCGGAGGGAGACACTCACACCGAGAGCTAAAATCTTACTTTTTTCCTGTGTATAATACACTATTTTTTTCTGTGACGGGAAAAAATGTAATATATTGAAAAACATATATAATAAAGTCGGAAAATTGGTCAACGTGGAATTTGAATTTTTAAACTAGTAAGCTGTTGTAGCGGGAAAAAAGTAATTACTTTTTTCCCGGGGGAAAAAGTAATTGCTTTTTTCCCCGGGTAAAAGGAAAAAAGTAATTTCATAAAAAGTGATACTTTAGTACCTGTCAAGAGAGACAAAATGTTAAACTTTTTTCCCGTCACAGAAAAATACTTTTTTTTCCTAAAGAAATTACTAATATGACTTTTCGCTTTCGATGTGTTGAAATTTTTACTATTCGACTAACATTTTTCTGTGTGTAGATTTTAACATAAACATGTAGCGAACAAAATTAACAATAAATTTTAGAAATATTTTAATGCAAAAAATATGTTGCATATATGGCCAAGATTTTGATGGTACGATTTTTTTATCGGTACTGGTATTACCAGCACACTGCACTGAATACCCGCATATGAATGCACGGTTCCGTGTACATCTGGTGGCACGTTTTTATAGCAATTTCTAGCAAACTAGAACTTACGTGACATAATCGTTTTCGTTTTCAGTTAAACCATAAAAGTCAAAAAACGTTTTCAGTGAGAACACGCGAAGAAGTTTCACTTAGAACTTGCGTGCTTGGCGCATATTTTTTTAGTAACTTCAGACCCAGAGCGCATTCGCTAATCTGAATGTTTCCTCCACTGAGTCAGTCTGAATAAGAGCTGCTCCCAGAACTAAAATCCGCGAAAACAAATAAAAACGAGAAAACAGCTCAGGAAAACCCGAAAGAAAAGCTCTGAAAAACAGTATCCTAGAATGCAAGCACAACACTCTTCGAAAAATATCCTATCAATGCCGTAGAATAAAATCCTTATAAAAAATGAAAAACAGTTAATTAATCTTATCATTCGTTCTGATTTCCAGAAAAGCGCCTTAACAGAGAGTTTAAAAATGCCTTTAAAACTAATAAATATGCACTATAAAATCTTGTTGGACATTTACATATAATTCCAGAATGAAGCTCGCTCTTGTTTATGTAAGTCGGATATATAAATTAATACATTTCGCCGATACCGGAGCTTTACGGCCTCAATTTCCTTAGCTTTTTTAGCTAGTTCTTTTTGAATTGTAGATAGTAGTGTAGACTCAGCTTTTTTTTAAACGTTTGTTTCGGTCTGGAATGTGCGATAAACACAAAAAACTGAATATGTTTACTCTTTCAAACTACCAGAAATAAAGTAAGCTATAAATAACCAAATTGTAGCAAAAGTAGTGTAGAGCAACATAAATATTCGCCGAAAACGGTCAATAAATCGCGTCGAGATGCAAGGAGCCGTTGTCGTGTTGTGGTGGTAAATTTTGTTGAGATGCAAGTGTCCGCGGCGTGTTATAGTGAGACAGGTATCAATTTACTATATAGATTTACTTGTGCGGCGCAAAGCCGTGAAATAAATCTAGTGCCTGAGCTTTGCAGATTGCCCGGCCATATCGTAATCAGCATTTACATTTCACTGCTGAGCTTAAGCACTCTTTTCTGACACTTACTCTTCTCAGCGCTGAGGTAGAACACAGAAGACCTACAGTTTAACGTCGAATCCGAAAGATTAAATGCCAGAGAAGGTTTCAGGCCTTAAGATCCCCGGATTGGGGAATGTGAGTGGCGGTTGGCGGCATAACTTTTTATTGCTGCTTGGCTTCGGCGGGAAATCGAATTCCAGACCCTTAGCGTTAGAGGCCAAGCACCCAACTTCTAAGCTACCGACACTCTGCCCGGCCACCTAGACCTAAATAATCGTGCTACGCATAGCACCTAACTGAGGAACCTCCCTCGGTTAGGGCTACATACTCGACTAGCTAAGCATTTACCGGCCTATTCAATTTAATTGTTATACAACTATATTATTTTTTATAAATCAGTTTCTGAGCACCGAATATGATGAGACAGTGAAACACAAACAGTTCTACTGTCTATTATGTAACAAGTGTTTGTAATTTTACTAAGAATAAAGAGTATTTAAAATGACAAGTGTTTACAATTTATAGTAATCGCGATAAAAACATTATTACCGCTATTAATTTATTCATGTTTCAGATGTGATTTATTTATCACAGTATTACAGAAGTTCAGTTAGCGAAAGGTAAGTGACTACGTACAGTAGCTATGAGTTTAATAAAATCTTATTTCCTTGAACTTGAAGCATGGTCGTGGGCGAATGGTAATTAGTAATTAAAATTACTTTCCAAATTAAAAATTGTTTGCTACGCTTTTCTAAAAACATTTCAAATCGATTGCATTAATTACAGCTATACAGTTTTTTTAATGGAAGAAGCTGCGATAAGACCAATCGAACTATTTTTTGCAAGAAAAATTAATACTTCTTAAGTGTAACAGTTTATGTAAAACATCTAATACATTAAGCGTCAGTGGCAATTAATTCAAGCACTAGTATTCATACTTTCTTTCTGTAGTACTGTATTGATTTCCTGTTTAAAAACTAAAAAAAAAACATTAAAATCAATGTAAACTAGCAAAATGTAATGTAGCATATAAATTGGTCATGCAAAACAAAGCTCATGTCCGAACTTCAATCGAACATTTACAGTCTGTCACGAAAAATTATTTTTATCTCTTTGATACTACTTTGACAATCGGAGTATTAATCACCTTGTTAAAGCTACAATTGTCGAAAAGTGTGCACTCTATTGTGCCTACGATGCTGTGTTTATCTTTATAACATCTCAGGAAACATAAGCATCTACCATAGACACAATCATAATTTATAACAATAAAAAAAAAATAGAAAATGTTCCTCATTAGTTTTTCTATATAATAAATTTTAATTTCTTTGATCTGTTGTAACTTTCATTGGTGAGGGGCCTCTGCTACTAGAACACACACATTAACGAGTAAATTGCATAAGAGACAGATTCCTTTGCGTAGTGCCTCGCTACTGTATTCCATACGTATAAGCTGCTTCGGATGTATGCTACTTGTATAATTGAGATATAATCTGATGATAAGTCATAACAGAAGTAAACTCTAACTAGGACACATCCCATCGGCGCCTGCAAATACTAGTGCGGCGAGCAGCTCTTCACTGCTACGCAGCCAAGACTAGTGACGCTGCAGTTTATATCAATAGCTTGGGTATAGCAGTTTTTCAAAAATTACCTTCCACCATTAATACATAAATGCCATATCAATGACAACGATGGATGAATAAAATAGCAGTAAATTAGAATAACTCTTAGTACATTTTCACATGCG
This sequence comes from Ctenicera cuprea, assembly GCA_958336395.1. Classification (NCBI taxonomy): domain Eukaryota; kingdom Metazoa; phylum Arthropoda; class Insecta; order Coleoptera; family Elateridae; genus Ctenicera; species Ctenicera cuprea. The sequence continues at coordinate 30,596,625 of OY284487.1, read as the reverse complement.
TTCATGAGGATGCAATTGTACAAAATATTTTCTCCCAGCCCGAAATTTTATGTTGACGAAATACGATAATATGACTGCATTTTGCTGGCATTCTTGGAAAGACGAATGGTTTTACAATTATGTACAATGTGTTCCGAGACTAGACGAACATAGGCAGATAACATTGAGAAACCGAAACTCTACACCAATTTTGGTAAGCTTGCGGGTTGATTACGGCTTTAATAAACACATTTACTATTTTAGCAAACACGTTGAGCTTCCAACTCTGAAATTACGCTTTTCCGCATGCGTTGCGTGTTTTTATAGCGCTGTTACCAAACAGCTATTGCACGCTTGCGACACCACAATGGTCCTGAAAGTGCAGTGGTTTAAATCTCGCTTACTTTCGCTTTTGTTTTTAATTTTTATTCTAACTATTTGTTTTATTTCATAAAAGTTAAATATTATTTTTGTAGTAATCTTGTTAGCAAAAGTGTATATATGTTTAATTAAATCTTTATTGACTCATCTCTACATCAAAGTATTTGACAAATAAAGAAACTACAACTTATAATGCAGCTATTTCATAACTGTTGATGAAGGTTTAAAAATTATAAAATTAATAACACCTATAAAACGATTTAGTAAGTATAAGTTAATGAATTACTTGTATCTGTAATATTAAATTTTTTTATAAATATTGAGAAACAAAAATAACCTGAAAATTTACAAAACAGCTGATATACATAAATTTAATTGAAACAAACAAAATCGTCGATCATCATGATCTATGGTGCAACGGTTGTGAAATAGTTTAATTATTATTCTGTTTTTTATTTATCAAATACTTTATTATGTAAAGATGAATCAGTGCTGATCTGAGTAAATGTAATATTTTGTGTAATTACTTTTTTTTTGACAAAAAACAGTACAAAAGCCGGAGGCGTGCGGGGATTGAACTGCTGCACTTTCGGTACAGTTGTTGTTTCGCAAACGTGCGGCACCTGTTTGCTAAATGCGCTATGAAGACATACATGCGGGAATGGGTAATTTTTAGTTTATAAGCGGAATTTGTTTAATGCGATAATAAATTAATTAGTTAAAGCCATAATTAAACTAGAAACTTACTAAAACTTTTACCGATTAAGCAATTATTGTTATAATAATAATAATTAGTATGTTTTGTAACTGTTAATAACATGCAGAAACCTAAGTGTATGCCTATCTAAAAACTAATTTTTGAGTAAATAGGGTTAAAACCAAAATTTGCAAAAAATTGTAGTCACTGCCATTTTTAAGGTCAAGTATTTCCAAAAAATCTTATTATTTTCTTAGCGCCTTCTATCATACGCTGGTACTGAGTTCTTAAAGTTCCATTTTTTAAAGAAAATAATACCAAAGAACGTATTCAACTTCCGTTTCCGGTTCCAGATAATAAAAAAACATTGACCCGATGAATATGCATGCATGCAGATGAACTATTAGATTTTTAAGATAACATGTTGACTTATTTTAGTGAAATGTTTACCAGACGACCTTACAAATTTCTTACTAACACAAAATGCAATTAAATATTATGGATATTACGATATACCATAAAGATATCAGTTACATTTTCATGCCATCATTGTATTATTTACACCGTTTCCTTAATTAAATTTGGCAATTCTGTGCTTATTTTAAAACAATACTTAGTTAAAATTAATTAAAGATAGAATTCCTGTTATTGTATTACAATAGTTAGATGTCACAAATTATTTCTAAACTACAATTTAATTGTGGTATTGTTGACCACTGAACTTTTTTCCGGGTTACACAAACATTTGTATTTGTACTTTACAAAAGTCTACTTGAAAATTAATTACACAAATATTAATGAAATTAACCGAGGGGTAAGCTGCAGGGGAAGTTCGGTGTACATGCTAGAGGAAGTCTCGGGGAAATTTAAGAGAAGTTTAAAGGAAGTCGAAGAAGTCTAAGAGAAGTCGGGGAAGTCTAAAGAAGTTTGGGGAACTCCAAAGGAAGTCCGCTGGAGATCCTTTACTAAGGGGAAAGCAGTGTACAAATTTTAGCCTACGGTTTACCCCTCGAAATAACAAATTAAAATATTATTTATTCTGTAACTGGAAAGTACTTAAAATTATTTAAATTTATTAGAACCAAACAACAAACTCTTATTATACTAATAAATAATTTATTCTGTAAATTGCGTTATAAAATATTATTTATTACAGATTACCGTATGAATTTATAATACTGATAGCCAAAATATTTTTATTTTTTGCGATTAAAATTTTTACTATATTATGATGCTTTCCTGTAATTAAGTGAATTTTTAAAATTGTGGCTATTTATGTAAATAGCACGACATCCAGTAAAGGTAAAGCACTGAAAGTCTCTTATTAACATATCAGTCCGATTAATTTTTAAAATCGGAAGAAATAAAACTATTCCTAAGTTATTTAATGAGTTCTTCGTTTTTTGCAGGAGCCAGGTTGATACTGACAATATTCTTATTAAATTGCTGAAATCCAAGAAAACTCTCTTATGGGTATTTACAGTAAGGTTTAGTTTCTATTTCTGATGGGTGATAACTAGAAAGAGGGTTCCTCATATAAATAGGAAGTTCACCGGACAGGAACTCAGTCACTCTTGGTGGTTCTTGATTAGTGATGTTCAGTCTGATCCAAATGAATCCCAATGTGAGTACATGTTTGATATACAATTTTAATAACGCTGGGTGAAAGTGAAACTCAATATTTTCAATTTTTAAGTATTTGTTGATTTACGAGGAGAGAGCGCTTGATTTTTGAAGTAACTTATTAATCAGCCAACTATTTTGTTTTGGTTTTTTCTTCCGGTTTTGGCTGATCTATTTTTTTTAAAGTTAACCAAACAATGTTTAACATTTTAGACGATTGCTGTAGCTATTTTGGCGGTAGTAGGATGCGTTACTGCTGTTACGGTTCAACATTACCATAACCTTCAACATGAAGGTGTACAACATAGTAAACCCCATATTCCAATTTTGAAACAGGATTATCAGCAAAGCAAAGAAGGATACAAATTCAGGTATGCAAAATATCTAAGTATAAAAGCAAAGGTGTTAATTTATTCTGGTTTAGTTTACGTTAAAAAAAATGTTGTCATAATTTTGATAGTAATATCGCACAAAAAACCTAATTATAAAAAAAATCATAAGGCATCCATTGTTAGATTAGGTTTTTAATCTATAATAATACGTTTCTGAAGCAATGTTTGATTTTTTGGTTTAATTACGCTTCAGTAGGTTGTGTCGATGTCACGATGGCAACTAGGCCGCTATCTTGATGTTTTGAATGTTTCAAATAAGACCGAAGGTAAAATATTAAAAACTGTAGCGTTAATCTTTATTTTTAACATATTCTTCTAAGTGGGTGGGCAATAGAAACTTGTTTTGGGCCGCGCGTTAACAAGGGAGACGCAAAGATATTATTGAACAAACTATAATAATACCAATGATTCAATTGGAGTGCACTTTCTCTAAGAATGATTAAGAGAATACTAGCAAAGTGTTAAGCAGCCTGAAAGAGATAGAAATTAAAATTTTACAGTACATTTTTAATGCAAATAATTTTGTATTTGAACTTGTCTTATTTTTGTAAGCAAGTGTATTATTTCTATGAAAAACCGGAAGTTTATTCAATTATGTAAAATATAAATATAAAAATTGTTGTTGTGAATGTAAATATTAATTAAATTTTAGTCATTCTAACAAATCATTGCACGTTTTAATATCGGTTAACTCGTTTAACTGTGGAAACTACATCATGTATCTTAAGTATTTCTAAACTCGAAAGATTAGAAATTCTGAGCATCATGTGTATGTCTACCTAGTTTCCTACTACTCTTCAATCTACATTGCAGATAGCACGTGGCGGAAGTAAAACAAGTCAGATTTTTGTTGCTGTAACAGTATCACTTAATTATGTAAATGATTTTTATTTTATTTTGATGACTACTATATTCAGCAGTACAGGAAAGTGTTGTCTGCATGTTAAAACATATGCAGCATATTTCAATAAGAAACGTGAATATTTCGAAGCATTTATCTGCTTTCACAACACCTGTTATAGTTTAACGAAGCTGTCATCTGGACCCATCTTTATAACCGTACGTAGAAAGTTTGTTCCGCTATACTAAATTTTATTTCCTGGCGAATATGTAGAAAATGCATGCAATAAATACATTTTTTAATAATTATTTCTAAAACAATTACTTTAGTTAATTATAAATTTTTTTAGAAATATTGTCACACTCTGCGGTCATTTTTCAGGTAAATAAAATAAAAAAATATGTATTTTTAGACTAAATAAATTGTCACAATTCACTCACTTAGTTTTCCTGCAATTATAATATTGCATTAATTTTACATCAAATTATTAATGATGAACGAGTGCGAGTAGCTTACTGTAATGCATTTTTTATTTGGCTTTTACAAGTATTACAAGTAAAGACTTTAATATTACAATAAATTTGAGTTGATTGTTAATACGTGCTAGAAAATAACTAGCACGAGTTAACTGTCTACCCAAGTTTGTCACAGGAAAATTGCGGTCACGTGTTATATTTGAAAATACTGTAGGTAGGTACCACATTTTATAATTACGATATATTTTTATTATTTTTCATTACGGCGAATTCTACCGTGTATCATCTTCAATTTTCGCTTGTTGTAGGCAGCTATAACCTTAAAATTTTGACTTTGTCAGCAGTCTCTAAGGTTTTACATTAAATAATGGATTCTAGTTAGCTCTTTATAGTTAAAGCGGAATATTCACTCCTTCAACAGCACGAGTGCTTCTTTGACAAATTATTCGTCAAGTGAATTTAAATCAGGTTAATAAATTAGAAAAGCTGGTTACATAAAAACGGATGCTTGTTTTGCTTCAAAATTTTACTGGAAGCGAACGCGCGAATAACTTACGTAAAATATTGGTAAGTCCCCACATTATTATGAGTGGAATAACCACAAGCAAATTACTGTTAATATTGGTTGTTAGCATGGAAACTTAGTACTCTGATTGGCCAAGTAGAATGTGTGTGATATAGTCCCCTTTTCTACCGTTACTGTTATAATTTAACTTCTTTAAAATATTCTTCCATTTAATGAAACCTTTTTTAAAGTGCTAAATTCATAAATTATGACATAGCACATTCGTATAATAAATAGCAAATCTCGAGCAATACTAGTTGGGTACTTTTAATATATTATCAACAATATATTGAAAATTTAAATGATAAAATAAATCATCAAAACTCATAGCGGCTACAATGATATAATTAGAGAGTTCGGAAGGCAAACATAAAATTTTTCCTGAGAATGTCTATCTAAATCTCCGCTTGAATTTGTATGATTTTTTTTAAATACTAGCAGAATCCGTGAACTACGTCCTATTTTTTTTGACAAAAATTCTTTTTTTAAGTACTCAATCTTTCTAATTCAAGTGCTGCGTCGTCCTACAGGAGTGTTACATACACATTTGATCCAAATGCTGCCAACGAAATAATAAGTAAGATATGTCGAGATAGGAGCGAAGTGGGAGAGGTATGTTTTTCCCAAACGATGTTGTTCTTGTATTTTTTTTGGGTAATCCAAAATTGGTCCTCCTACGCAAAAGTAAAGTTGCGCGCCACTGATCAAAATGATAAACTAGCAGCACATAACTTCTGATGAATTTTTGATATTTACAATTCCTAATATTAATGGAGGTCATCGGACATCACGCCGTTTTGCAGCGATTAACACTATGCTTTGTGCATCAAATGTAGTTGCTTTAATTACCATTGCTTAAGGTGTATTAGACTGCTTACGCAATTGTTCATTTTACTCAATTTCGTAGGGTGTTACTTTTATGTAAGTTAAATATTAATATAAACTTCAACGAAGTAAAACTGGAACTTATTAATAAATATTATATTCCTATAATTAAGTACGTATTAGCCGAAAATACAGCACACTATTGGGCAATGGGCAACGCTTCCCATAAAAATCCATCTTCGAGCTTTGTTATAATTCTGGCATTATCTAAAAGTCGAAAAATTAAAAACATTATTAAAATACATTTGAATGATGCTGATTATATCCATTATAATTTATTTAATTTTAATTGATTTCATAGAAATTTTTGATTTCGATATTTTCACGAAAATACATATTGTGTCGATCTATGTATATGTGCACTTTATGACTCCCGAACATACGGGCCAATATCGATGACCTTTGTATAGTGGAGTTTGTAAAAAATTCATTGATCCAAGGCGACGACGTTGTTTTTTTTCCGAAATTGAATTTTCTAAATTTATAAGCGGAATCTGATAAAAAACCTTGGGACAAATTTAACACCTCTTTCTGAACTTTATCTTTTATATAACGGCCGCTATAATTTGTTTAATGTTTTGACTTTAACGCCAAAATGAGTTATGCTATCGCTACAATATTTCGTTATTATAATAGCCCTAGAAGAATGCAATGCTATTATCAATAGTAATACCACATAAGCTTTAAATTTATCTGTTAATTATCGATAATTTTTTGCAGATCGATGAAAAGAGTGCAAGTTTGGCAAGCCATAAAAACCCGTTTTGGAGGGTTTTTACATGTAAATTTGCATGATTTAGGTCGATCTGAAGATCATTTTAACTAACTGAGAAAAATTGAAAAGCGCTTAAGTAGTATTTACAGGTTGATTTTATGAATACAAAATTAAACCAATGGCAAACTTTTTTTATCGTTGTTTATTAGCGTAACCATAAAGCAACTAGAGCGTAGCTAGGCATAAACAACTGTAAATAACATAAAAGAAACATTATCAAAATTATCGGTTTCATTTTTCTTTAGATAATTCAATGCTGCATTTTGATTAGCTGTTATGTGCCAGATTAAAAATGCGAAATTTAAAATTTCTTAAAAATTTTGAAAACATCTTCCCCAAGAATTAGTCTCACGATTTTATTTAGAATTTTGTAGTGGCATAAAACTAAAGATAGGCCGCAGTTTGGTAAGTATATCCTAATTTGCTAATTTCTCTGTGATTCCTCTTAAAAATGTTTGAAAATCGAAACCAATTCGATCTACGCAATTCGTTGCAGAAGTTTCCTGGCAGTTGCAACAACTTTTGCGTCTTAACTGTGAAGTTTGATGGATAAAACAAAATGCGATTATTGTTGTCGTAACAAATTTCCTGAAATCCAGCTTGTTCTATTTTCATGCAAGTCGTTACCGCGTTTCTAGTTGGGTTTTGGCATATTCTCTACTACCAACATTAATAGTGAATGTGGTACAGAGCTCGAATTAATATAACGTAACCAATAACAACTATAGCCAAGATTACAACTTTAGTATGTACAACTACAACAGAATTCCTGCATTATTTCTGTTTAAGGTAAATCGCTCACGAGCAATAGTGCAACATAGTTCAGAACTTTATTTAAAGACGTAATATTGTGTAGGTAGATTAATGTTTCTATACTGTCTCTGGCTTCCTATAATCTCGAAGAAGCCGTTAATTCCATACGTTCCCGCTAGAGCGGTAGGAGTGGTACGATCTTATAATCACTGTTTTCGCTAAAACGTTAATACAATAGTATTTTTATAATAATCTTAAGTAACAGTTTCTAAATTATAGTAACATCTAGGTAAACTGCTTTGGCCAGTTCTTGCCTGGAGCAGGAATTTTTTTTAAATTTTATAGGTACCTAGAAGCTTAGAACATCTAATTCTTTGAGAAATCTAATTTCCTTTGCGATAACAATATATTTTTGTGTTAGACATATGGAGAAGTAACAATATGATAGATTACCACATGTCAGCGGTTCATTTATTATTCAATGTTCTTTGCAAAACTGCTCAAAAACTCCGACTATTTCCTGAGTCGGTCTCAGGATTAAGAAAAACCAACAATCCTGGAAAACAGCCCAGGAATAGAAACCGGAAAATATAGCTCCGTAAACAATTTAAAACCGAAAAGCCCCTGCAAAATCTTGAGAAAAACCAACCCCAACGAGGAGTGCTTCAACAGAGATTTTCGAAACTTTTTTGTGACTAATAAATACGCAAAAAAAAACATTTACATGTAACTTCAAAAAGAAATTCGCTCTTATTCAGAGAAATCGACCAGCAAGAAAAAATACGTACATTTTTCGGGGAAAACTCTTCCTTAACTATACAGCAATCCACAAACCACCACGGCATTTATGAACAAATAACAGCATTCGTAATAATTTAGGATTAGTTGCTAGTAATTGCTAAAAGGTATAAAACCGCAAGTTCCAACAATAAGAATGCGTATCTATAGCGTCTATGTATTAATAGTGTAAACTAAAGCAATTTATAGGAATGACTCCAACGAAGCTGTTTGCTAGCCCGCTGCGTTGGTTGGGTCAGCTCACACGTGACTGCCTGTCACTCTGCTGACATGCCTTAAGTTGGTTTGCGTTATAAGAGCTATAAGCAGATTATATTACAATAATGCAGACAAATATTCTTTCAATGAACGTGTCCGATACAGAATTTTTTTCTATCCACACGCGGACTCGTCTTTAGCAACAAAAAATATATAACCAAAACACGATCGATAAACAAAATTTATTGACAAAATACTGCCGATAAACTGTCTTGATGCCCGTCGTCGTATTATGGTGAGACCGTTAAAAATTTAATATATAGGTTCGATTGCAATCATAGAATGCTAGTTTAAAAAAAAATGATTTTTGCAGTTACGAAACTGGAAACGGAATTCACGTTCAGGAATCTGGATACATAAAGAATTTGGGGGATAAGAAACATGAAACACTAGTTCAGCAAGGCACCGTGACGTACCACGACGAACATGGAAACCCCATCACTTTAACCTACATAGCCGATGAAAATGGATTCCAACCCCAAGGTGCACATTTGCCAACTCCGCCACCCATTCCACATGCAATTCAAAAATCAGTTCAACATCAACAAAGCTACACTACCCACCAAGAACAAGAACTTCAGCAAAACATTGGAGAGGAAGAATTGGATCAGAATCAATATGGACACTATTAAATAAGCCATATGCTAGAAAGGTAAAATAAATGTTGGTTATTTGGTAAAATAGTTATATGTTATTTTAATAGAAATAATTGTTGTTCTGTAAGAATGGCACAGACGAAACGGAAAATTTGTTGTAGGCATAAAACTGGATAATTGCTTCAAAATTGTAGGTACCATGGTAGCCAATTATAGCTAATCAATTATTTAAATTTTTCTTGTTTCCCCTAGTAATGCGAAATATGTTTAGCAAAAATTCTGTTAAAATTGAAATGATCTCTTATTCGGAAGATAAAGTAAACAAAATTATATAAATGTTATTTATTTATTGTGAATGAATTTAGTTGTTGTGCTACTAAAATTATGAAGCTATAGGTACGCATTTCTTACAGTCATTATTAATATTATCGGAGTTCTACATCACCGTAAGGAATAAGTTACATTAATTTATGGTATGTTAACCTAAATGGCTTTGTAACACTGCATTAGATAAGTGTGTTCTTGAATAAGCACAGTTTAGTTTATTTATATTTCCCAGGTTTATTAACGCGGTAACTGTTTCATTGTTTTCTATTGGCTAGAAATAATTTAGAGCTTGTTAATTAGTTTTTCGTAATTTTGACTGAAAATTCTTTTAAAGTTTACTTACTTGTGTTACAGTTTTGTTATTATATGTATATTTTATGCAATAAATATTGTTCAATTTGTAGCTCTGCTCTTGTCATATACTTTACTTCTGCGAGACACTGTTTATAAAACCAAAATTTGCTGTATCTATTAAACATACATATGTGTTTCTAAGACATGTCGATAGTTACAGAGAACAAAAGATCTGAATTTTTAATTTAATAATTTTTTATAGTGATTTTTAAGATACTTGTACTTCATTAATAAAAGATAACTTATTTTGCATATTAGCATGTGTGCATCAAGTTATGTAATTTTTAACAATCAAAAAACCTCTTAAACACCACGGCAAGTCAGATAATATCTAACGTAATATTATGTTAATAGAAACAATGGTGTTAATTACGACCAATGAAATACAAAAACATGAATCACAGCAAATTTGACAGCATTGTATGTAAATACTAAGCTGCTGAACTTTATGTTACTGCTCCTGCAACAGTTTTTACTGTGTAACAATGGTGAAGTAATATAACTGAAAATAGTTTTTGAAATATTGTTTATACCGTTATCTACACAAATTTTCTTCCAAAGTTCGAGTTTCTGGTCAAATGCTTACTAATGTAAAATAACTGAACCAGAACAGTCTTTAAAATGGCCCAACCAGTAATAAAACTTTTGATTCAAATTACTTATTTTGAAAACATACAATATTAAACATTGATCCATTACACACATATTATTATCTAAATAAATCAAACCTGGAATATATTTAATTGTTTGCCAAATACATAAAATAAGTATTATTGGTTTTATCAACTGAAAAAATTTTTAAAAATACATAGTTATTGCCAAATTTTGTAACACAAACCAATTGCTCGGTTAGTAACGCCGGTTTATGCCTAAATCACCCCAATAACCCTTAAATTAGCACCGATGCTTCCGATACATAAGTTAGGCAGATATATTAAACAAGAAGCCGTTATCTTTTAAATTATTTAGATCACATAGAAAAATTGTTTAAATGTGGAATGGAGTGAAGTGGAACAGCACATACGAGCTAGGAGTTGCGATTTGCATTATAGAGTGAAAAACTTAAATCACTTGTTATTCGTTTATAGATAAAAAAATCATAATTTTAAGGAAAACATATGACAGCTTACATGATAGAAAATTAAACTAGTTTTATTTATAATAAAATGCAAGATGTAATCCATGGAGCCAATAAAACCGACTACCTACTAAGTGTAGGGGACTTGAACGCCAGGATATGCAATTAAGAAATCCTAAATTGTTAGGAAAATATGGAGAAACATGCATGAACGATAACGGGCTAAAGTTAAAAAAATTTCCACATCAATGAATTGAAGATAACCAACATAGTTTACAGAAAGAAAAATATACACAAATATTCCTAAAGTTAAGAGTAGTCCTTGATTATGTGATAATAAATGAAAAAAAACTCTGTCTACAAGTGACGCATACACAGGAGTATACCAGAAATATGATATCAACACAAACTATTTCCCATTAGTTTCTAAAATTGAGATGCTAGCAAAACGGAGAAAACAGAATAGAAAAACCAAAATAGGCTATAAAATGGAACTAACAAGCTAAAATAAAAATATATCAGAATAGCATAACACAAATGCTAGATGTAACCCAAAAACGGATGACATAGACGAAAACTTAAATAATTCAAAAAGTTCTATAAAGTCCAGAGCTTATGAATCGCTAAGTATCTATATAAAATTAACAAAATTTACGTATATGGAATAAAGAAATAAAACAAGCTATAGAAGAGAAACAAAAATACCTAGGATGTAACATTAGTTTCGACAGAGATAAGGATATAACAAAAAAAAATATGTAAATATCAAAAACTGTGTGAAACAATATGCAGGACTTTAAGGCACAAAACAAGGCCAGAAACAAAAATGAAATATTATAAAGTGATGGTACCGCTGATGTTACTATACGGGACACTACTACAAGAGACACAAATAGAATTTGTTCGTTTTAAATGAAGTTTCTACAAGCTGTCAAAGGATACACACGAGAAGAGAGATTTAGGAATGAAGACATCCGATAAACAATCAGATTGTAGAAAGATAAATAATGTGAACATATAAGGTGAATAGAAATTGGAAGATTCCCTAAAGAATTTTAACTTATAAACCTGTCGGAAGAAGAAATATAGAACCACCGTAAAATAGTTGGCAGGTAAACTTTGCTGCTGGAAGAAGCTAATAAAGGGCCGTACAGACCGGAGACCGAACGCAAACAAACGCCAACGAAGGCACATGTGGAACCGTTTGAGTTTGGTGTGTACGGGATTGGCGAACGCGAACGAACGCTTACCAACGCTTGCCAAGGGGTTCGTTGGCGTTCCATTGCGTTCGCTAGTAGAGCGGTACCTCAAAGAAAGATTCGTTTTGGTTTGGACAGGATTTGTCACTTTTCAGTCGTTGGTAAGCGTTTAGACTGTTTGGGACGTATTTCAATAAAAAATTTTAAATAATAGATAAAGATGGAGTGGAGCGACGAGTTAAGTTTGAAATTAATAGAGTGCTACCGCGACAAACCCATGCTATGGGACCCAACAAATATGCACTATAAATTAACCAAAAATAAGGTGGATATTTGGAGAAGCATTGCAGACGAATTTAAGTGCGATATTCCGGAAGTTAAAAAAAAAGTTATGGTTATCAACGAATGCATTATTATGAATCCCGCATTTGCCATTAAGAAATCCTCATCATCGCTGGACATACTAATATTATGACTAACTAATTACTGTATTATTAAATAAAACGTAAATTCGAATTCGGACAGAGTAGCACCGAACGTTTACCAACCGCTCCGAACTGCCAGTACTCGAATGCGAAACTTTGGTGTGGACGACTGCAAGCATACGCTGACGAATTGTTTCCAACCCCGAACGCCAACGCCATATTTGCGTTCGTTGGCGTTCGTTTGTGTTTGATCTCGGTCTGTATCGGCCTTAAAGCCTACCCTAGGAAAGAAGAGAAGAAGAAAAAATGTTTTTTGTTGTTCTCAGAAATCGTGGCGATACTACTGGAGTCATCATAGCTATGAATAATTTTTACGGCATTGTTGGAACACCCTGTATACAAAGCTAGTAAAAAGTATAGCAACAACACGGTTCTGGACTGAACATTAATTCTACAAAAAAAGTGTTTTTAACAACAGTTTACATACTGATTTTGTACGCTATTTTATCTACTACTACAAAAAGATTTTCGAATGCCTATTAATGAGGCATGTCAAAATTATTTCAGATAGTCACCTATTTTTGTTATTTCGTACCTAAAGTTTTTAATATTTTGGTTAGCTTTAGATTTACATACGCTTACATTAAAAAAAACATATGCAGATAATGTAATTACAGTAGCGACAATAAATGTGTAAGTTGACCATCTTCAACTGCTTGACAGTACTGTAGCCGATCGGCCATTCGAGTGGATTATCCGTGTTGATATTCTAATACGATTATCCAAATCTTGCAAGTTGAGAAGCTTATCTTGATACACTTTCGATTTTAAAACGACCCACAGAAAGAAATCTCAAGACCTGAAGACAAATAGATAAGTGGTCATTCGATATGCATCCTTTTTCAATCCAACGACGTGGAAATAGTTCGTATAATTAATGATAACCATGTATATGCGTGCATTTTGTTGTTGTTTATCATTCTTATACATAATTTTTATAACCGCCTAAGATACCGTCAAGTAGTCAACTTGAAAATTTCCTGTAACTACCGCAAAACAATTACCTATTACCTATGAGAGTGTCATCAAAATACACAGCAATCTTTTTGGAGTTACTTTTTCGTCTAAATGCAATGCAATACTTGTCTATAAATATGAGTCCGGAAACGTTTCTTGTTGAAACTACAACCACCCAAAAATAAAACTTTCTAATCGCGCTTTAATTGATTGCTCTGGCGTAAATTATAATATTTGGTTCAAGTTTTGAATTTTTGCATCAATGCTTTAAGTTTTCATGCATTTTCGTATGCATTCAATAAACTGTAAGCCACAAATGCAACAACCGCTCAACGTATCTCTTAACGTATTTTTTAAACACCTAATACTGTTTAAGTTTTGACTTACAAATTATGACAAATAAATTTGATAGTGACTTAAGGTCATTAAAAAAGATTTTAAACTGTGGCTCAAGCTTTAATCATCTGCCTATCAAAAACTAAGAGAGATATCAAAAAATTGTGTTTTGCCTTTTTTGAAGAGTGTTAATGTTCCGATCTTCCGAGATCCGGAAGTATATTTTTACATACGTTAGTTTGGCCGAATAGATTTATCAAAAGTACCTTGGAACGCTTCGTTCGCGGCTACTACCGGAACGTTTTCTGCTCACCGGTTAATAAATAACTAGCGGAACTCCTGGCCTACGATCAACGCTTTTCTGGTAACTTCTTTTTAAAATGTAATAAATAAACTGTATAGAGTGGCACGATATGTACCAAATGCGTGCCGCAGTATTGTATATATACGGATGAAAATACGGAAAGTCGGCGACTGAACTAAACATGCGTAACAACTAAGCAATCATGAAATTGTTTATTATTTTGTATTTATATCCTTATCTAGGGTAATTTACATTAAATAATCGCACAAATAAAACTAACCACTTTTCCTTTAAATTAGCGCCGTTTATTAGCGCTTTGAATTTAAATTTTTACAATGTAAACTTTTCAACTGTAGCAATTAATGTCCGCTCTTGATTCCTCGTAATGGTGATTGTGCATAGCAGGTTTGTAAGGTAAGGTTAGTTTCATCTACAATATTGTATTTTTGAACTGTAAATGGTAATGCAGTAGGTACCCGAGAGTGATAAAATAACTGTAGGTAATAATAATAAAACAACATTTTCAGATATCTGCTGATATCTCTTGAAATCTCAGCTGCAATGCAATTTTTAAATCTGTATTGGGTTATTTATGATTATCTTCGCGCACGGTATCGTTGCATAATCTGACCTGCATTTCAATACGTAGTTGTTGGTACTGATCTGTCCTGATCCTGCTATAAGTGAAAGTCTAGCCCGAAGAAAGGAATCTGTAAATTTTGTTTATTTTAATGAAAATTGTAGCGCCCCGCCGTACCAACAACTTTTAGTAAATTTGCCACTAAAAGTTGAGTCAGGTGGAAGAGATTCTGATTAATATAAAAACCTGTAGAATGTGCTCCCTATTTCTTTTGTTGACAATAAGACAATAACTAAGCGAATAAAGTAGGTAGCGTAGCGGGCTTATAGTAAATACGCATCCCTTCCCTCTGTCTCAACGTTCGGTGACGACGTATTCAGTAGCATTTTCGACGCACCTTAATTATTATGTTTACGGGTTTCAATGTTTATGTAACAATCAAGCAGCGTAATTGGTGTCATGGCGACACCGGCGAAATGTATGAAATAGATATAAATAAATAGATCTCATTTAGTTAAGTTGCTACTTACTCATAAAGTAAACCGTGTGGCGTAGTTCACGGGTTCCATTATTTTATTTTTAAGGTTAAGACGCACTTGAAGTAATTTCATATTAAAAATTAAATCAGCCGCAGTTAGCAATTGCTTGTAAAGAAACGCGTGTGGTGTAGTCTACGAGTTCTAATATTTTAAATGTAAATGTGAAGACGCGCTTAATAATATTATATTAGCAATAAAATCAGCCGCAGTAAGCAATTGTTTGTAAAGAAAAATGTGTGGCGTAGTCCACGGGTTCTGCTGATTTATTGTAAAGTTTAAGAGAGATATCGTTTTAGCAATAACGTTAGCTGCAGTTAGCTGAGAAATCTGTATAAAATGTTTTATAAATTAATTTACGATTGCTATAATTCTTATAATTTAACTGTATCTTAAAATTTCTGGTTTACTGAATGTTTAAGAATTCTTAACTTACTGATATTTGTAAACCTGAGCGGCTTTGCTTTTTTATAGGAAAACTGTATAATTCTTACCTCTTTAATTTTTGTAATAACTTATGATGGCAGGTGTAGGAAACATTAGAGAATTAGAAGTAAAGGTTAGTGTTAAGAGAAACGTGTTCGTTGAAAAAACAAAATGCGTTAACATTCCGGTAATTACAATAAGCCAAACAACACGTTACTTTAAAAGAATGGCGAATGTATTATACGACTATACGCTTATACACAGGATGCAAGGATCCATTTCTATAGTCTAAAGTTTAGACACTAACTCGCCTTTATATATTAGATAATTATATATTAAATTAGATAAACAGATTAGAATAGATAAAAATATCTAAATGTTGTTTAATAATTCTAAAAAAATTTACACATTATTTACAGATTATAAAAAACCGTTTAACACTTTTAAACGATTTCTTTTATTAATATCTTAAACATTTGTCTGAAAATAAAAAAAATTAAAGACTTGAATGTTTTGGTTATCGTGAAAACTTGATTACTTATTAAACAATTATCGTGAAATAAAGATTTTTTTTTAATTTCTAGCGTCTTTTAACTTTCTTATCAAAAAATAAATTTTTTTTTCAATTTATTTAAAATTTTATTAAATGTTTACCAAATACGTTTTTGTTATATTCTTAACTTACGTAGTATTTCGTCAACGAGGAAAACGATCAGGTTTAGGTGTTTCGATTGGAATTTAAGTAGTTCATATTTCTGTGACCGTTTTTCAAAATATTAAACCGATTTGTTGCAAAAGCATAGATTTCAGGAAATTCGTAAAATTTGTTGTAATTTTTACATAACGAAAATCGTTTAGGAGCATTATTAAACATTTATGCGGATCTTTAATAAATCATAGAAAACTTCGACTTATTTTTATAGACTTATTTACGTTGTACAAATAGACTTCTATGTACGGAATGGGTTTTGAGGTCTTACAAGCCTACAGCCCCAGTTTCTCTGGCATAGAGACCTCGATGAAAGTGAGAGTCCTCAACAGAGGTTAGCACGCTTGAGAAAGCAGTGAGAGTCATCATCCAGATGAAACTGAAAGTGCATTTATCTCATAGGCATGGTCTAGAAATTCGAAAGTAGGTCTTTGCAGTGCTATTATTGAAACACTCAAACAGTGACAAATGTAACACAAGGTTCTAATACGCGTTTCTTTCAAAATTTGGTTGTTACAAGAAGTTATTTCAGTATGGTAAAGTGTCTACTTCCCATTTCTAGTAATTCAATAAGTTATATTAGAAATATAACTTTGGAAATACAAATAATTAAAAAACAATGGTTAGATATACAACGCACGGGGATCTTGCATTCTTGCATAATATGTAAATATGAACAATTGCTGATTTGTACGCCCTGATTGCTGCGACCCAGACGCAGAAATTGCTGTCTCTTTCAATCTATAAAATCTTTGAAGTGGTATAAATCTTCACATGTATATGGTACGATAAAAAGAGTCATAGACTTGCCCATGGAAAGAAAGCTATTGACAAAACTCATATAGTCACCATCTGTCACGTGAATAATTATTTTTTAATGGGAGTTCGCAACTGTTGAATTAAGTTACTACATGAGGTTTGTTTTCTAATTTCTTAATTGTAAAATACAATTCTTAACAATTTTTTGAAATAACTGTTCACCTTCCTCGATAGCAATAAGAAGGTGCTATTATCGTCAAAATTTCAGAAGTCCTATTTTGACGAGTACGCGCGTTTTAGGGTCCGAGAATACCAAAAATAGAGGTTCGACATGTGTGTCCGTCTGTATACACTTTACAGCTCAAACGCCTTAACCCAGAAAACTCAATTTAGGTTTAAAAGATTGAGATTTGCAGAGAGATGAAAATGCAAAGTAGCAAGATTAGTACGCTACAAAAGTGAAGAATAGCGGGTGCAAAACTTTTGAAAAATGTTGTAATTCATAATTTTAAAATTTTCGAAATTTGCATATATATCCAAAATTTGCATAAGCTTTAGACATTCTCTATAGTTTTAAAATTTTTTAAACATTTTGAAAAAGTTAAGTTTTAAAACGTTTTTGAAAATTTTAAAATGTTCAAAACTGTCAAAAATATTTTTACATTGTTTAAAAATTTGGTGAAATATTCCTATTTTTACAATTTTAAAAATTTAGAATATTTAGGTTTTCAAAAACTTTCTAAATTTACATAAAGCTGTCAAGAACGTAAGATATTTTAAAATTGTATGATTTCAAAAAATTTTTGAAATTTCCGAACTATAAACAAAATTTTAAAAAATTTCAATAAATGCCAGGAAGGTTCCGTGGCGGGGCCTGGCTGCTTTTTTGTGCCTTTTCGGAATAAGGTAGTTTGCTGTACTCAATTTTTTTTATTGAAAATAGAAATATCCTGTACGAGGCAACTCAATACTTTCGTCCATTGATCTGCTTCTAAAAACGAGTTTATGTTATCGTTAATGTTATACTTATCCTGTTAGTCATAAGTAAATGCCCGTATGTACGATGAGTAAGTTAAATAAACATTTTTCCAATAGGTATTATAATTCTTTACTCATTTTTTTTAATTAATGAAAAAATTAGGCTTAGCAATAGGTATCTTAACACCCGACCAGAAAAGTAGGACCGCCTATGGTTTCTAAATTTTCAGTTCTATTTTGCAAACTGCAAACATAATTTTTCTTCCAATTTCCCCAAAAATTTTTTACTACACCTATAGTGCAGTCGATTTATGGACACCTTAAACATTGAAGATTTTCAACACCTATAAAAAAGTCGATTTATCTGTTACTACACAGAAAACTGATACATTACTAAAAATACATTTTAAAAAAGTTCTGTTAAGTTAGTTTTCTTAAAAGTGAAAACCAAGATCTATTATTATTATCAAAAATTCGCATCAAACGCCATACATACATGTTCCTGGAAGTTCAAAACATGTATTTCCATCAGAACTGCGAATTCGATGTTTTTCATGAAATCAGTACTGAAAGTATAGAGAACTAAAAAAGCGTATAGTGTAAAGTTCAGCTAGTTCTTCGTAAAAGCCAGCTGGTAGGCGCAATAGTTTGTTAGCTTGTTAATGATATCAATTCTGAGCCTATTTTGAAACATGGACGTAAATCGCCAATACACGATAAACCAAATAAACTCACTTCATTTCATCTCATGCTGCACGTAAACTTTAGATAGCTTTATTAATTTTAGAAATTACTGAGATCGCTTGTAATGTAAATTTATAGGTAATGCAGTTGCATAATGCAAGAGCTCGTCATCGTATTATGGTGAGACAGTTGGGAATTTACTATAAAGTCTATATTAAACGTCTGGTATTTATTGTTTTATTTCTTCTTAATTTAATAATTAAGTAGCTACGAATAAATTTTCTTACGAATATCAACTTTTACAAACGAAACAATTTCTGAAATTTTAAATATCTTCTCATATCAGCGTTTTATAGAACAAGAACAATGAGTTTCATTTAATAAGTTTTTAACAACTGTGTAGTTAAAACGTATAGCTATTAAGATTAAGCGAAACACTCTGTATAAGTGCTAGTAATCAAAAACAGCAATGTTAAATTTTTTAAATTTCATTAGAAAAATTGAGAACATTAAATGCACTACAATTTTTTTTACTTTTTTATTCTTTTTCCAACAAAAAAGACCCGCTGTATAACTGGCAAATATGATTACATCCTAAAACACAACAATGTTACATTCAAATGCTTGTAAAATTAAATTTAAATTAAAATTTGCGTATAAAACATATTACTAATTGCAAAAAGCCCATGTCGCCAAATAATTGTTAAATAAATTGCAAAATTGAGACACGAATTTGAGCCGTAAAAACCTCAAATGAAACGACAGGCTCTAAGTAGTGCCCCTAACCCATGCCGACCGATTGCAAAATTGCTAAATTCAACATTTAATAAAAAACAGAATCGGCAATAGAAAACAGCAAACAACTACATTGTAAAAACATCTGTGGTGGCTCACGTTTGCCTAAAAAGTGTGTAACTTATACAAAACTACTGTTTGCGACATAACTTCTGCTACTTGCTGTATACTTATAGAGATTCTCGAACTTTACACAAACACTTACTGTAGTGAGCTTACGTTATTTGCTACTACTATGTTGAAAATGTATTCCTCGTAAACCAAACACTGAAAAATTTTCAAAACCTTAATAAAAGGCATAGTTATAAAGAAAAAACTGGTGTTTAAAATGTTTACTTTATAAAATAAGGCAGTTTAAGAGTAAACAACAATTTTTTTAGATAAAATGGTTGTTGTCATATATGTCTATCAAATTATAGTCTGGAAATCTTAATTCATGACTGACAGAAGTAGATTGCTCATTCTTACTTTACTAAGAAAGAACATAGAAGTTGATCTTTCTTTTTATAAAAGGTGACTGTATTTATTACAATTGAGTTCGAAAATCGTGTATACAATACAACAATAGGTAATAAATATAATACAAAACTATATAACATAACTGTACTAGAAAACTGTGTTTTATATGGAAACTACCAAAAAGCAAATTTGACAAAGATTGCAGTTAAAGAATATATTATTATTTTATTAAACACCCAACACAACTTATTGTAGTACATTGTACAAACATATTTGCAAACTAAGATGCCATTTATGCCAGCAGTATAAAACTATCAAAAATGATTTATTGCCAAAAGCACAAAAATTACAAGGACACATTTCAGGTACATCTATATGGTGCCAAAAAGTTCATTATAACAACTCATTGTCCACGAATTGTTTGAATATTTATCGGTTTAATCTTCAATTGCAACTATAGGATTTTTTGAATGGAACAATGAAGAATATACGGGGTAATCACAGGATGCTGCTCTTCGAGACTTACTATATAAACTGAACATGCTGGATTTCAGTCATACGTGCCTATAGTGTTCAACAAAACGGTTCAAAATGAAAATTGTGAGTATACAATTAAAATTAAGCAGATGCATGAGTGTTGTTTATAATAACTAATATATTAATTTAGAAGTATACAAAAACTGTTTAGCTGCACGTATCGTAAACAAAAAATTGTGCACGATTGCTATAATAGAATTTTTTGGTATTTGTTAGTTGTGAAAATTAGGTTTATTTGCTGCTACTTTACAAATGTCAGTGATAGGATTATGTTAGGTCAAAGGGTGAGTGGGCTATATGCCATGAAGTTCTTATTATTTAAAATTTTATATTAAATTTATTATAACATTATCCTAACAAATTAGTTTTCCGATAAATGACAGGTCCCTCAGCACCAATTCATCCCTAAACATGCCAGACCTTTATGTTTGTGTGTGAATATAAGTTAAAAGGGCGTCTGCATTGTAAAACATTGTGTTGAGCAAAATTGATTTGCAGGTGTGTTTAATTCTCCTTTCAACTTTGTATGCAAGTTATGCTGCACCCCAATACCACAAAGGTACTCCGAGAGAGTATGATTCTCGAGCAGCTACGATACTAAGCCTAGAAAACAACAACATCGGTATAGGAAACTATGACTTTGCGTAAGTTTATAAATTATACATAAACTATCTGCCCTGTGGGCATGACTTTTTGTTGTAAAATTATTCAACTCAAAATACTTGAACTTTTGTTTTTCTGTAAACACATTTCTCAATTTTAAATACACCAATAAATTTCTTTTTTTTTAATTAGGTACCAAACTAGTGATGGTATTTCCAGAGAAGAAAGGGCAGAACTGAAAAACGCCGGATCAGCTAACGAAGCCCTTGTTGTGCAAGGGTCGTATAGCTATGTTGGTGATGATGGTGTAACATACACTGTAAACTACATAGCTGATGAAAATGGATACAGAGCGATAGGATCACACATACCTAAAAATTAATAACCCTTTTTACTAAACTCCCTACGTGTTACATACAAATTTATTTATTCACAGTCAAAAGTAATACTTATTAATTATAATAACTTTGGGGTTTGCAGATTTCTTTCTAAAAAACAGAAAAGCTGTTTCTTCGGATTACTAACATTGCGTTTTATATATTTTTATATTATGTGTAAAAGTATAAAACAAATTAAAGTGTAACATAAACAAGCAAGTTTTTTTATTTATGCCCTAATGTGATAAAGCGGTTATGTGAAATTAGCACTTTATAATTATAAGAAATAATACGGGTTCCGTTTTACTGCTGAGTATGTTACCACCTTAACACATTGGCACCTGGGTTGCAGAATTTAATTATTACGACGAGTGCTTTTTTATGTATTTACAAACCACGATGTACGCGTTACTTTAATTAATAATTAAATAAAAAACTTTGTATAACTGACTAGCATAAACTAATAACTTATAAGCAAAAGTGTGTGGATGAAGTATAGAACAAATTCAATATCTCCCGAAATATTATATTTCTGTAAAAACGCTTGGACACGTAAACTTCAGATTTATCCAACTATATATATTATATGTTTTGTGCATATTGATGTTGCTAAAGGGTCGCGTGACACGGCGCAGTAGTCTTTATTATTTTTTTAACGGAACAGGATGCCGTGTGACGGCTCATTTGAAAGCTCTTTTTTAAGAGGAATTCAGAGCACTGTTTTTTGACAAAAACTGACCAATATTATATGAATAACCGTTGCTTCAATTAGAAATCTCAGAAAACTCACTTTTTTGGAACAAATCTAGCGTGCAATTTTTAGTTTTGTTTAAATTTTGACTTTGACCTTTACTTTTTTAATAGTGTAAGTTCAGCTAATAACTTGATTGTGGTAGGGTTACCCAAAACTCAGTAAATTGGAATTCTTATTTTAGTTGACTGCAGAAATAAAGCTAGAACTTAAGAAAAAGTATCCCGCTTATTCAACCACAAGTATGAGAACCAATTATTCGTCCGACGCGACAGTGTGAAAAATTCAAACAAAGCTACTAGATTTGTTTCATAAAAAGTGGTTTTTTGTGAGATGTCCAAGTGAAACAACGGTTATCCACACAATATCGGCCAATTTTTGTAAAAAGACAGTGCTTGGAAATATTCTTGAAAAGAGTTTTTAAATGAGCCGTCACACGGCATACTGTTCGATTAAAGAAAATAATATGAGTCACTGCATCGCGTCACGTGACCTTTCACCTACAGAAATATGCTTAAAATGTGGCTGGATAAAAATACAGTTTACACGTGTGAGCATTTTTACAGAAATATAATATTTCGGGAAATATTTAGTTTGTACCATACCTTATCCACACATTGTATATAATATAATACAGTTTGCTTAGAAGCTATTTATTGCGAACAGTATTCAAACGTAACCGATAATATTAAAATCATTTAATAAAATGTTTCATAACTTTTAGATCGACACAATGTACAAATAAAGCTTTAATTGATACGACAATAAATAATTAAACCTATGACGTACAGTTCTTATGAATGGAAAGTTGCTTCTCATGTCCTCATGGGTAATATATTCGATATAATCTGATCAAGAAAAACAGTTTTTGGATTTTTTCAATACAATTCGAGCTCTAACGATCGTTTTGAAAATATTTAATTATTTAAAGTTCCAGCCGTACTTAGCTCAAGTTATATTAATATGAAAAGCCTAGCATGGTGAGAGTCACATAGAGTAATTAGCTTTTCATGACTATTTTATACAATGTTGTCATGTTTCTAGGATTTCTGTGTTTCTAGGCTATTGTCCAAAGACAGTTTTTTTTAATAATTCGAAAATATTTTATAAGGCATTTTGTGAAAAGGCGAATTTTTCCAAAAATCTACAACGTACAGTCTGTTGAGGGATGGCATAATTTTTTCCATATAATTTTGTTAATAATTTTCTTTGTTTTGGAAGAACTTAAGCGAGGTGCGAATGCTAGCGGCTGATCGTGTCCAGTACCTAAAGTGAATAGAAAGAAACCCGACACCGCCGTGAAAGCAAAAGGGGATGGGAAAAGTAGAAGAACATATACTGGAAACATTTGAAATTCACCAACATTTTTAAATTAATATTTTAATGAATGACTAAATTGGTCTCTTAACTTCAACATTACTAGAAGTTTTAAAATAATAAATCGAAATCTGCATACATAGATAACCATGATCAAGTCATCAAGTTATATTGTTCCAATATCAACACAAACTGTTTACTTCTAGTTTTACCTTTGATTACGACTTGTAAACAGTTGAATTCACTGCAAGCTCTATCGACTCGGATATATTAAAAAATCGCGTGTACAGTTTTTGAAAATAATTTTTTTGAAAGTTTTCTAAATTTTGAATCGGAGCCATTGCCATAGTTTTTGGATTTTTGAAATTAATTTTACTTCATCGTATTCCACCTATAAACACTCTCAAACAAGTTGTAGTTGATGCCGGTCGGACGACTACTTTTTGAGTAAATGGGCAAAATTCGAGAATTGTGAAAAGTTGTAGCAGTCGCCATTTTCAAGTTAAAATGTTTGGTAAAAAAGCTTTCGGTTGGACTTAAGTTCTTCTTTCAGATTCCGTGCTGAATTTTTCAAAATTTAGTTTTGGAGAAAAAAACGCTACTAAAAAATAGGTCTAACTTCCGTTTCCGGTTTATGATTTCTTTGAAAAGCTTAACTAGAACTACAATTTTCGATATACACATCTTGATTTAAAATTTCATCAAAATCGGTCCGGTACTTTCGCCAGTAGCGCCGACACGAACACAGGCACACACCCACCCACCCACACACAAAATTTAGATTTCGAATATTTTCATGAAATCAATACTTTTTTATGCCGAAGGTATAGAAAAATAAAATAATATACAGCCTTATACACAGTCAATATAGATACAGATTTATATGTTTCTGCTATTTGAGAAGATAGATAAAAAAGTTACTTATAAATGTTGTGCGGTGGGATAGTACTATAAACTGACATATGAAAATTTGATACAGGGTGCTCCATATAAAACAATAATCATAAGATAATATTTTCTTAAATCGAAAGCTCCATATTTTTTTTCTTAATGGTAAGACCATTTAGTTTCCAAAAAAAAATCTGAATAATTTTGTATTGTAAATGCCAAAGCTTTAGATAAAAAAATAATTTAATAGATATTGCCATATAGCTCGTGCGCTCACGGTCCACAAACAAATAAGAGAATCGCGGCGCGCGAAAACAAACAACCGTACATTGTGTTTGTGTTTTGTGAAATATTAATAATAGTAGTTAGTTAATTAAAATTCCACACTAAAAATATCTAAACTATGACATTTATGTAATAAAACTGAATAACTCACCTGTCAGCTTTATTTGTTTTCCATTGCGCACCACTATTCCCTTATCTGAGTTTGGACCTTGAGCGTGTAAGCTGTATGACAATATCTATGACATTATTATTTTCATCAAAAAGCATTAAAAAACAGTTATTGAGATATTGTGTTGGTAATTAGATGGTCTTACTTTAAACAAATACGAGGGGCATTCCATTTAAAAGAAAGTATTATTTTATGAACATTTTCTTACACAACGCTCTGTACACGATTATCATACGTAGTTTAGGGTACGTGTCGGTTTGCACAGTTTTTATTAGTAACTTTTTTACCTATCTTCTCAAATAATTAAATAGTAGAAATATATTAAAACCTGCGTCTTTTGACTCGAGCTGTATATTGTATATGCACAATGAATTCTATTAGTAGGACGTAACAATCTTATTATGAACTCAAACTAACGGGTGTCCAGAAAGTCTTTCGGTCGGGGCGGCTGTGGTTTGTATAACGCATGTCTTTTATTCAGTCATATCTAAGTAATTTATTTGACATAAGTCAAAGTCAATTTAAATTAAAAGGTTTTTATTTTGAATTATTTACTTTCTGCATATTTCTTGTTATAAAATGTTTACGCAAGAACAAAAAACCTTTATTGTGAAATCTTATTTTCGCAATGGTCAACAATTAGAAAACGGAAATTGGAATTATTCCATAATGCGTGTAAACAAGAATTTCGACAAAGATATCCAAAGACATACGTTATACAATCCATAGCCGCCCAGCACTGAAAGACTTTCTGGACACCCGTTGTATTAAACTCCTATATTAATTGTTATTACTCATGCAAGCATATAAATATGGTTAATTAACCACTTCATGTACCTGATTAATTGTTTATATAGAAGCATACCTATTAAATACTATATAGTAAATGAAATAATTTTCGTTATATAGTAGTTAATAGATATTATGTTATTTTATTACTAATAGATTACGTTATCCTTGAACTACATTGAAATAATCACGTAATCATTACTAAAAAGCCAATGATCGTTCAACTATTAATGAATTAGTTTCAGATAACAAAAGTAAACAATCATGATGTATCAATTAATAATTGAATACAAATTTCTTGTATAAGAACTACATAAAGATGATTGAAATTGCCGAAATAAAGAGCCATCTTGAGCGTACGATTCTTTGCGAAACACTTATTTGCCCGCGCCTGGTCGCTCTATAACGTTTCTGGCATTTTAATACATGATCGTCTTAAACGTAATGAGCTATTTAAGTATTGCTTAAATCATTGATTTAAAAAGTCTTTATAAGGTGTCGTAAACTATTATATTCTACATTAAGATTAAAAGTACATTGGCTAAATTGAATGTTTACACAACACTATTAAAAATAGAAGGATTGTTTCTATAATTCAGTATACACTTATACATACCTCAGTTAACTAAAATAAGTAAAACATAATTGTATTCCATCAGCAATCGCGACAGATCTAAAAATGTTTCCTACGAGAAAGTGTTATTATTTGATATACGTTAAATAGAGAAAAAAGAAAAAACATGTTTTAGAAAATTAGAATGCCAAAAAACGCAAACTGTTTAAAAAGTTTATTCTGACATTTTTGCGAAGTAAGAAGTTTTAGAATCTAAACTAAACATAAAAAATTGTATATTTACAGTATATATACTTACCGTTTCTAATACAATTATTCTATTAAAGGGGAAAAAGAAATACCTACCTACCAGCCAAAACTCCCCAGCCTTATAATTACTTTATTTTAAGAGATATAGTTTTAAAAATTCTTACAAAATATTCTAAGAGTTCAACGCTTAATTCATATTCAAAAACAATCATAAGATGTGTTGCAGTTTTAAATTACCCCATTTTATTTATATTTTGTTTTATTTTTAATAGTAGCGTATATACACAGGGGTGTGTATAAATTGGTGAAAGAACTACACGTGACGATGTTGGTCATAAAATTCTGAGTCGAAAATCTTAATACCAAAATGTTGGACAATGCTTCCTCTGTCATCAGGAACCATTTTAAAGGAATGCACATTTGACAACATTGGATCCACACACCACAGGTGTTTTGTTATAATGAACGGTAACTAAGGATCATTGAACGTAAAATCCATTGTTAGTTAACGAAACAAGAAAACGAAAATAATAATAATTAATACTAATAACTACGAGAAAAGCAACGATGATAGAAAAAGCAAGTCCAATTACAAATTTTGACACTTGTCAAACTTTGACGTTATCTAGACAGAAGTAATTTAGAGTCGCATCACTCTTGAATAATTATTGTTTTACAATGCTGCCATATGTATTTTTTACAATAATAAGTTAAGGAAAAAATGTATAAAACACGCTTTTGGAGCTGAAAAACCACATCTATGGAACGCCATATTGCTATTAATTTGAAAGTTAAAAGCAAGATTGCTAGTAATATATAGTCGAGTATTTTGTTTACATTTAGAACAACATGGTTGGTTTATGAAACAAAATTTAAGGTACAGGTTGTTTTAAATATTGCAATAGCTGTTCAAATTTTCAATGGAGCACATTGAAAGTTGCAATAAATAATGAATTCTTACTATATGCGACTGTTGTGGTAAACAATCTACAATAAAACAACAATCTACATTTGTTGTAAACCACACAATACACGACCATTGTTGCAAATAATCGAACTGAAATCAAATTAGACTGTTGCTATGAACGATATCATTTAAAACAATATTACAATGCTGTTATAAATATTCGTGATTGAAGCAACTACAGAATTAAAACGATACGCGACTAGCTGTTGCTGCAAATAAACAACTATCGCAATAGGAGTGTATTGTTGCAAATCGAGTTAATGCAATGTGCGACTGTTGTAAATAATGATTTGAAACAGTACCACAGCATTGATGAAAATTCGAATTCAAACGATACCCGACAATTGCTGTAAATATGTAGTGAATTTACGCAATATGCGGGTGTTGTTGCAAATCGAATTAATACAATATGCGACTATTGCTGTAAATGTAGAATTAAAGCGACTACCTACCAAATTAAAACGATATACGACTATTGCTACAAGTAATACATTACCACAATAGACGATTATTTCGTAAATCGCATTAATGCAATGTCAGATTGTTGTAAATAATGATTTGAAACAATTCCAGAGAAAATACGAATTCAAACGATACTCGACAATTGCTGTAAATATCTATTGAATTTACGCAATATGCGAGTGTTGTTGCAAATCGAATTAATACAATGTGCGACTATTGCTGTAAATGTAGAATTGAAGCAACCAACTACCTACCGAATTAAAACGATATACGACTATTGCTGCAAATAATACGTTACCGTAATAGATGTGTGTTGTTGTAAATCGAATTAATACAATATGCGACTATTGCTGTAAATGTAGAATTAAAGCGACTACCTACCGAATTAAAACGATATACGACTATTGCTACAAGTAATACATTACCACAATAGACGATTATTTCGTAAATCGCATTAGTGCAATGTCAGATTGTTGTAAATAATGATTTGAAACAATTCCAGAGAAAATACGAATTCAAACGATACTCGACAATTGCTGTAAATATCTATTGAATTTACGCAATATGCGAGTGTTGTTGCAAATCGAATTAATACAATGTGCGACTATTGCTGTAAATGTAGAATTGAAGCAACCAACTACCTACCGAATTAAAACGATATACGACTATTGCTGCAAATAATACGTTACCGTAATAGATGTGTGTTGTTGTAAATCGAATTAATGCAATGCCAGATTGTTGTAAATAATGATTTGAAAGAAATACCAAAGCACTGGCGAAATGCGAATTCAAACGAAACCCGACTATTGCAGTAAATATCAAGTGATTTTACGCAATATGCGGATATTGTTGCAAATCGAATTAATACAATGTGCGGCTATTGCTGAAAATAATGATTTCGAGCAACACCATACTGTTGCTTTAAATGCAGAACAAATAAGGAATTTATACAATGCCCCATTTAATACAATTGTCGAATTCGAGCAACACCCGACTATCGTTCGAAATAAAGTCAGCAGTTGGCCAACCTGTGTCGCATTAAATAGCGTTAGTGATTTTACTTTTAAACTGGGGGGGTTGCCTGAACCACAAAATCACTAGGACGCTAGATAGTAGACAGCAAGGGTTTATTACTTGGCTATACTCGAGGATCGTATTTAGGTTAGGTTTTGTGTTTTCCTTGAAGGATTATACAAAACAAACAAAAATCATTCAGACTTCTAGAGAAACGTGGCTGCGCTGAAGAGAAACATTTTGAAATTGATGTAGATGAAGGTTATTTTTCTAAACGCCAAATTTTATATTTCTCAGGTTTGATTTGAAAATACTTTCTAAATCAACGGAATGTGAATTATGTAAAGTTAATTTATATCAGAAACGCCCCAAAAAATTCCCGAGAACGATGCAACTGTAGTGTAATTGTATAATAATAAAATAAAATGGACAAATTTATGTATGTATTTTAATAAAGAACATAATTAAACCTAGATTAGGTGTAATTAAACACAAAGGCATTAAAATATTTAATAAATAATAAAGAAACTCATCAGACAGTTTAACTGTACAAACTTCTCAACAGGTGTGTGCGTTGCCCCTAAGAATCTCCAAGCTATATTTTGTTTTTATTATAATGAAATAAAAAAACCTTATTTGTTAACATTGTTTTATATTTATACAAACCTTTATTTTCTTTAAATTATGCTATCATCCTATTTATATTATTCCTTGCTTGCTGTAAAAAGTGCGCGTTTTTAAACTCATATTAGTCCATGGTTCAAATTGAAGAATGTACCTTTAATATAGATACCCATCAGGCATAACAAATGCGAGGCACAAATCATTTCAGCAAATAAAACTTCCACTTTTTATTATCAAAAGTTCAAAATACACATAACAGAATATATCTGACAAAAATTAAAACTTTATAAGGGAAATAACAAATTCATTCAATCTATAACTAAGGTTGTAGACAAGCATTAAAGCAATGAAAAACTAAAAATTTACACATTCTTCATGAACATTACTTCAACTGTCAGGCAATTTTTTCCTTTGCAACTAAAATACTTCTTCCTAGTGTGTTGTATTGTATTGTAATAAAATAGTTTATTGTTCTATTTATACAGTTTGATTGTAATTTCAATGCCAGTTGATTTACTCGTTATTATCGGCGGTAGAAAAAAAAGGTACCTATAAGTAAAAGTTGTACAGTTTATAGTGACGAAGGTGTCACTCGACCCCCCTTTCAATTTAAAAAAAAATTTAAAATGGCGCCATGTCGCCATTATGGATGATACAAAATTTTAATATTGGCTGAAAAATAGTATTTAATTTGCCGTTACAGCACACCAAATTTTGTGGTAAAACATCAAGTCGTTCAAAAGTTAGTTGGGGGGGGGGGGGGTACTTTATAGACACAGTGTATATTTAAATTCAATCTGACGCTTAGCTTCATTTCGCTTCCCTGCTGTATCCGTGACTTTATGTTTTTTTCTTCTTTGTAATATTGTTTTATTTCCATTGTTATATAGAACAAAGGCATTTAAAAATATTTAACGTCGATCCTCCATGCAAAGGATTGAAAAAAAAATGTAATTTTTGCTTCAAATATTACTCCTATTGTTTCATCAAAACCATTGACTTTAGTGATATGTTTTTAATTATAATTCCTACTTTTTTGAATGCAGACACATATATAAATTTGGGTACATTAGAACCGTTTCGATTTCGTACAGCTTAATGAAGAAGACTGGGAATCTTTTTGGGCTTTTCTGATATAAATTAACTTTACATAATTCACATTCGGTTGATTTGGAAAGTATTTTCAAATCAAACCTGTCAAATAATAAATTGTGAAATATAAAATTTCGCGTTTAGAAAAATAGCCTTTATCTACATCAATTTCAAAATGTTTCTCTTCAACGCAGCCACGTTTCTCTAAAAGTCTGAATGATTTTTGTTTGTTTTCTATAATCCTTCAAGGAAAACACAAAACCTAACCTAAATACGATCCTCGAGTATAGCCAAGTAATAAACCCTTGCTGTCTACTATCTAGCGTCCTAGTGATTTTGTGGTTCAGGCAACCTCCCAGTTTAAAAGTAAAATCACTAACGCTATTTAATGCGACACAGGTTGGCCAACTGCTGACTTTATTTCGAACGATAGTCGGGTGTTGCTCGAATTCGACAATTGTATTAAATGGGGCATTGTACAAATTCCTTATTTGTTCTGCATTTAAAGCAACAGTATGGTGTTGCTCGAAATCATTATTTTCAGCAATAGCCGCACATTGTATTAATTCGATTTGCAACAATATCCGCATATTGCGTAAAATCACTTGATATTTACTGCAATAGTCGGGTGTCGTTTGAATTCGCATTTCGCCAGTGCTTTGGTATTTCTTTCAAATCATTATTTACAACAATCTGGCATTGCATTAATTCGATTTACAACAACACACATCTATTACGGTAATGTATTATTTGCAGCAATATTCGTATATCGTTTTAATTCGGTAGGTAGTTGGTTGCTTCAATTCTACATTTACAGCAATAGTCGCACATTGTATTAATTCGATTTGCAACAACACTCGCATATTGCGTAAATTCAATAGATATTTACAGCAACTGTCGAGTATCGTTTGAATACGTATTTTCTCTGGAATTGTTTCAAATCATTATTTACAACAATCTGACATTGCATTAATGCGATTTACGAAATAATCGTCTATTGTGGTAATGTATTACTTGTAGCAATAGTCGTATATCGTTTTAATTCGGTAGGTAGTGGTTTTAATTCTACATTTACAGCAATAGTCGCATATTGCATTATTTCGATTTGCAACAACACCCGCATATTGCGTAAATTCACTACATATTTACAGCAATTGTCGGGTATCGTTTGAATCGAATTTTCATCAATGCTGTGGTACTGTTTCAAATCATTATTTACAACAGTCGCACATTGCATTAACTCGATTTGCAACAATACACAGCTATTGCGATAATTGTTTATTTGCAGCAACAGCTAGTTGCGTATCGTTTTAATTCTGTAGTTGCTTCAATTACGAATATTTATAACAGCATTGTAATATTGTTTTAATTGATATCGTTCACAGCAACAGTCTAATTTGATTTCAGTTCGATTATTTGCAACAATGGTCGTGTATTGTGTGGTTTACAACAAATGTAGATTGTTGTTTGATTGTAGATTGTTTACAACAACAGTCGCATATAGTAAGAATTCATTATTTATTGCAACTTTTAATGTACTCCATTAAAAATTTGAACAGCTATTGCAATATTTAAAACAATTAACCTGAAACTTTGTTTTATAACAAAAACACCTATGTTAGATTTATATTTGAAAATGTATAACTACATGATGTATTATAACATAACGTTTATTTGTACTAAACAGAGAAAACGGTCTTATTAATAAAATAAATGTAAATTTTACAATAGCTTACAAATGTTCGGAACAAATAACTCGAAGATTGTTTTAAATATAACGATACCAGCTCTAGCGTTAAAAACAACACATTAAGAATTACTACATTTGCTCATTTTCCGCAATATGTGCATAATGTCGGAATTAAGGAAATAGAACGTTGTTCCACTATTGCTTTATTACGGTATGTTTTGGCAAACTTTCGGTTACAGCACCTAGTTATTTATATGGAAGCAGGTGAAACAAGTGTCGAATTAGAGCAATAGCCCAACATTGCTATAATTTAATATTTACGACAATAGTAGTATATTGTAAAAATTCAATATTTGCAGCAATTACTAACGTGATGATTTAAAAACTTGAAAGGGGTTTGCAATATTTAAAGCAATACCGTAGAAACTTTGTTTTGTAAATACTACTATATTGTTTTAATTGTAAATGAATTAAGCCAACTAGATGTTGCTCACAATTTTGTTTTAAACTTTTGAATAAATAGTAATATGGCGTTCCATACACATCTATCAAAAAATATTTATTACAATTCTTATTTCTTCTAATTTGCAGCTCTTTCTGTCAACAGATAATGAATTAAGACACTTATTAAAATACTTCATTTTCAAACTTTGAAGATCCCGTGCATACCCAGGAAGCATGGTACAATATTTTGGTATTAAGATTTTCTACTCAGAATTTTATGGCCAACATCACCAGGTGTAGTTCTTTCGCCAATTTATACACACCCTGTATTTAAATATACCGTTAAAAAGATAATTGTATTCTCTGCCATTTTCATATGATTGTTGAACAAATGAATATAAAATAAAATAAAATTCCTTCCATCCTACCTAATCTTTTTGCTTGAAGATGGTGTAGGACCACCGGAACTTGCTCTGGAAGCCAGTCCCTTGGTAGCGGTTGAGGAGATCCCACTTCCCTTGCCACTTCTGCTATTTGTTTTTCTTGAGCCTGCCACCTTAGCTTCAAGAGCCAACTTTTGGGTAGAGGTAGAGACAGTAGCGCCGGAGTTTTCTGCAGCTAAGCGAGCCTTTCTCCTGCGTTTTTGTTCGGAGCCAGAAATGCTCTTTCTGTTTGGAAAAGTCTGTTGCTCCTGCTTTTGGTGTTATTGTTGTTGCTGCTGCTGTTGACTGACTTTAGCAGTATCTAAGGACGTACCCTGTACGATTTCTAGTTTTGGTTTAGGATCCATGCTAAAATAAGTAAGTTGATCTCCCTGGCACGCCAGTCACTACGGATCCCAACAAGGGCACACCGAACTTCGACGTCAAGGATACTAACGAGACGTAGCTCCCAGAAATGAGCTGTATACGAGAAGGCACTTCTAGAGAAACCCTAGGAAATCAGAAATCAGAACTCCTAGGAACCCTAGAGACCCACTGCCCGCTTCTTCACTACCAAGAAGCTCGCCCTACCGGCGGTCTGACCCGACGATGCAGCCGATAGATCGAAGTGGGTTAGTGTCTCGACCTCCCGCCTAAGTGAAATGTGTTACTGCACTCCAGGAAACCCATAACCGTCCCAGAAGCAGCTCAGTCACTAGGATCCCTTTATCCAACCGACACTGGCTGCCTCGCACGGAACAAACACGAGGGTTTCCTAAACCCTGTGAAATCTATTGAGCGGTCACAACTCAATGAAGAGGGGGAATCGTCCCCGGCGGCAGGTTTCGTTTCATCACATGGAGGTTTAGGCCCGGAATCTCGACTAACTAACCATTAGCCTTAGTCTGAGCACCTCGGCTGTTCCTCTATCTGCCACCGGGAGACGTTAAAGTCAGGCGAAACGATGTTAGTTAAACTTATTACTTTTCCTTATTTCTATGAAAGTATCTTAACAGAGATTTTTGGAACTCTAAATACGCTCAAAAGGAATCTTGTTGAACACTTGATTATAATTCCAAAATAAAATTCGTTCTTATTCATATCAATTGTTTAGCAAGGAAGGAAGGAAGAACACGTATCTTTTTCAGAGAAAGTTCTTTCTTTACTAAACCGTGATCTACCGGCAAGAAAATACATGTGCTTTTGTTTAAAGGATGTTTTTTCCGGTTTATTTTTCGGGGAAAGTATGTAATCGAAGTTGTTTTTACCGAAGTCTTCTTTAGACGTCATTTACTTAAACCACAGTTGTCGCAGTTCTTTGTTGTAGCCTTTTTTTCGAGGGTATTTTACTGTAAACCAAAAATAACACCTAAAACACAATTTCTTCATCGCATTAATGTAATGTTTTGGTTATTTAGTGCTGCTGCCGCTGAGATCTCGACTGACAGTACAGACTTATAGAGAGCATTGACAGAGTTCTTCTGTAATACGAAATATTGTGTATTAATTAAAATTTGCTAATAAAATAAGGTTAATGTATTTGTATAACATCTTTTATGAGTAAAATATAAAACGCTCACGTGTCTTACATGAATCGATCAATGCTGAAAATGAACATGTCCGAATTTTATCAAAATTGAGTTATACATCGTAACAACTACAACAGGATCACTTGATTTATTGCTGCAGAAATAAGACAATTATAAAGGGAACAAACATATTCGTACACAGAAATCTGACGGACAACAATTAAAATGTAATCTGTAATTCTCTACAGATGAACTAAAACGCTACATTCGTTAATTTAATCCAATGACTTTAACATAGCAGGCTTTAAAGTTCATGTAATTTTGGAATTGAAAAACAGAGCAGAACGCCTGAGGTTAACTCAGAAACGTAGTTTTAAGTAAAAGGAACTCCCGGTAGGTAACTGTCTTCGCACCGATTTACTTCTAGTTTTGAAAACTATAGTGAATTTTAAATATCGAAACAATTCATTCTGAAAAATTCTTTCAACAATTTCCTACATTGAGAACTTTCATTATGAATTTAAAATTAGTCAAAAACATCAATTACATAATGGTTACAATTCTTCAAAAACGATAACTTAAAAACTAAGTCAAGGATATACACAAAGCAGCATTCTCACCTTTTTTAATTGATATTCAAATCACACAACTTTACATGATTAATTTAAACAAATGTTATACAACACCTGCGCATTTTCTGTATAACAATTCATAGTTGCACTTTCACATAAAATTACATACACTACTTGTTCTCTTCAAAAAGTTTTCCCATAGTTATTGTAGGAATGTAATTTAGACAATACAGCACTCTCAGGCAAAATTTAAAAACATTATGTTATGTTGTAGTTCTACCTTACGATTGGACATTGTTCTTTATTATATTGTAATGCAACTGTAATAAATAGTTCTGCTTAACACAGTTGTCTGTACCAGTATTTCGTTTTCTTATTAAACAAGCTTTGGGTCATAAAAAATGATTCAGTTTGGTATCTACTGATGTAAAGCAACTTTGATGTAATTTTTATAGCAGTTATCATAAAATCGCATTACTTTAAAATTACCATTATTGTATATAAATTCTTCTCTTAGCGTGGGTGAAAATAATATGGTTGTTACGTAGATGGATGCCAAGGACTACATTATTCAAAACAGCGTAGCTTCTTCACAACAAAAAACAGTAAAAGTACAGTCTAACCTTCGAAATTATAATAAATTTATAAAAAAATCTTCCTGCAAAGGTTAGTTATAATAGTAAATGATAAATTATAAAACAGGTATAAATAAAACTGTAAAATTCTATGACATATGACAAATAGCAATAAAGTTAGTACTATATAAACAAAACAAGAACGTTATGTTTATAGGTATGCTGAATACGTCTACTATTTTTCTAAATTTATGGATTAATATAAAACGTAAAAATTTAGCATATTAGTTTAGATTATCTTATATTAGGACTGTAGTAATATAATTTGTATTAAGAAATAGAAGAACAAATAATCAAAAAGTGGTCCTGTAGAAGAACAAATGTTTTGGAGTCTAAGTTTGTTAATTCTTTAGTTTAATTTGCTCTGTTAAAAGATAAACTACTGTTTGCTAAAATACGTTTGTTGTAATTACATATTAACATGATCCTTAAAGGCATAGCTAAATTGCATAGATTTATTTCTGTGATTAAAAGTAATGCTATGATAATAAAGGTGGGAAAAAGCATACACTATGTGTAAAGCACGGAATCAAATTAATAATATTAGGTAAAAAAAAAACTTATCTCTACATTTCACGGCGTAACTGAAAATAAATAAATACCTGCAATAATGTTATCCTAAAAGCAGTAAAATGCACACCATTTGCAATTTACATCACAATCTCTAATTTCCACTACTCCAAAGTTTTTAGGCAGGCTGCCATAAATTAGCTAAGCTTTATGCTTGTGCTTTAACAATCTTCCCTAAATTTTGAAAGCTCCTTATTAGATGCTTCTAAATAATTATAGACGAGAAAAGTATTCAATCAAGACTTTCTGCATTCGCATTTTACATTTGCATACACAGATATTTTAAGTTTTGTTTATGATAAAAATCAGGAAAGCTATTTACCAAATAACCGAAACAGCTGTAATGCATCATAAACAGTGAATTATTTGAATTGAATTATTTATTTTGATAGAAGACTGCCATAGTAAACTCAATTCACAATAATAACCAATTCACCAAGTAGAGAAAAATGGCAATATTCCGTTCTTAGCTGTACATTTTACACGTAAACCAGATGGTAGCTTGAGGCACGCAATTTATAGAAAGAAGACACTTACAGACAGATATTTGAATGCAAACTAGCATCACCACTACAGCAGTCTAAGTTTTAGATGCAGAACACATACAACAAGAGAAAACTCATCTTTTGATGTTGTTAGCCCAGGGCTAAAGAGAAATTGGTCCCTCCGGAAGGCGTAGCTTTTTTATCGTAAAGGCATGACTGATTAAGACCAGCTAAAGCCTGGAAAACGGTTTCATATCTGCAAAAGACCAAATTTCGAGCTTAAAATTGACCAAGTTTACAACATCTCTGGTTCTTGTGACTCAAACTGCATTAAACAAACTGTTAATTAAGTTAAGATTACGACAGTACGACAGTACAAAAGTAATTGCAAACACAGACGCATCACTAATTCTACGGTGGCTAAATATGCTGGTTTAATTGGACATAAAATGGACTTCGAGAACTCTTTATTACTCGCCTGAGTACAACATTATTTTCCTGGCATCATAAGTGAAGCAATTGAAGTTGAAAAACAACCTAACAGCATAAACAGAAAGTATGGTTTTAGACTTAGTAAAGCTTGGACTCCAGTAATTCATTCTCTAAAGTCTAAGGACTCAAACACCATCGATTTCATGATCACGCTCCACCGGATCCGTCTCCGGCCAATGGATGACAGCCACCAGAACTAGGCCCTTTTGCTTGAATCGCACAAATACTTTTAAATACTGTTGTATACGGGATTTGAATCCAGTGGTTTGATCTGAAGTCGCAACGTGCAATGTCTTGCTACGTTAGTTTGTATGGGATCACAAACAGCTAACAGACATAAAGCATTCTTGTACTGACAAACATGATACAACCTTGTTTGTCTCAAGATTCAAACAATCTAAGCATACAGCTCTATTGAGGCAGGCAGGTCCTATGAACCACTATGGCTCAAACGTTTAGAGCATATGCTGGTAAAGGCAGACTTTTCTACAGCCGTTACAATCATTAGGTGTATGCCGATCAAGCAGCTCGTTTAAGGTAATAAGGTGTTTAAGAAAAAATTTTCAAAAAATTGTAACGACCGCCATTTTAAAGCAAGGTTTGGAAAACAAGCATTGGATTTGGCTTTTAAATTTTTCATCATAT
Organism: Ctenicera cuprea; assembly: GCA_958336395.1. NCBI lineage: Eukaryota > Metazoa > Arthropoda > Insecta > Coleoptera > Elateridae > Ctenicera > Ctenicera cuprea. Next base: position 30,558,458 of record OY284487.1, on the reverse strand, counting down.
TTCTCAGATACAAAATTCAATTTCTGAAAACAACGCTACAAAATGTGTTTAGCTTCCGCATCGGGTTTAGATTTTTCTAAAGGTTATTTTGTCAACGAATGTTTAATATAATTTTGCATTGCATCGAAAATGGACAATCTGTTCGGCAGTTACGAATCTAAACGTTGTTTAAAAACACATTTTTGTTAGTGTTTGATAGTCTAAAACATGTATTATTGTCAATATCTCCAAATCAAAAATTTTTACGAAATCAATACTTCCCTATATTTTAATTTTCATACGTTAAAAACTATGTGACACTATCCTTTTCATTCTCTAAGGTAAATTCCACGGTTACATCACGCTTGTGTAATCAATTATTTATAAGTTCGAGCTTTACTTCGTTGAAGTTCCTTTTAATTTATTGTAAATAGAACAAATCTTAACTTCAACTTCGTCATTATGACGTGTAAACAAGTTGAAATACGTATAAAGCTAAAATAAAAAAAACTGTTTAGAATAGTTTTATTTACAATAAATTATTTATAACTAAAATTTAATAATTTTCTTTACTAAAATTGAGGTTATATTTCCAGACACTGTATAGAAAAGCATTTTCTCAGATGACAACATCCATATACACATAAGAACTATGTATATTACTAGTATAAGTCTCGCCAATAAATTGGATTCTTATGAAATTGATATAAATGGATAGTAGTGTCAAAGTTCATGCAATGTAATATTACATCTTTTCTGCTATGCGGAAATTCGCTGATAATGGTTCATTATTTAAATACATAAATGTTATACAATACCTTATAACGCGTAAATTCTCAACCTCTTTGCACGAAAGCGGAGATTGATAAAAATATTATGTACCAACTTTAGTTCTATCGGTAGTACAAAAGTGAAAAATGGAACTTTTAATAATTAAACAAACAGTGATTTTCTGTGGTACCATTCAAGCTACGACATATACATATAATTTCCACCTAAGTAACAACTTTTTAAATGCATGTTGGCTAGTAGGTAGATACGATACTAAAGTGTTCATTTTTTACTTTCATATTGTTATTAACAAGTTTGAATAATTTATTGTAATAGTTGAAGCATTAAGAAATTTTCCTGCAAACCTGTTTTAAATAAACGGCGTATGCTTTTCTCATGTTTATAAAAGGTCTTCGGTTTTACTTACAAATGGAATCATAAGCTCAAAATAGCAGCTTAATTACATATCGTCTCATTTTCTTTTCTTAAGTATTAAAACTAGTGCTTATTTATGGAAGTGTAAGTGTAAGCGACTAAATTATGTTGCGGCCTAATAGTAGAATGCGTTTTCAAAACAAGTGATATGGTTAAAACTCGTATATGGTTCGTAAGGCACTGGAAAGTTGCAGCAAATAGACAACCAATTTTATAAAACTCACGATAAAATTTGAGCAAACTGCGCAAAAAATACTGTTAAGCTAGTAATTAGTGTGGAGATAGTATTAATTCTCCAGATATACAAACTAAAAGTCTCCAAGAAGCCAAAAGGGCTTAAATCGCAAAACACTGCTTTTCTTCTTTTTCGGGACAACTATCCGGATATGAATCACCTGTGATTAATTAATTTTGCAGCTGGCTTTTGCTGATGCGTGAATTTCTTGTTTAACCCTACTATAAAAAGTAACAACGAAGTCAGGTACACCATCAATTTTTTCTACATTTCCGATAATGAAATAAAACTTGGACGTGTTTAATTATTCCAAAATGCAAGTTTTATTAGATATTATTTTTCATTCAGCCACTTCTGGTGTTTCTTGAAGAAAAATTCAATTTTTTTGTCTATGTACTGATGAAGCATTTAATTCTTTATTTAGCAGTGTTTAAAAGTTACAGAAAAACTTAAAACGGTTAGGCGGTAGAGAGCGCAAAACTAAAAATTTGAGTAAGCCATGAAATTCGTATTTGTCTGCTAAAGCTTTGACAAAATTAACACCTAAGAAATCTGAAAAGTCCAAGTACAAACAATTTTCTATAATAATATTCATTTTTTAATGACACTGATTGTTTCGATCAAACTTTACCATAAAAATTCTAGAAAGAAAGAGCAATGCACTTCACCTGGACTTTCCTATACGTTAGATATAGTAACTTATCATGTGTTTAAGAGTATTTAATTTTCAACGTTTTACATTCCAACAATGACAAATTAAAATCTGTCTGTAATGTTTTGAATAATATATTATACGGTCTGCTACAAGCGAACGGAACTAGTCATGTATTCTCTCAGCCATATAACATCAACCTACTTAAAGTTATGCATTGTCTGAGGATATGGCTTATTGTATATAAAAATTTTATTAAGTAAACGGTTTTTTGGAAAAAGATTTCTTGAGATTTTTGAAAACCAAAAACGGAAGAACGAATTCGTCGACTAAAAATAGTTGTGGGGGGAAATTAACCGCTTTAAATATTGCTGCAACTTAAAATTAAGTTGTGACTTTTATTTTACTATTAGGTAGTCATATGCGATTCAGTGTAACAAAAATTTTTTATTATCTCTCATTTATTAAACAATGATGCATACATTTTCCATGTACGTGTAGAACAGAGAAATTATCAGACTGGGGAACAAATTTAATTATAGTTCCTCTTTAGCTCTAATAACTTGTAAAATTTAAAAAATTTGTTTCCGGAAAAAATGCTACGGAAAACCGTGTGTGTATGAAACATTTGGTAATAAAAATAAATTAAAAATTGATGAAATTTTCATGTAAGGCTGTCGGTAAAAGTCGCTTTCTTTATAAATGGTTTTATAGTGCTTGAAGCTGTAAACATATAAACATAACTTTAGTTAATTTTAAATTTTCTTTAATTATTAATAAAACAAAGAAAAAAATAATACATATATATGAAGTAATTTAAAAACAATGCTGTGTAAATAAACTAGCAAATATTCCTTAATAAGCTTCTTCCGTTTTTGAATCATGATCTTCGAGTGTACTTACTAAACTAATAATACAATTGTTCCTATTAGTTAGTTAGGGTTTTCAGGTTTTTGTAAATAAAACTAGTAATTAATAATAATTGAACATTTCGGTGACTTTTGTAAAGATTGTAATGGCGAATATATTGGTCAAACACAGCAAATATCTGTAAAATAGAATACGGAGGCATAAATATAGTAGGAATATTACTGCTTTAAAGAAAAATGAAAACGATCAAGAACACACATTTACTTTTAAGATAAAAGACATTGAAATACTGAAAAAAATAAGAAACAAAGAATGACATACGAATGATTTACATAAGAAAAATAAAGAAAGCGTTAACGACAGGAACGATACCGAAAACTTAAGCAACTGGAAAAGTAAAAGCTGATGGTTTACCTGGTTTCGTTATCATTCTTTATAGTAGAGTTGAAGAATAAAAACAAACTTCGGTAAAAGTTGCAAAGTCTCGGAAAAGAACAAAAGCAAACATGAGATACTTAGGGACTTTTAGAATTTCATGGTAGTGATCACTATTTCTACACTAATTTAAAGCCTTATGGTATTTGTTGAATTTTCAAAACCTACAATACTGTACTATATTAAGAAATATCACGCTTGCTTGCATTCTGGAAACTAAGTTTTCACCTTTTTGGTCTTTGTACATGCCGTATTGGACGAGTTTCCTATTTTTTGTAGCTTTACATTATGAGTTAGTAAGTGGGTTTTCAGACTATATATAATCAACCATGATTTAGAGTGTTACGACCCATATATGGTACTTTAAAATTTTATGAAGGATTTGCGTAGACGTCAGCTTTGTCCACTGTAGTAGAAAGTTAACGTGATATGTCTGAGTATATTTTGAACAATTCACAATACTGCTGCTCATAAAACTTTATTCTAGCTCAATATTTTTCTTTTTAGGTGACATTTCTTTTTGTTTTTTTTGTAAGAACTTTTTGTACTACTTAAAAATTTTGTTTACTAATGGAAATAATTAATTAGCTATGCACAGTTATTTCTGTAATTGTACAAGAAATTCACTGGGCTTTAACTAACAATCCTTAAATAATATTAATTCAAAATTGTAACGTCACTGGCTTAGGTAGATCTTTGTTTTGTTTTGCTTTGCAATTTGAAGAATCTGCAAGAAAGTTTATTAAAAGAACTTTTCTGAAATCACGCCACTAATTAAAACAAGTTAGACCCGAACCTTTCCTAATTAACCTCTTACAAATTGGCAGCCCAACGTTCGGCCTCTGATTTAAGATTGCAAACTCTTTGCTCACTTTTACGATTTTGGAAAAAGTCAATGTTAGTTTATAGCTTTTCGCGAGATCATAATGCTGTACTTGTGATTAATCTGCGCGAATGTATCTCATTACTACGTTTCCTTACAACTTACAAAATCGACGTCTCCTCGATGAGTACATTATTCCAATGGAAGACACTGCTTTAAATCAGCAAGATAACACAATGTAACACAATGTTAAATTTACCTCCTAATGTAGTTCCTGTCATTTCTTCGCCTTGTTGTACCACATCGAACGAACAACTTTATTGTTAACTGACACGCAGCAGTCTTAGGCTGATTTCCAACAGCAGTTACTTAGTAAATTTGCTCAGCCAATGGCGTCGACATCAAGGAACTTCACAAAGTGTTTTGCTAGGTTTGATGAAGCCAAAGGATCTGATGCAGAAGTGTTTTTAGATGTCACAACAGTTTATAAAAATTGTACTCAAGTATCTAACAGCAATGCATTTCTAGGTTTTTTTATGTTACTAATTGGCGATGCTGCAACATACTGGCAAGGTGTTAAGGTAACAATAACCAAATGAGAAGACGCACTCAAATCGTTTCGTTTTCCTTTTGGTAAGAAGTTACTTCTGTATCGTGTGATACGCTAGGGGCAAACCCATTACGAGTATCGGTTCTCAAAGTAGTCAATCTGCCCAGATTATCGATATTGACGAATTTTATTTCACCGATATGGTAAGAACTACAACGAAGACTATAAGGTCCCTCTGGCAGAAACCTGTTTTAACCATCAGCAGTCTCGGCCTGAATGGCACTGCTTATGCATACACATAAGCTTCCAGAAGAATTATGTGACGAAATTCAGCAACAGTGTAAGCTGGTTTCAGAAACCGTTGACGTAAAGTTGGCCGACGGCAGAATTTGTACTAGACAGGTGATGTCTACGATATTTTACGTTTGTATCTTAACGAAGAATACTCCCAAGAGTTTGGCAATTTTTCCGACGCAGTACGACAATCAAACCTTGTTGGGTATTGAGTTGTTAGAGGACGCTAAGATTGATTTAGACGTAGCGTTAAAGAAGCGGTACTTCCACGACGATCCAAAGCATTGCAATGAGTTTGGATCCAACAACGCGTCGCCTAGTACTGCTGAAAGGCTCAACAGCGTGGAATTACGGGAATTACTTTCTTTAACTTCTTTCTAGGTGTCCTGAAACTTTTGCACTAGGAGAAAGTAGCATTGTATTGTTGAGAAGAAGCAGCTATCGCTCATATCGGTGGCTTTGTATAGACTACGGCAAGCTAAAAACGACATCCTACGGAAGGAACGACAGAAAATATATGCTGACTGGAATCACCGACTCGCTTTGTACGAACCTGGAGCTTTGGTTTTGTTAAAGACGCATGCGCTAAATAAAGATGCTAAACTGGCCCCGCAACGAGATAAACCTTATCAAATTTTACGACAGGTTTCTCCAATTTCTTTCGAAATAGCGAGACTCGATCCAACAGAGTCCCTTAGAAATCATCATGTATCGGAACTGACTCCATATGTTGGCGCCCTACTACAAGAAGACCAAATCATTGTTCCCAAACGAAAGAGGGGACAACCGCAGAAAAACCACTGAGGTTATTGATGGCCTGGCTTATGGCCCTGCGTTAGCATAAACCAGAGGGGAAGAGTGTAACGCCACTTGTTAAGTGTAATTACAGCAACCAACAGAATTCAAATATTAAGTAGTTGGTCTTTGTTTTGGTGGTGCTTTGTATTGTGAACAATCTGTACGAAAGTTTAATAAAAGGAATTTTTCTGAAATCACGCCACTAATTAAAACAAATAACACCCGAACCTTCTCTAATTAAGTTATTGTAAATAAAACAATTCTTAACTTCAACAGATGTTTTGATTTGGGTTTTATCTTTATGCGTATTTCAACATGTTGACATGTCATTCTCAGAGGCAAAATTAAAAATAAACTGTTGGTGTTGTTATAGAAACAATACATCCTGGTTTTCTATATATGTGTCCAGATGACTTGATATCTCATTCGAATACGTCATATATATCAAGTCATCTGGACACAGATATAGAAAGCCAAGATCATGTAATTAAGTTTTATTGTTCCTATAACAACACCAACTGTTTACTTTTATTCTTACCTCTACAAATGAAAAAGGCCAAAATTAAAATAAAAAAAACTTGTTGAAGTTAAGAATTGTTTTATTAACAATAAATTAAAATGAACTTACTTCAACGAAGTTAAGCTAGAACTTAAAAAAAAACTTCTATAATTAGCCTGTTGAAAAATCTAATAAACTCAGGCATCAATTTTAAGGAAATCTTAACAAAAGCTGGCAAAACAATCATTGTAATATTGAATTGTTAATTTGAAAAATCTAATCTTTTGTAAAAAAAATTAAAATACTGCAAGAAATTTATAAAAACACGCAAAAATGTTGTCTTGGACGCTCCTGGTTTTCCACTGTTTTACTGAAATACCTTAGATAAAGAATTTCATGTAAAGTACATTTTTTTCAAGGCTGTTAATTAAGAAAAACTATAAAATTAAACCCAAACCATTAAAACTGATTAGTTTAATTAACAAGAATTTACCATAAATATTAATTAAAATGAATAAATTAAGCCGCTTCTAAATTTTCCTTTTTGTGTTGTTCAAATTTTCATTAGTGCTACAAATATTAAACAGTAAATTATTGTTTCAAACAAACTAATGAGTGTTTTCGCAAAGGATTAACAATAAAATCAACTAAAAATGAGATTTCATAACTTTTTTAATTTTTAAACTGTACATGGTGTGAAACAGAACTAAAACCTATTATTATTTAAGTTAAAGAAGGTGAGACCTAATTTCTCTATTAGAAAATGCAACTTAAATAAGATGAAAATTATTATGGAATAGCAACTAACACAAATGGCAGTATGATGTTATTAAATCATAACACAGACATATTTCATAAAAGATTCAGCTTCAAACATTTTATGATTTGTCCTTGAAGAAACTAAAGTTACGTAAAACACTTTGAAAGATTTTGCATAAGCAACATATAATTAATACAGTAATACTCAGCTCATCATAACACTATGTTGCATAATACACCCTTTCAAATTCGATATTTAATTCTAACATTTAGGATTTAAATGTGAATAATAACCAGACTGTTGATTTCTTTCAAAGATTCAGATCATAAAATGAGATAATGTAATCGACAATCTAACCTTGAAGCAATAAACTCTTGACATAGATTTACAAAACAGAAAGAAGGTGAAATTTAATGTGACACACATAGGTGTATAAGAAGAAATATTGTTAAAATGATTGCTTCAATAAATCTTAATATAAGACAAATATTCAATGCGCAAATGGTTATTTTTTATTAGTATTCAAATGTAGAATGCTTGAGTTTTGAAAATTATTGAAGAAAAACAACGTTTATTTTTATTGTGTTTGTAACTTATCGACCAAGTCCACCTCCTGACAGCGACGATACAGCTGATGAAGGAATTCCAAGTTGAGGAGGTCGCCTCCTGACGCTAGCTGCTGGTGGTAAATGTTCTCCTTCAGCTTGAAAACCGTTTTCGTCTGCCCTGTATCCTACAGTCTTCCTTTCGCCATCGGGAGCAATATAGGAATAATAACCCTCTACGACTGCCCTTTCATGATCGGTACCTGGATTTTCAACTTTTCTTGTTTCCCCACGTAACTGACCATCACTGCCGTGCACGCTAAAAAGGACGTAAAATATGAATTAAACGCTAAACAAACAAGAATTTTTAAAATTTTGGAGAAACAGTCTGTTATACGAAGTTGTTTATTTACATTTCTTTATTTCAATACCTAAGGTTATTTATTTATAAATTGTGTCGAGGTGGTATTATTAATTGACTGCTTTAAATATTAAAGATGTGCAAAAACTGAAATGTAGTTAACCTTTTAGCCAAATCATAATGCAAATTTAATAGAATACAAAATATTGCAGGTTACACTGCAACTAATCACTACAGAATTGTCAACACATTCCAGTCTATTTGTTATTAGGAAGGATTACAAAGCAATTGTAAATATTTAAAAAACTAATTTAAAACTGAAACAGTAGAAAAAAGTAAATTTTTGTCAATGATTTCAATGATTTTAATAGCAAAATTATTTTTGTTTGGTTAATTAAAATAAGTTTAAACTGTACATTTTTATATTTAGTCTTTTTATTTACCAAACGCTTTAACTTATTTTAAAAAGTTCTGGTATAAGTTTTTTTTAACATAAAATCCGTAACCTCTAATCTAGATTCAAATTCTATTTAAAATTTTATATGTACTCGGTCAATATAACTATACAGGGTATGAACTTTAATTTTAATAATAAGTTCTAGTTTGAGTTTGTTGAAGTTCGTTTTAATATATTGTGAATAAAGCAATTCTTAACTTCAACTAGTTTTTTATTTTAACTTTATATTTTATCTTGGCATTAAAAATGACATGTCAACATGTCGAAATACGTATAAGACTAAAATAAGAAAAAGCTGTTGAAGTTAAGAATTGGTTTATTTACAATAAATTTTAATTCTGCTTACCATCAAGATCTCGGAAACGGTAACAGATAGAAGGTCCGTTGAACAAATAAAAATTTGCTTATTTAAAAGATCAGTGTATTGCCATTTTTAAAACTTGAAAAATTTACAGTTTACTAGATACAGGCAAAAACAAAAATTTGATATTTTCTTAATTTGCTCATAGTTTCTTTATTTATAAACTTAAACAACTTATGTTTGCAGTGATAGTAAAACATACGAGAAGGAAAAAACTAGTGCAACCAAAATTGTTTTATGACCTACTATTACCGAGCCGGTGATAGTCAACCTTTTTGATAATCCTATAAAATAACCAAAATTGAAAAAAATATTACTTACGGTTAGCTATATTATTTACCATAGAATGTTTTTTGTTACAAAAACAAACCAATTTCTAGTTATCCTGTTTATTATTACTGATTATTATATACATTTATAAAGTAGTGAAATATGTTACAGGTAATTAAACCAGCACTTATTTTGTACATTTGATATAAGGCGGTGGTATTTAACATTTTTCGATGGTTGTTTGTGTTTTTGTTGGTGTTTTTTGTTTTGTTATAACCGGTGTTAAAACTCCTCGGTTTTTGTTATTACAAATATTAGTAGCATTTTTCATTCATGTTGTTAATTAATTATTTAATTTAAATTTTGATTACTTGTTGGTGAATTTTGTTTTCCATAGCTTAACCCTTAATGAAACAAAAGTTTTCACTCACCGCTCGAAAATAGAGGGTTATAAGGAATTCTGGTTGCAGCAGTAAGTTTTTTGTTATATTCGTTAAGCACTGTTTCGCGCTGTATATTTTCCTAGTAGTAATTTAGAATGACACTTGCAAGGCTGCTCGACGTATCTCGTATTTTTTGCAGATTAAATACGTTTTATTTTTGACTTATAATTCTTATTCTTCATACAAAAAAACAAAAAATCCACTTGTTGAAAGTAAACGGTTTTCAATCTTTTTAAAAGCAAAATCAGGGTGATTTCAAAAACGTAAATCAAGCAATTGCAAAACTGTCCTTCAAAACTAATTTTTAACCTGAAAATTCGTTGCTTTATGAACTACGTTAAGACAAGAGCTTTATTTTCTTATTTTGTTTATCACACTATACTGTAATAGTTATTTATGTATTAAGGGCGTAAAGAGGTTTTTATGGCGTAAGACGTAATTTTAAGCCCGAGGCGGCAGCCGAGGGCTAAGAATACGTCGAAGGCCATAAAAGCAAGCTACGCCCGTGGTACATCCAGAACTTTATGCATTTCTAAAATAAATTGAAAATATTTATAAAATAAATTGAAGTTTCCACCCACATCTAGCGTTGCTTTGATTAAATTTGAGATTTGAAGCGTAACTATGGTAGCGGGTAAACAACGGTAGCCATATTGCCTAAAATCAAGTGTTTAAACTGTTTCTATTAGGTATGATATTGTTGTTTGACGTTTCATTATAGCCCATGGGCAATGAAGAGGTCCATGGGCTATAAAAAGACGTTTATGACAAAGAAATTCGTGTATAATTGTCAATTTATGATACATCCGTGCATAAAGTAATTTAAAATTATACCTGACGTAAAAATTGAACATGCATCAAATCATGTTTCTTGGCAACCATTTGTTATTTAAAAAATGTTGTTGTTTGTATGCATTCAAATTTTTTTTTAAACTAGGAATTTAGAAATATGTCAAAGGAATTATGCAGGAATTTACTATTAATTTATCGCCTCATATTTTAATTATTATTGGTAGTGAAACCTTCAGACAATGTTTTAATCAAATGTATCATATTATAGAGGGGATACTAATTACTACGTTATTTGCTTTCACCATACTTAGAGACCTGCATCTCGAAAGGGAAACGTTAGTTGGACCTTTTCGTTTCCCTTTCCAAACAACACGTCCTCAATCTATATATATCCTATTGAGGGGCAACTAAGATCTATATTGCAAACTAAGAAGTCTAATAATCAATATTAATTTTGGGTTTTAAGGCATACATTATTAAACCTACTTTTCTACTACAGTATGTGCCTCTTTGCGACTGAAAATATAAAACTTGGGTTAGTACAAATAAAAATTGGTTTCGTTTATCTTATTTTTTTCAAGAATTGATTACTTTTTAGTATTACTTTCATGACGTCATACAGTTTTATGTAAAACTCGAAGTACGTTTTTATAGCGTTACAACTATAAAATAGAAATAAATAATTTATTTAATACGCAGTGAAAATTGATTGTCGCTTTTGATCTTGTTTTATACAAACATTTACAACACATTTCTTTCTGATTTACAATTTCTGACAGTTTATAACGTTGTAACTCGTAATCGCAATTATTTATAATGTTAAAACATAAAATGCAAATGCATGTAAATGAATTCACAGGTAACAGAACACAACTTTGCTTTTAATATTAACCAAATAACTACCAATAAAATGTAGTCCATTTTGAACATGGTTCTAAATTTTATGAAGCAGTCTCAGCAGCGACATTGTATTTGTAGTGCAAACTACAAACGTTATTTATTCCCGTTTTATTCTTGTCGAACTATACTATTTTTTTCGATTGTGACAAGCACTACAAAATTTTTAATTTCCGGTTCTCCTTCTACACAACAATTACATTAGGTAACACTTACATATTTTGAAAATTATACAGTCTGTTGTATAAAGAAGAACCCAAGACTGTATCTGCTTCAGTTTTTATGTAACTCCCAGCAAAACATAGAAAATTATTATTAAATGGAGCAGGTTTTTCTATAATTTGACGAAAACTAAAATTTTTTTAGTGCCATCTATTTTTCGTGAAACGTCATCGACAAATTTTTTTAATTGCATGGCAATTTTTCCCGTATAATATTCTAAAGAGTTTCTTTTTTTTATTTTCTTCTAACTAAACATTAAACAGGGTTGCACAATAAAATCTCTGAAAAAAATTCAAAAAAACCGTAAACTGATGTGGAAAGGCATAGAATCTAAACAAGTCCAAAATAAAATCAACCAACTGTATATTAACCAATAAGTCAAAAGCTTCTAATTACCGTGGAGTTACTTGATTGTAAATAACCGTTTTATTATAGACAAGTTGCAATTCTATGGCCTTCGACAACACCTTTGGGTTTTAATTTTTTTTCAAACATTATATTATGTTAAATGTTTAGACAGATGAAAAGCAAATAAATTTCTCTGCAAGATTATTTCAAAAAAACTTATGGCATGTAATTTAAAAAACATGTCGATGACGTTATCACGTAAAATCAGTAGCACCATAGATTAATAACTCCTTAGATATCTGACTAATGGTTATGCTTATTTGGTTAGTACCGGAACAGCCCGCATCGCGTCGCTGTCATCGTTTGGAACAGACATGTAGTATCGCTACTATCTGCGCGGTATGTTGCCGTTCGACGCTAAGTTGAGTGAAATGGCTGTAGCCAAGTCACGTGTTTTCAACTTCGTACAATTAACTAATTCCTAATCTCAGAAAAGGTAAATTTCGTTTACCTGAGCATACTTATACGTAATTATTTACTGTGGCACCTATTTGGCTTATGACTTGGAGTATTTAAGAACTACTCTATTAACAATAGATTTTGCTATTTTAGTAAGCGCAATTACGAATACTACAAGTAATAACGATGTGTGGTATTACTAACTCTGAAAATTTTGTTATTTCTATGCAAAATGATTTTATATAAATTTAAAGTAGGTACTTATGTAGCATATTTTCACTTTCCTGTACTTTCAGTATAGGGAAGTATTGATTTCATGCAGATTTTCGTTTTTGAAATTTTAACGGAAATACATGTTTTGAACCTCCGAGAACCCTAAAAAGTGGTTTAGAAAAAATGTCCGCTTGTTTGTTGCTACATAAAAATTTAAAAAAAGCATACAATGTTGAGTATTTATTAACACGACGACTTACACAAGATGCGTTAGAAAATACATTTTCTGTATTTCGCCAGAAAGGGGGATTTAATGATAATCCAACTGCAAGAAGCTTTAGATTATTGTTACGACATTTTTTTGTGTGCAAATGTAAAAATACCGGTGGTAAATGCAGCACATTCGAAAAAGAACTCAAAGGTCTGTCAGAACCTCGCTGTCTGCGATCAAAACCTAAAATTAGAAAGAGTAAAACTGACACTGAACTTATAAAACAAAAGGCTTATCCCTGCAATGTATCTGTTTTCGGAAGACTGTGCGCGCCCAACGATCTAACTAATGCGGTTGTAAAAGTTACTTTACAGGTGTTTGCTGCATTGTATCCAGAGCTATCAAGGGCAAGACAAAAATAATGAATATTTTGTACCAGAGATCGCTAATGCAAGTAACAAACATACTTCCTGGTTTTCTTACTGCTACTGAATCTTGCATAAAACCTAGAGAGTTCATAATTCGCTATTGCTTACTAGTACGTTTGCAAAAACAAACTACCTGGGAGTCAAAATATATTCGAAAACCTAAAAGTGGAGTAAAAATGAATTGTAAAATTCGCAAATTGTCACATATTTAAGATTACGAAAGCTTACTTCTACCTATGTTTGTTCAGGATTCCGTCCACATTTCAATGAGAAGTTTATAATATAATTATAATAGTATATTTAAGCTATATTTAAGCAACATCATACTAGCAATAAGATTAGTTAATTAATCAATTATTTCTAATATTTCTATCCTAAAATTTAGATTACTGGACTTTTGTGCAATGTTAAACAACAATCGGCTGCTAGTTCAGAAATGTATTCTCTATTTTTAATTAAAAGTATAAATAGTACATTCCTAAATAAAGCTACTATTGTCATAAATTGAGATGTTTTTTTTTAATAAACAAGATATGAATTTCTTGAGAAATGCCTCATCAAAATTTATATCACGATAAACATAATAAATGTATATATAAATAATAACGTATACTATTTTTGCTGTAATTTTGATATTCGTATTTATAAAAATATTACTTAAGCTTAATAGTTCAAAAATGTGTTAATATAATACTTGAACAGGTAGAAAGGGAACCCTGCTCAGTGCTTTTACCTGCTTCAAGATTTAATCCTCAACAAAGTTGACCAGTTAAGTGGTTCATTGCTTTTATTCTACCACGATTCACTTGAGTAAGTTTTCAGTACCTGCGGGTACTGCCACCTAGGATAGTTTAATGTCACTATTTCGAGCAGAACTACTACACCATTTAAATCAGTGATCTAAGGAGTTATTAATCTATGGTAGCACTAAACAAATTTTCGCTTTCGCCAGATTGTAGAAAAAGCTGCCCTATTTGATAATATACGATGTTTGCGTTTTAAATGAAAAATAAATTAAACCCAGTCTTGGGCCCTTTTCCTAGAACGGACTGTATATATAGGTGACTTATTTTCCAGAAACTAACTAAATAATTTTATCGCTTTTAATTTAGAGTATATTTCATTTTTTCTTCATTGATCAACCAACTAATAGTAAGCAATTACGCCCATTTTACACAATATTAAAAAAACATAACCTAAAGGTATTGCTTAAGAATGAATAACTCCAAGGTTCTTCCGCAATTTATAGATTAAGATGAACTAATTGTCTTTAAGTAAAACAAAGAATTTCCTGCTCAGTTGCATGTAAACAACAAATTAGACTGTAATGGTTAAGCAACAATAGGGAAAATGGAACTACAGAATAAAGTTAGTAAAACGATTATAACTGCAAATCATTAATTTCTCTACTTACAAGGTTAACTGTACGCGTAGAAAAATTGCAACATGTATCTAATTTACCAGAATAATTAATATCATTTTTCCGCTACAACCAGATATAAGATTATTTAAAACATTAATTTAAAAACAATATTATGTTAAAACAAAATGTGTATTTCTACTGACCTTTTGTACAAAACCAGAATAAGCGTATCTGCAAAATAATCTTCGCTTACAATTTCAATACTTGACATTATAAAAAAGATTGATCGGTAATTGATTATTTACGGCAAAAATTTCAAGATAATTGTGTGTAATTACACGCGTACTAGTCTTGCACATCATAAGATAAATGAATGGAAAAGAATGTTTAACCGCAACAAACACAATATTTTACACCTGTTCTTTCATACTCCTAACGCAGTTTTGCGAAGGTTAAAGCTTATAATTGCATAGGTCGTTTATTAAAACCACGTACAAAAAACTCTTCTATATTAGTTTTTTAACATTAGGACTTCGCTTATTAAATGCTTGCCGTGTAAACAAGCTTGATAGACAAAATAGTAGAAGCTATAAATTACGCAGAAAAACAGGCATCAGAGAAAGTGAAATTAAGTTCCATAACATAAAATTACGTTACTTAAGTATCAGTTGAATAACATCAAACTGATTATCTCTTTATTATTTGTAGATGTATAATTTATTAGTCCACAGATCAACACTTTTTTCTCTATTTTGTGAACGGAAAACATCCAATTAACTGCTCGTAACGCAATAAATTCCATTCGTGAAATGTATCACGTCATTTGATACCACATTAGATCCTAATTGCGCCTTCTACTATCACTTAAATTAAAGACTGAACTTTTTTACTTGTTGCTTTCTAGGTGAGTTAAAATTAATTTGCCGAACAGGTTCGTTAATTATTATGAAATGTTCTTTGCGTGACAGATAAGCAACCACTGTAATCAAATAATAACTCAATAACATTAGCCTAATATGGGTAACTTTTCGTTTAATGAATGCAATATTAGCAAAATTACAAAAGATTCTACACTCTTGTGCAAGACGTGTAGAAATTTATGCACATTAAAGAGAGTGTCAAGTAATTGTCTAAAAATATAATGGTACTTTTTGTAGTTTCTTGTGTTTTTTATGATCACAGGTTTTTCCAGGTAAATGTCAATTGAGCAGGAGCGACAAGGTCGCTGCCTACGTTTTTAATAGCAGGTCAATACATTAATAGCATTCGAACAGATATTTGAAATTAGGTACTAAATCAATTTGGATATCATAGACAAAATAATTGCAACTATTCACATTTAAACACAAAAAGTTATAGTAATTAAAAAAATTAATACTTACTCGTAGCTGTATTCGCCCAATTCATTAGTATTGCTGTCGTACTTTGTGATGTACGCTTTTGCAGAATCAGTAAGCTGCGAAAGAGCCTGAGGCCTAGCATGGGCAAGCCCTACCAAAAGAAGTACAGTAGCAACCTGCAAGCATAAACAAATATTTTCCTTAAATGTCGAGTTACACAATAATAAGCATTCTTATTCAAAAAAGAATACCGAAAACCTTGTATCAACATTGCAGTAATTGCTCTGAAACAATAGAAAAGTCAAAACTTCTCATGTGCTATTTCCGAACAATTCAAGGTATGTTATAATATGAACTTAAAAAAATTTATATGGTTCATAAATGCTATAAACGTGAGGCATCTCGTATTTCAGAATATTTCGTGTACGCAAATGATGGATAGTGAAAGTTCCGACCTCGTGCCATCGATTAGTTAATATGATTTAATTTTGTTATGTTGAGTTTTGTTTTAATTTTTTCGTACGTCCACATTCGCAACCTAAATTTTTTAGTTTGAACTTTAAAAGACATGTTGGTTTGTCAAGAAATGACAAAAGACCTTGCGAAATTTAAAAGAATGTTAATCAACGGTGATTAAATCAGCTTAAACCTGTCCACATAAATCCGTAAATTATTCCGTCTGCAACGTAAAATTTTGTCCTTTTGTGCTAAAACAGCGTTAAACCACTTTACTGTGAAAAAGGTCAACCTGCTAAGCTGGGTTTTACAGCAACGTTAAGAGCTTTCGTAAAGCTAACAGGGTGTTAGTATTACAATTTTCGTAATTAATAATAAAAATGCAAAATTAATTTAACACTAAAATGCATCATTGGAATTTCGAAATATAATCACAAATGTTTTCTATAATAATTATTATTGGTTTGAACTCTAAGCAAAATAAACACTAAATTACATTTTAATATTCTTAAAATTTTTAAGCTTGGTTATTTAAAATTTCAAAACAGTACGAAAATTACGGTTTAATTTGTTCATAAGGTAGTGTCTAGATTTCAATTTAATTTGTACAATTGTAACTGTTTTTGTGACTTTTCAATACCTCACTTTTTTCTTGTTATAAATGTAACGGTTTAACATGCCACACCACAATAATTGTTAGTAAAACTATTTAAAATATGAATTCAAGAATTTATATAATTTTCTTGCAGCAGATGAATAACTTTAGTGCGTACGTGCATAAATAACGTTCCCTACTACACCTAACAAATCACTCGTTCGCGTGATATGACAGAAGACGAAATTAACACTTACCACTCTCATGGTGAGCGGATCAAAATTGACTAAGGATGCTGTAACGTAAGAGGTATTTATATAGCAAATGCCATCCCCACGATTTAATTATTTACTACCAGCGTTATAAACAAATTTGACAAATTTACCACTTTATAACATAGAGATTATTGCTTGAAATAATTTTATGCGTAAGTTGCCCTATTAAAAGATTTATGACTAAAATAGCCCCTTTATATTTTAACATTAAATCTCTTCTTTCTTTCTCCTTTATATTTTGTTTTGGAAGAAATAGTGATAAAAATACAACCAGTTTTGCAAAATAATCAGACTGTAAGTTGCGTGATGGATTTAAAAACTGACAAAAAACAAATAATAGTTTTAAGCAGCTTAATAACCATAAAATTAAATAGAGACATCAAAAATTTCCTGCATTTGATTATATTGCATGTTGACAAATTCTCGCCACAGACACAATCAAAAGCGAGTATCTACATAACTATTTCAAAATCATAAAGTTAGTGATATGATACCACATTTTATTTTGGTTTCATATTGAGCAGTTAAGAAAACAATATTTAATTAATTGCTTAATTATTATTTTTGAAACAATTAACAATAAATAAGAAGGTGACTTTAATCGTAATCTATTCAGTTTCATTTCAAACAGTTTGAAATCCGTTTGAGCAGATGCCATAAAAACTGAATACTTACAAATTTTTTTGAGACGCTTTAGCTCTACTCTACTAAATTTGGTAACGCTTTTTATTCACCTGGTTGAAGGTATGGTGCTCAAAATGGGATAATGATATTAAAAAAATATAAATACTACTCGAAACCTCCTCCTAATTATTTAATTAATATCGAAAAGCAAAAGGCTACATGTTTTGGAAACAGTCTGCTTTTTATTCAGTAAAACAGACCTGTAAAGGTTTCGCACCTAGGCCAAAAGGTCTTC
This sequence comes from Ctenicera cuprea, assembly GCA_958336395.1. Taxonomy (NCBI): domain Eukaryota; kingdom Metazoa; phylum Arthropoda; class Insecta; order Coleoptera; family Elateridae; genus Ctenicera; species Ctenicera cuprea. Next base: position 30,540,402 of record OY284487.1, on the reverse strand, counting down.
TAGTACGCCTGGAATTACAGCTCATAATTTATGTTCTAATATTTAAAACCCAAGCCTGCATCTCTCTTTTTCCGTCGTTTTAGTAATGCGTTTATGCGATTCTGTAGGTATTTACGACTGCGAACATTTTATTTTAGAATTTCAAAATCTTTATACAGTTTTTTTTTTTAAATTAAATACATACTACATTAAACTTTTACTTAATAATAATTTTTTATTAGTTTAAAAAGAATTATTTAATAAAACATTTAACCTTCCCCATGAAAATTGTTTAATATTATCTTTTGTAGATTTGTTAGGTATTCTGGTCTTGGCCTGATGATGCCTGCAGTCGGTTGGCAAAACATGTAGCCTTATTTTTAATTAAATTATATCAATAAACAATTTCAGAGGGAAAGTTGGGTGTTTTATTAAATAATTCCTAATTTTTCAGACTCTACTGTGTACAGACAAAAAAATAGAGAACATAACTTACGTTTAGTTTATAAAGCTTAACCACTATAAATGTTTTTGTAATACAATCGATTTAGAATAATTATCTTTAATTTAATATACGTCAAAGCAGAAACCTTCAAAGAACTTGAATTTTTAAATAAGCTAGATAAGCATAATAAGAAGGCGGTCTATATTGTTCGGGCCATGACATAGGCACTTACGCTAAATGTGCCAGTCGGGCAATCTATAAGCTACTACTTATACTAGTTTTTTACTTAAATTTTAATTTGAATAAATGTCAGTTAAATGTCACAACGCTTTTGTAATACACAAAAAGAGATAGAGAAATATTGCTTACAGAAGCAACTACAAGAAAATTATTCTGAACCAATCGTTTGCAGTTTCCGTCGAATTTTGATAACGAAAGAAAATAGTGTTGTGTATGAGAAATACTTCAATAAAGATGTTATAATTGGTTCTCATAGAAAAAAAAAAAAAAATTACGACGAGTTCATACATTTTTTAAAACAAGAAAAACGTTGGCATTTGAAATTTCGCACAGCTAAGAACTTAGAGACTTACTTGCATGTTTTGTAATGACTTTATTCAAAATTATGGTTTATGATAATAATTCAAAAGAAAATAAAACTACAGTGCAGCTAGATTTCTTATCGTTTCATTTAAATACGCTACAAACAATTCAACAGTTGTGCCATAAGTAAATTAAAAAATAATCGGGTTAAATTGCGCAACCTTATTACATAGTAAATAACGTCCAAAAAAATTTCAAGCAATACAAACAATAATTACTAAGCAGAAAGCTTGAGCAATGTAACACGGTAATCTTTACTTTACGGGTGGTTTATGATTGGATTATTCTTTGCATAAAAAAATCAAAATGTTACATTAACGTTATGTTTAAAAACTAACATATGAGTTTGCTTAAATTAATGCGCAATTATTCTACTCTTCCTATAGGGAGCCAATCAAAATCCTCAGTTGGTACAACGTTTGACAATCGCAATTTTTCTTAACTGAGAAAACAGCACATTAGTGTTTTCAGCTGAGACATTTCGAAGGTAGGTCGTAATATCCTAACGACGACTGTGCACACAAAACGCTCTTTTGATCATAACGACACAAATTAATTAAAAAATCGAAGATTTATCTTCGTTTCTTGGTTGTGAAATAATCTATGCAAATACCATTCGTGATTATAATCTCTTCAGTATAAATTTCATGATATGGTTTCGCATAATTTTAATTTTGAGTAAACACACTCGACGTTTTGACAATTTTAAAGGTTTTGTCTTATTAAAACAGTTCGTGTTAGTTGCTAAACAAAATATTGGTCAAAATATTTAAAATACTATCCGACATAATCACTTATGGTATTACCACCGATAAAATTTTGTATGTTAAAACAATTATTTAAGCAAAATAGACCCGATTCGTAATACAAAAAGTTTAAGTAATTTAACTTGATAATTTTTTAATTGACTAGTGGTATACTATGAAATATTGCACGATGTAATAAATCGAAGTGTAGACATAATTTTTATTTTTAAAACTGCTGAACGTCACACGTCACGAGTAGTTCACTTAAATTAATTTTCAAATAAAGTTAGTACGTTTCAAGTAAAATAAATACTAATTGCTATTCATGAAGTTACAGCAATTTACCCCGAGTATTTTTCAGATTAAGACAGGTATGTTAGTGGATTACTCGTAGAATTGTCAAAGCAGCTGTATTTTTAAAACCATCAAATAAAATATATGAGTAGTTTGCTTAATTATTCGTAATAAACTTTTGTACATCAAAAATAATTATATTAGGTTAATTTTTTCTGTTGGCTGCTGGAACGGCAAAAACGACGTAGCGATTGGTCGACATAGTCTGAGTAGAATAATCAATCAATCAGTCTTTCAATTTACCGTAATATTTAAATTAGCTGTAAAAAGTATAGAAAAGTTTTTCTTAGAAATCTTCTTCTTCTTCTTCCTCTTGTTATAGGCCAATGGCCCGTTTAATACCCGCAACTAGTAGTTTTTAGAAGTAAAGTTGTAAATTGCATGAAAGAATGAATACGTATTTTAGACCACTCCGTAGTAGCGCTTATTTCGTGGCCCTCCTTCGCAAATGAAAAATGTTTCATATTTATAAGTCTAAAAACACATTATAAATTTGAATTATGCGATACAAAAACGTGCCGTGTGACAGCGTTACTCAACTGCTAAATAAAATTTAATGTAATTTTTTTTGCTTTGTTTTCTGTAATAAATTAAATATCTACATAGTTCAGAAATTTCTTAGGTACTTAACGGAAATGACAGGGAAAATCCTATACGTTTCAGCCAGCCGTCGATTTTTACCGATTAAAAATCATGAGTATCAAAACCGTTGTTTCCTCGAAAAAGGAATGTCAAGGTTAGATTGTTAAATATTCCCCTAGCCGGATAACCCATTCACATATGGCAAAAAGCTAGAACAGGGTGAGTAATACGGATTTGTTACAATTTTCATGTTAATTTTTAAAGGTAAAATTCTTTTAAATATTACTTATGTAAGACTGTATTATAAAAAAGGTTTGATCAACTATCTAATACCAAACAACACCGACGACCGCATTTGCATGATTAAACGGTTATTAAATTCCACTAGTCATTATCTTGCGACAATAGTTAATAATGTTATAATATCTAAGTCCAATATTCCACTTCTGTTGGTTGAAAACTACTTAATAGGATTTTTCTATGCTACAATAGTATGATGTCAGATGTGCATAGTAACAATTACTTTTAAATATGTACCATTTCGTTCCCAGAATATACAATAACGTTTCTCAAAGCTTGGTTTGAGCAGACATGTAATATACAAATTATTTAGTGTTTCTAATTTCATTACTTAACCAACACATACACACAACCTTTGTTTTTTTACCAATGTCGAAATTGCATTATTGCTGCTGATGACAATTTAAAAGTGTTTACGGTCCTGAAAACGTACTTTTTAAATTAAATCATTTTTAAAAAACGTTAAAAATAACGCAACAAATTATGTTGAGAGAGTGATTAAAACAGTCCAACAAAATTTATAGGCACTATCGTAATTCAAGTTTCGTAATAAAATATTTAAATTAAATCGTAATTAACTTGATGTAAATAAAATATATAAATAAATCTCTCAAAAACCTTAACCTTAACCTGGAAAGTGTATTCAGCGTTTCTTTTAACACACAACACAGGTGTTGCGTTGCAAATATTAAAATTGCCCTTGCAAAAGTAGTAAATTCTACAAAATCGCTTGGTTTATACCAGGTGTTCTTCAAAAGTGTGGTATGTTTCATGTAATGTATAGCTGACTTAAGAGCAAGACGAAAAAACAAGCAATGATCCTAAAATGCTTCGTTTTGGAAATATTGCTCTTAAAGATGGCGTTTAAAACTGCTTTATTCGTTAATATTTTAAAACTACAACGTATAAAATAAATTTATCATGCGTTAATGCTTTATAAAGCTTCACATTAGTTGCTGGTAAAAATTTTTTTAGAGGCGCGCAATTGGGTTTTGAGAAACTGGTACTTTCTTTCTAAATAACTTGTTTTTGTATTATTTTTTGAACCTTATTGTTTGATCAAAAAAATATAAAAAACAGTTGATTTCTGAAAATTGCTAAACTTAACGATTTTAACTTATAATCTCATAAGAACATTAATTATTTCCCGTGCATTCGAACAACGTAATAATCGACTCGAGTGGACACATGGGCCCGATTACGTTGTTGGATTGCAGGTTACAAAAATTTCCTGATATGAATAATGCTTTTATCTACTCCCGTTTTAAAATGATCACATTAATATGTCAATTATTGTACGTGAAATGTTACGTTAATGAAATTGTGCGTAAAAGTATCAAAATCGTGTGCAAAAGACCAATGTAAATTAAATGGGACTTTCATTATTAAACGATTTCTATCGACAAAAAACAATCGAGAAAAGGCCACTTTGTTTATTGGGCGCTGTATTCGTAACGTCATTTCTCGTTAGTTTTGTTTGACAGATAAGTACGAAGTGCACTTTTGCAACCTTTGCCTTTCGGTTCGTAGATAAAATATTGTATGACACTCATGTGTGAAAGACTTTTACGCACTCATTGCGATTAAAGCACTCGCCTTCGGCTCGTGCCTTAAACTTCGCAATTCTTGCGTAAAAGTCCTACTTCACACACTTGTATCATTAATATCTATTATGCAGATTCGGTAAGAAAATCGTAACGACCCCGCCACAAAAAGTAATAATAACTCAGGTTTTAAATTTTGCTCTAAATTATCAAGTTGCAATAGTAATATATCCATAGCAACCTACTCGTTATGAAAATTCAATATATTTTAATTTGAATGTCTAACTAATATATTTGACACAAAATTTCTACTTTTTAATTTTGCTTAGGTTAGTCTAGGTGTGAAAAATTTCCTCGAAATTTTGGTGTTGTTATGGTAAACATGCTCAAATCAATTTTTTTTTATTGGTCGTTAATTAGTGTCGTAAGATTTTCGAGAATACTCCACTCACATTGTAATAGTCAATGGCAGCCGTTTATTTTCAGGTTCTTGACAAATTAGACCCTGACTGGCCGCGATAAGCCTTTTTCAGGAACGAGTATCTGTATATAAAATACTTAATTACTTTAACAATATTTATTTATTTTAACTTTATACGTATTTCGGCATGTTTACATGCCATTGTCAAAGGTTATATGAAAAAGTAAACATTTAGTGTTGTTCTAGCAATAGAACTTGGTGACTTGATCTTGGTTATCGTCTGCAGATGACTTGATTTCTTATTCCAAAATGTCCAATAGAGGAGAATTTAAGAGATCAATTTGCTCATCCACTAACGGTACAGTTTTTAAATGTTTGTTCTAGTAAGTCTTTAGCGTAATTGGATTTATGTGGGTGTTTGTATTTGTAACAACGTACGTGTTCTTTATACCTAATATCAAATTTTTTTAGGAAGCTTTAGTTTTATCGGTGGTGTATAACCATAGCAACACGTCAACAAAATTTTTTTTTTATTTAATACTTAAATTATGCGTTTGTTCGATAGTATATGACAACTTATTATACTAAATAATATTTAATTTTTTTCTTCGTAGAATATTTAAAAAAATATTACTTAGGAATTAAAAATTATCTATAATTCTGTCGTTCATTGACGAACTCAATATTGTGTTGATACACGATAATATCACTCGTCCTTTTGACTCGTGACATTGCCTAGCAACAACATAATTTCGTCGTCAATGAGGCGACAAAATTATCAATAATTTTTAATTCGCTTGTGGTATTGCTGTTGATAATTCAATTTTTGTGATAAGTCAAATTGACGAGAAGGGCTAAGTTTTCCTTAAGAAGCGTAAATAATTTGTACAAACATCAACGCAATAAATAAAGTTCCTGTGGTCATGGGTCAGGAAACGCTACCTTGCGCAGATACAGCCTATTATTGCAATAGTTCAAATTGTTTTCTCTTCCGGGAGCTGCAACGCCGCAATAAACGTTCCTGGCACATGGTAATTCAAACTTTTTTTATTGTTTTAATTATTCAAATTTTAACGAACTGTTCGCGCACCTTTAGTAAAGAATTAGTTCGTTTAGTAAACTCGATGTTTCACAAAAATTGAATTACTTCGAAAACGGGTTAGCGACATTTGTCGTGTGTTTTTGTTCAAGAATTTTGAAGAATTTTTTTTTGAAAGTTTAAAAAAGTTATTTAGAAAAGAGTACCCCCTATTCATGCCGCACGTTAAAACAAATTTTCAGACGATATCTAGTGTGCAATATAGACCCTTAATAAGTGTCATCGCATGCAAAATTTTCTTATTGTATTTATCTACGGTGATTTTTTTCTAGCATTAACAAAAGCAGTTCTAAGTGACTGACTCACTTGACTTTATATTTTTAAACAGCATAGTATATATTTTTTCCATTTTGTGATAGATAGAGCGCTTGCATTTTTTCTCAACTATATAAAAATTATATATTATATCGTTACATCACAGAAAATACTTTTTCATCATGTCCGCCACGAATTGCTATAAAATGTGCAACTAATTTTTTTACTATTATTTATTATTTTATATATTTTACCAATGTTTTCTTTAGATGAAACTAATTTTACATTAAATGGTAAATAAGTTATTACCGACATACACAATAGTAAGTAACACTGCAACGAGTTTTGTCAAGTTATTGCTTGAAAGTTTATGAAATGTTGTAGACAGTAAACCTATGCAATTATCAAAATTCATATTGGATATTCTATGGTAAGAGAATAATCGATTGGTCAATTAATAAACTTATTCTATCAATAGACTAATCTAATAATCCTTAATTAATCAAATATCTTTTATATAATAATCTATCAACCGACTAATCGAATAATCAATTATTCTGCACAGTCCTAGAATACAAAGCAAGTAAAATATAAGAGCGGATGTAGATCATTGGTAAACGCGTGAGCTACCAATGCAGCGGATCGGGGTTCGACTCTCGCCGGTCGTTTTCCCTCGCGGGAAAACAGCAAGGTAAATTTTTCCCAGGAAAACCTCTGTGGGGAATAAGTGCATTTACTTACTGTGGTTTGGAGCTTACAATAAACTGTGGGTCCCCTATGTCTGTCTGTGCAAAATATCCATCTCACATCAAACACAGACATGGAGAGAGATTGCCAACGCAGAACGCCCCGAATAGGGTATGGCACTAAGAAAAAAAAAACTGAAAATCATAATGTTATAACTCCTTAAATATTGATTCTGTGAGACAGTAGCCTTAATATAAATTGTTTGTTTAATTTCAGCTCGTACATTGATGATATTTAATTTTTATAAGTTTTGTTATTTGGTTGCTATATCAGGTAAAAAACGCATAAAGTATTTCATTCAAAAATCAAAAAAAAGACAAAATTGATTACCATAGCAACAAAATAACGTAACTTATACAAAATTAAACATCACCAAAGTATGCGCTGAAATTCAATATACGGCTTTAAAATCAATGTTTACGAAGTTAGAGAGAGATGTTATACATTACTTTTTACCCACCCTGTATCAAAGTAATTAAAACTTACTACAGTATGTAAAATGACGTACATATACCGAGGTACATAAAATGAGGAGAAAGTACAGGTGCCACTTACTATCAAATTGGGAATCAGTCTTCGATCAACTAATAACATTAAATACAAGATATTTTTTTTGAAATTCAATTGGCCAAGGGAAAAAACCAGTTCTGCAGAGAAGAAAAGACATAAAAGGATCAAGGTTCGCAAAAAGTAGATACATGCGGTACTGGCAGAGCTATTAACTTATGATTACCTTCATAAAAATAATTCTGCTAATGAAACTTGTTGGTACATTTTAAACTGCTTAATTGGTTTACGATTTTTACTTTTTAAATCATAATTCATGAATTGTTTCAAATACAAATCTTTTTTTTATTACAACATTCAATGAACTTTTTTAAAATGATAAAATATTTAAATTGTCGATCATACTAGGCCACGGCAGAGTCCAATGGCACCTACAGTACTTTTTGTGATCTTCCTGAATTGTTTAATATGTCTTCATAGACGTTGTTTTTAAAATGCTACCACAAGTATAACAAATTTAGATCAGAAAAGCAAAAATCGCCTGATATGTCTACTACTTTGATTAATACATTGACCTGGAAAAGAAAATTAAAGATACCAATCACTTATCTACGTTTCTGCTAAAACGCGAAGAAACTTCATATTGTTAATTTCAATATTACCACTTAGTCACTCACTGAATTTTAAAATAATACTGAGGATTGAACTGATGTATTTTACAAATTAAAACAACGTGCAGATTTATTACTACAATCAGTGTTTTTTTTTCAAAATTCCCATGAAGCTTTATCAAATGTTACACCGTCTTAAGCAGAATAGTCCGATATATCAAGTTACAGTATAAAAGTATACATTTTTGCTTGAGCTTGAGCTAGAAACAAAATATTCTTGAAACAAACCGCACGCTGGAACAGATAACTAAACCGGATGGATGTAAACTAGTGGGATTTACCGAATGAATTAAATAATTTATCCTGACCAAAATCAAACCAGAACAATTCCTCCTTTAAAAGATATTTAAATGATGCAGTTACAAAGCAAACGTTAGATTTGCGTTTAGCATACGTATTGTTTCTTTATACCTCTGTGGTTTGTTTTCGTAAAGCATTAAAATGTATATAAAAATAAATAAATACATTTTTAGGTAATTTATTTTAAATTATTGTACTATTTTGCCAAATTTTAAAACTAGAAAGTAACAACAATTTTCGTAAATTAAAGTATTTGATAGAAAGCAGCGTATCATGAACGCAGACAGTTTTTTCAATCTCCTACAGATTATGTCAACGCAAAATTTCAAAATCACCTCAAGCCCTAATTTACCACTGTTGGTTATTTTTTATGGAATGTAACACTAACGTGTTCTTCAGTGGCTACTTGTTACGAAAGCTGTAACATTTTTGTAAACAGATATAATTAGTTTCCAAAAAAACCTATGCTTTTTACATGATTCCAAAAATATGTTTTTCCTCACCTAGTTACAACGGTTTGATTATTATTTGCTCGGGGATTATGTTTAGCATAATGCAATTATGTCCCCGATGAAACTACAGCTACGAGCAGATTTAAACGTTGTTAAATAGTATTTACTAGATAAGAGTAGCATTAATTTGGTTTTTTCCTATTAATTGATGTAGGAATAAAATGCTTTATTACTTCCTTCAACAGTAGTTATTTATTTTAACCTTATACGTATTTCGACATAGTTACATCTTACTTTTGTCAATAGCATGTAAATATGTCGAAACACGTATAAGGTTAATAAATATTGTTGAAGTAATAAAGTATTTTATTCATACATTATTCATTTAAACGATTTTTATTTAATTATTTATTTTTCTACTGCAACGTTGTACATTTTAAACCATTATGACTTTATAAAACTTAACCGTTTGATGTAAACAGACGAGGATAAAACCGCAAAGCAAGATTAGTTCGTCAAAATGTAATGTCTCGAAAAAGAAGCTTAGACTCGTATGCTACGCATGTCAAATAGCAGGACTATGCAAGTCCGATTATCGTATCCTCTCCCAATGCCCCCAGTGCTTCCCAGTGAGAAGGAGCGCTCTACTTTGTATTCTACGCATGTCGAATAGCCCATCTGCACAAACGCGATCTTCCTACCACTCCTCGGTCACTTCCACCGTCGATTTATTGTTGTTCTAAAACTTTTTAAGTTTTAATTTAAAACTTAGACATGTTAAATGACAATACAAACTACCTGCCATTATGAAATTACGTATGGGATTTTTTGTTATAGTCGCTTACACGAACAGTTCAATTAAGTAATGGCCAAAAATCACCCACTTCCAAAATCTATTGTGAGGTTTCAGCGGATACACATTGTTTGCAATAAGAAACTTGCAGATATAAAACCAGATGACTCTTCATCAAAACATAAAGGGGGAAGAGCTGCTCTACTTCAATATAGATGCACTAGAAAAAAGAAAGCTTAGATATGTATTCTACGCATACTCATAGCATATTTGCACAAACGCGATGTCTTAACCATCAAAGGTTAGTTAACTAATTTTCTTATCACTTCCAATTACCCCCACCATAAGTTTTTGTGATCTTTTCAAAAACATACAAATTGTTGTTGTTTAGAAATCGTTATGAACCTATTCAATGAAACAGGAACAACCTCCCATTGAGGAAAAACCTTTGGGGGGTGTTTCTTTTTAGTCGTTTATCTGAACAGCTTTACTAAATTCTGACCAGAAAAACGAAAAACGAATCACTTACTTCCAAAATTAATTTTGTGCTTTCAGCGGGTATTCATTGTCTGCAATAAAGTTGATTTTAACTTAAAGTAGCCGCTGGCTGCAAACTCGACTATACTATGAAGGAACTAATTTCTTACATTACGACAGAACGTCTTGACATTTCTTGGTATGCAATTTAGCAATACTAATGAGTTTCCGAGTTTATTTTTATTTAATAAAATGCCCCAGTAGATTCATAATTAACCTTTCAAGTAGTTGACCACAGCCACTTTATATTAAAGTCTACTATAACGAAATTTCAAATATAAAACCAGATTACTCTTTTAAAAAATAAGGAGGAGGAGAAAGAGTGTTCTACTTAAATATAGGCGCACTAGGAAAACGAAGCTCAGATATGTATTCTACGCATACTCAGTAACTCATTTGCGCAAGCGCAATATCCCTACCACAGCCCTAGTCACCCACCGTCTATTTCTGTTCTTCCAAAAATGTAAGAATTTCTACTTACAAATCGGCATGAAAAACCTCTACGGTATTTCTGTTTGGTCGTTTATCAAAATTTGAAACTATAAAAACGACACGAATGGATTTACATGACCTAAAAAAAGCAGCTGATGTATGATAAGAATGTCTCGTGACGGTTGCTCGACAGATTTTTGTTTACCATCTAATCTGATAATTTAACGCAACGAGTGTCCAATGTTTAGACTATAAAAATGGATTTTTGAAGCTGTATGTAAGGGCTATAATCGTATATTTTGTTTTCTTAGCGAACACATCAGCCAAAGTCTCTCTAAACATTTACCTATACGTTCAATTCCCTAATGATTACTACATCTGACATCCTAAACTATTTTATTGATAAAAGAAGTTCGTGTGCGTTCAGATTATTAATTTTTCCTATGAAATAACAACGTTGGTGATGTTTACAATTATCGGTACGGTAGGAATTTATAAACATTCACTGACCCATAACAATCGCAAATTAATGTTTTAAATTTGTTTACAAACAACTGCCAACGGCGGCTGATTTCATTGCCTGATTCATATATTTCTTTGTTAAATGCGTCTTAAACCTTACAATAAAATATCAGAACCCCTGGACTGCGCCACACGCTTTTCTTTACAAACAGTAGCTAACTGCGGCTGTTTTTACTGCTAATATGATACTACATTGTTAATTGCGTCTTAAACCTAACAATAAAATAGTAGAACCTGTGGGCTACGTCACACGCGTTTCTTTACAAATAATTACTAGCAAATTTATTAGTAGAGATATATCAATGTAATTCATACATTTTGGGGGTATCGCAGCTTTACGGCACTGATTACACTGCTTGACTGTTACATAAACATTAAAACCCGTATACATAATAAATAAGAAACTGCTACTGAATACGTCGTCACTAAACGTTGAGGCAAAGGTAAGGGATACGGATTTACTATAAGCCCGCTACGCTACCTGCTCTATTGGCTTTTTGATTGTCTATTTAAAAGACAAAAGGCATAGTCCACGTTTTTTTTTTGTTAATCGGGATTCCTTCTAACAGAATGAACGTTTAGTGGCGAGAAGCTCCCACCGCTAGAAAACACATAGTTACGCGACCATTATATAGGGCGCGTATTCGTACGTACAGTGGACTTTCGCAGTTTTCGATAAAGATACCTAGTTTATTCGATAATTTATTGTTACTAAAAACTACGGAGGGAATAGTCTACAAGTATTTATTTTAATCAGGAACCGTTCCAACTGACTCATCGTTTAGTGGCGCGGGACTTCCGCTACTAGAAGCCACATTATATAAAATGCATATTTGTTGGTACAACGCAGCGCTACAATTTTCAATAAAGATTAGCAAAATTTATTGTTTACGATTTGTGTGTATGATTGGGACATAATCTGTTGATAGTTAACAATCCCAAGTCAAGAGATCACCTATTTTGGGTTACGGAACCGTTCCATCGCGTTACACTCTGGAAAGAAATGCAGGTCAAATCATGCAAAAACATGCCATGCTGTAAGATAATCATAAATAACTTAAATTAGATTTAAAAATTTTTATTTGATAATATGGAAATGTTTAAATCTAAAACTTAAATTAGATTTAAAAATTGCGTGTCGACTAAGATCTCAAGATATATCAGCAGATATTTCAAAATTTTGTTACATTACGTACAATTATTTTATCACCCTTGGGTACTGGATCACCATTTACAGTTCAAAAACACGGTATTACAGATGAAACTAACCTCACCTTACGGAACCTGCTATACACAATCGCCATTATTAGGAATCAATGAGACATATTTATTTCTACAGTTTATAATCTGAAAACACTAATGAACGGTGCCAATTTGAAAGAAAAATAGGTACTTTATTTTAAATAGTAAAAATTGTTTCTTGACCCGTTGAGATATTAAAAAACTACCTTCAATATTTTTATATTTTTTTACGTGGCCCTAAACCCCAAAAAATAGTTTATATCTTTATTTTAAATATAATTTGATGTTAGCACGCTAGATAGAGATGTAAATACAAAATAATAAACTTTCTCATGATTACGTAGTAGTTACGTATGTTCAGCTGAGTCGCCGACTTTCCGTATTTGAGAATATACAATACAGCGAAATACATTCGGTACATGTCGTGCAACCCGACACAGTTTATTTACTACATTTTGAAAATAAGTTTCCAAAAAAGCGTACGTCGTAGGCAACGGGTTTCACCACTATTCATTATTGGCAACATTTTTTGACCATCGACTATCTGTATAAATAATCTATGAACTTTGGGAATTTGCAAACGACCTCGTGCGGCAGTCTATTTACTATAAACCATAGGTGTTGATTGGGCATCCTGTGACAACGTCGTTCTAGGGAACTATTTGATTTTTTAGAATGTTTGTTGAACTGATACATAATAACGTTCTTGTCATTGCTAGAAAATATCTTTTGGAGTAACTACCAAGAAAATTATTTTTAAACAGAGTTTTACTTATATCAGCACATTGCTGCTATACAAAGGCGATACAATACATTATTACAACAACGACGTTGAAAATTACATTAAAGAAGTAAGACAAGTTATAACCTGTGCAATAAGTTTGTTATAACTAATAATAAATATTGTTCACATTTACAGAAAAATTAAAAAAGCTGATATTTGTAAGTCGCTGCTTGTGACTTTGCATATATTTTTATCTTGGTGAGGTGAAAATGCTAATTATGCCGATAATGAAAATTCCAGCGTCTTATAATAACATGTAATTTACTACTGTTGTCGAATAATCATGAATATGCAAGTACTCCGTAAAAAAGCCGACCTCGAGAGGCGAATTTCAATCGGTTTTATTTTAAACGTCGCGGTTTTGTCTTGTTTTTTAATTTTCCAGCACAAAGAGCACAGAATGCTATCGTATTACCTAAAAAAAAATACATATAATAGTTAATGTAGGTAAATTTTAGAAAAGTAAATACACTGAAATTTTACAATAGTGTGGATTAGAATATATTTTTTGTCCATTATTACAACGAACAAATCTCGCTATTTTTTTTATTATTTTGTACAGCTAGCGCTTTATCTAAAGAATGGTAATTTCATATAGAAGTTTACTTAATAGAATAAAAAGCCTAAGAAGATATATCATAAACATATAGGCTATTTCGTAATTTACGGATAAAAATAAGAAAAAAAGTTATATTACATATAAGTTCTAGAACGCTTTGTTCCAGAGTTACAGTCTCCAGACGAGAGAGCAGTTCAGTAGCACTTCATCAATAACTTTGGCAGCAGTTGCATAAAAAATTAAAATTTATATGCAGACATTGGTCATTTGGCTTAGTAATTCTACTTATTTCTGTTTGAATAACTGCACCAGAGGTGTTCTATAGCGAGACAAAAATTTAAGATAAAGTTCGAAATAGAGATATACTAAAAAAGGTAATCTTGCTACAAACCGCAGCGGTTTCCAAGATAAGCAAATACTTGTAAAAAAAATCAAGTTTTTGCACTCCCGGGAGTAAAAGTGCTACTCCAGTCACTTTTTTCGAAGACTAAAGTGTCCTTTTTACTCCCAAGAGATTAAAAATGATTGAAACTCCCAAGGGACTAAAGTAAATGTCAAACTGAATGAAATTTTTTTTATTGGTAATCTAACCTATTTCTGATTTATGTTTACATTAATATTCACATTAGTACAATTTACTAGATTAAATAAACGATTATTTTCGTCGGATATATGATGAACAAGTGTACGTGACGAAGATGAAAATGCAGAAGTGGTTGATGGGTCATCTTCATGTCCAAAAATTTTATCTGCTATAGTTTCTTTGTTGTTAATGGAGTTCTCAACATACCCCTCCGCAACTGTTGAGAATTTCCACCCTCCTTGGCGCTTCAAAACATCAACAGTAGCTCCAGAGTCCGCCAACAAAGACGTAGATGTGCGTCTAAAACAATGTCTCGTATATGAAGATGCATCTGGTAGGTTTAGGAAAGCTGCTACTTTTTGGGGTAGTTTTCCAAACGTATTTTGTCCGACTGGCTAAGTAGTACATTTCTTGTCTTTGAAACAGACAAAAAATCGCGGATGAGGTGTCTCAACCTTTCGTAAGGCCATATACTTCCTACACAATTCAACAAAATTCATAGAATTTTTTTCTGAATTCTTCACAATGAAATTTCTCTCAATTTATTTTTGGTATTTGTAATATTAAATAGGATTGATCGACCCAAATCGGTTACATCGTTGATACACAATTGAAGTAACTCATTTCCTCTGCAAGCTCCCGCTACACCTAAGATAAGTGCACTTATTGCATGCAACCTACAAAATGGCCTGTTAAAAAATGTTCATATAAAATGTTTACTACGATTACTCGCTTTCATCATTAAATATTCATCATCCGAAGCTTCTATTAGGAACTGATCAACCTGCTCCCCGGTCAGAACTTTCGACTTTTTAGGTTAATAGCCATCATTTCTTCTTTTCAGAAAGGATATTAGTTTAGGAAATTTGCTAATATCGATATTATTTTTGATGTTAAGCATTCCTTTCAGCATTGAATAATGTGCCCAAAGAGTAGACACACAAACTAATTTCGATTTCTCGTGAAAGTATACCAACAAACCATTTTCGGTATAGTTTTCCAGCTTTTTCTCACTGCACCACTTAACAAATGCTTCATATTGCTGCTCATATATTTGTCGCGATTGTGGGTAATAAATTTTCCGTGACCTCTTCAGCGGCCTTATCTACATCAAATTCGCCCATCTTCTCTTACATTCAAAATCACATTAAATAAATTTAAAATGGCGAACCGTTCAATGGATCTTGTTGGCAGCGTTACTGTGGTTACACAGCAATTTTCATGAAGCTTGTTTTACACTGCCAAAATCACAAGATTTTATTTCTTTTCGACTATTTTGATTTCAAATTATTCGGAGTGCAAAAAATAGCGTATATACCACGGGACCAAAGTGCCTTGGTATATAATACACTATTTCATGAAATTCTGATTATCCATTTAAGACGCGAAAATAATTTCTACAGATTTTGAGAATAAGTTTTACTCAAGAAAACCATAATAAATAGGTCTTATAAGAAAAAGTCCCGGAAACGCTTTCGTACGAATTACTACATACAGGGAGAGCTTGAACAAATATGAACAAAACTGCTTTATATTTTTTTTTGTCAGACTAACTGTTACAGCGATATTTGACCTCAAAGTGTTTGTAAACTAGACTGAAATAAAAATTGCAATAATTCAAAATTAAACAAACCATGACTTTAATCCTATTTAATTACTAATTAATTTAATATTTTATAAACATTATAACTAACAATTAATAACAATTAAAAAATAAAAAACTCTACAAAAAACAACAGTGATATAATATTAGAATAACTTTAACAAACGTGACACAAGCTCAAGTTTTTCATCTGCTTTTTTGAAAATCACGGATCAGTTAAAAAATTATAGTCGTAGCACGCTTACTTTTTTGATTATTTGTGGTTTTATTTTAGTCCAGTTAGCAAACCTAAACTTTTTTAGGTCAAATATTTCTATGGTAGTTGGTTTGACAAAAAAAGAACACTGTTTTTGTGTTTTACGGTTTAAACCATTGAAGTCCTTAACGATTTTATAAAAAACAGGTTAAACAAACAGGTTAACAGGTTAAAGAAAGTATCGCACCGTTTTATCATATGTCTAATCATATTTCCATGGGAAATTTCAAACGTATAGCACAAACCTTTTTAAAGATATCAATTGAAACGGTTTCATGCAGTTCTATTTTAAGACCCCATAACCCCGAAACCACGCACTTTCAAAGAATTATTTTACACCCAGACGCTGTCGAAATCTTTGGCTAAATTTTTTACCATGAGTGATTACAATTATATTTTTTTCTGGTTAGCAGAGAAAATTCAAAAACTCATTTAATATATAGAAGCGTTTCAATGCAACTTTACGACTATTTAATCAGTTGGAACAATATTGAAATTACAAGATAACGTTCCCATGTTTTATTGTTCAGATGTTTCACACAGCAAACACCAAAATCATTATAAATTAAGATGCCGTTTTTAAATCGCAAGGTTAATCATGGTTCCCTTTATAACCTTCCTATTTTTGTAACGGTGACATGAATTGCATTTATTGCTGCAATGTTAATTTCGTGGAGATTGCTGTAATCGTACGGTATTTAACCTCCTCTGTAGCAGTGCAAGAAACTAAGAGTTAATATTAAAGTGTGCGGTAGGAAAAATGATGTCGTTGTTTTTAAATTAACATCAGTTACATGGTTCCGATTCTTCAAGCTTTTTCGCAAAATACTGTGCATAGAAAATACTAAAAAATAGTAAATTTATTATAAAAATTATTTTTATTGGATGATGTCACCATGCGGAAGTTCAAAGTTGTACCAAGGTCTTTCATTACCATTCAGTTATTTCGTCTAGAAAATAAAAGTGTAAATACCGCAAAATAAAATGGGAAATATTTCAAAAACTCTTTTCTAGATGATATCATTCTTAGGAACAGTTTTCTTTGATTTGAGAAAGATTATACAAAAAACAAAAAACATGTACGTAACTCCGTTATAGTAATAGAACATTTTTAACAGACAGCAGTAAAAGATGTTCCAATAAAATATGTTTTTAACATTTCCTGATTTACAAGCTCCTTACAAAATTTTGGTCACTTCAGTTAACACTTGCGTTTCAGGGTAACTAATTAATAATAAAACATTGACATTAAAAACTCTATTACTTTATAAAATTACGGAAATTAAACTGAACAAAATCATATCTGCAAAAGGGATTTTTGTAAATCGCAATTCTTTATGCAGATTGAATCTATACATTAAAACCACATCCCTTCCACCTGCCTCAACTTTAGAAGGTGTGCCACCCCCTCACTACAATTCACATATGTATGTGTCTGTTACATAAGACCGATATTATTTTGTACCGCGAGCCGCTACGCTTGTCGATAAATATAAACCAAAATGAATAAACAACATACGCCTGACTGACTTTCATTATTGTTCGACTAATCATTCGAGAAGACAGAGATATGAACGAGCCGGAGCGGTACTGGAATCGGAGTTAGAATGCACATTGCATTTCGTTCAATTGGGCAGCCCGGCCACTAATAGTTAATAGTAAGAATAATTAATTTGATGAGAAAACGTCGATGAAAAACACCCGTTGACAAAAATTGTTCGAAGAAACTTCGGTAAAAAATCCTCTAGTAAAAACATTCTCAGAAATAAACAACCCAACCAAACAACTTCCCTTAAAAAACGCCGGAGGAACATCCCGGAAACCAATGCGCTTCTATTTTCTTGCTGGTAGATCACACACAGTATAATCAAATAAAGGCTTTTTCTGAAAAATTCCGTCGTTTTTTGCTGATTTATGAATATGGGCAATCTTTATTTTGGAATTATATGCAAATGCTCAACAAGATCTTTTAGTGGGCATTAATTACTTCAAAATTTTTTTGAAATTCTGTGTTAACTTCAACTAATCTTTTTCCCGCTGTTTTTAAAGGAATTTGGTCAGGGGATTTTATAAGAAACTTTCTGGATATTTTTTTCTGAAGCTTTTTTACCGTGGTTGTTTTTTCTCAACATTGTTTTCCAGGATTGTTTTGCCGGTTTGTTTTGGATTTTTTCACGGGCTTTTTTTTCGGAAACAGCTCTGATTGACCAAATTTGCGTAGTCCACGGGTTCTGCTAGTATTGATGCAAACTATAAATTTGCAAACCAACATTATTCCTAAAGTTTCAAACGTTTAGTTGAATATGCAACCGCTTTTACAGTTGCGTTTGAGAACAGCTCTACCGTATGCGACTAATGGTAAACTTATTAAATACAAACTAATGTGTACAATTCGAGGTTTAAGAAGGTAATCTACCAATTCACCGCTACGAAAAGGAACGCTTCATTAATTTAATTTTGTTTCAAATATAACAAACTAAGATTAAAAGTTAAAAATGTAGCTAAAACAAATTTATCAATATGCGTTCCAAAACCTTTCCTTTTGTAAAGGAAATCAGCTTAATACGCAAAACATATCCACGCTTTGTAAGGTAGTTATGGTAATTTTATAATTCGTATTTGGAATCAGAAGGTCACATTACATATAAAAGTTTTGTCGTTCCAGTAAGACTGCAAATTTTCATTTTAATTTATAGCGATTTAAATATTAAATAAATTTTATATAGTTTCAACTATTACTTTCGTGTATGAATTGCATTTTACAGCTGCTATAAAAACACTATAAAACACTTTACGGCAGTGGCGGCTGGTACGGGGAGAGAAACGTCGCGCTGCCCTCCTAGTTATTTGTTACGATTCGGTATTGTTTTTCTATTATTAATGTTTAAAAATTTTATATAATTGAAAAAAAAATAACAAATTTTGTCCAGATCGTTAGTAGAGCGAGTTGGTTTAAATTATCCAAAATGATAAAAATGCTTTTGAAACAGCAAATAGCCTGGGCATGTCAAAGTTCACAATACAATAACTGACTGCCAGAGCATGAGTGATTCACATCTCGTTTCAAACAGCAAATTTCCCCGATCGTGCTGTATTTTATTGCTAGTTTGAATATTATGAAAACTAAGTGCGCTAGCAATAATACAGAGTGGCTAGGAAAACCCTGGCCACTTTTCTTGCGGCGGTCAAGAGATGGCGCTCTAATAAAGAAAAATTAAATTAAAATACTGGCAACAACGCAGAATGCAAGACGTTTTGGTTGTTTTGATTTAATATTTATGTATTTAATAACTAAAGCGTCTTGGATTCTGCGTTGTTGCCAGTATTTTAATTTAATTATTCTTTACTAAAACGCCATCTCTTGACCGCCGCAAGAAAAGTGGCCGAGGTTTTCCTAGCCACTCTGTATATAGGAAGATTAAAATTGTGAAATTGTTTGAGATTGAGGTTTCGAGAGAATCACTGCTCTTTAAAGAAATGCTTACAAAGTTATTTTGAGAGACCTCAGTATTCTATTGAACTCTGGCATCCAAAATACGTAAGAAAATTCCTTGAGAACGATTTTATTTCATATTGAATGAATGTCCCTGATTGACTCATTACAAATTTAAAAATGTATTAATAGTTTCTGTTAAATTTCTCAAGATCTATTTGCTTCCAGCCTTGTGCTGAATAACATGAATTAAATTTTGGTAAATTTAACTTATATTTATTGTTTTATGATAATTAGACGAGCAATGACCGTTTCGAAGTGACGATCAGTTTTAATAAATCGTAAATGTTATAGTTAAAGTAAATAGCTCACATTGCCGCATTTCTATTAAAATGTACTCAAATTTTAATAAATTCAAAATAATAGGTTATTACTTACTCGCACACAGCACAGCTGCCAAGTTATTGCACCTATTTGTAATTGTTTTTTTTTCCTTTGAAGTTATTTAGTGTATTCAATTGCATATTATTTGATTATTTTAGGTTAACTGTCTGGTCGCAGCGAAGCCCTGAACGAGTTTACGTTACTGGTAACGCGAACTTGTCCATGTGCGGAAGATGATTGAAATACTCCTTATAATTTGTAAATAGTTAAAACACAGTGTCTTTAGTTGAATTCGTTGTGTGTTGTTTGTTAGAAGATGCTAATGCTTACTGTTAAATATATAATTTCACTTCTGAACGTGCAGTCAGATATACGCAGCTTTAAAAAAAAACAGTGCACTCCGAATCACGTTCAAATAAAAAGTGCTTATCTTTTTTTTTTGAGATTTAACTTTATGCAAACAACAAAATTCCAGTGGCGACCCCGACGCACGTTTGCAGGCGTCTATTTCTGAGAACAAAAATACGTCGCAATTTATGAATCAGTTGCTCATAATTTATACATCTGCGGGAATCCGCAACTACCGCCAATTTCCTACGATATGAAGTAAGGTTACACTTGGCAAATTACCAAAGTACTGCAGAAATTTACCGTTTTAGCAAATTTGGATTATGTAAGCTCGTAAACATAATAAATAAGGTGCGTCGAGAATGTGACAGAATACATAGTCACTAAACGATGAGACAGAGGGAAGGAATGTGGAACTACTAAAAGTCGGGATTCAGTATTCCTTCTACCTAATTTAACGTTTAGTTAAGACCCCTGCTATTAGATGCCGTATATTTAAGCGTCCGTTATATAAGGCGCAAATTTGTTGGTACGGCAGGCTGCTACAGTTTCGATAAAGATAAGCAAAATTTAACGGTTACGGTTTTGTGTATGATTAAAACATAATCTGTCGACAGCTCGCAATCCCATGTTAGACTCCTTAAAGAACACACATATTGAGGTACAGATCTCTTTAATCGGGCTTTACTTTTACTTACAGCAGGATCAAATCAGTACAAAAAACTGTGGAGAGAAATGCAGGTCAGGTCATGCAAACGATGCCGTGCGCGAAGATAATCATAGATAACGCAAATCAGATTTACAAATTGCATTGCAGCTGAAATTTCAAGAAATACCAGCAAATAGCTAGAAGGGTTGTTTTATTACCTACAATTATTTTATCACCCTCTGGTACTAAATTTCTATTTACAGTTCAAAGACACAACATTTCAGAGGAGACTAACATTACCTTATCGATCCTCTCATTCACAATTAGCATTAATTAGAATCCAGAATTGACATTCATTTCTACAGCTGAAGAAATTATAACGTGAAAACTTAAACTGAAAACACTAAGGAACAGCGAGGAGCCATGTTGAAAAGTGGGCACTTTTATTATAAAGATTATTTGATGTTGTTCGCGGTAGATAGGGATATAAATACAAAATAATAAACATTGGCGTAATTACTTATATGTTACGTATGGTCAGTTTGTCGCCGACTTTTCGTTTTTAAAAATATACAATACTGCGGGAGGCTTTCTGTACATATCGTGCAACTCTACGCAGCTAATTTATTACAATTTAAAACTAAGTTACCAGAAAAGCGTGGGTCGTAGACCACGGGTTACGCTAGTAATTATTTATGGAATTGAGATGCAAATAACGTAGAATCCCGAAAGCAACAGAAAAGAAATAGAGCAGTGTTTGCAAAACTATGAACCATTTCCAAATACAGCTTGGGGAGTTATAATAATAAAAACAGCAACAATGACGGTGTCACAAAAAGTCAGAAGAGAACGTAAATATGTATATTTATATTATCTATTGATGTAGGTAGAATATAAATAGCTTTTTTAATTCAATTTTCACTTTCATTACCTTTACTGTCAATTCATTATGACCCCGCGTTACTGTGGGTTAAACCGACAACAATCTTAATCTCCTTAATTTGGTAAGTCATATTTTACGCTTCAGCTTTCATTTTTGTGGATTCATTTTTGAACTTTCGCCTTTTACTGGTTTATTATAAGAATGTCTGGAAGTAAAAATTAATAGAAATTTTTTTAAGCTTTGGGATTAATATAGTAGTATAAAATAAAGTTATTAAACAAACTTACAGCGACAGTGATATTTTAAGAAATCTAAGTTGTTTTGGTCATAATTGTAGTTGACTCTAAGCAGTAAAAGTGTAGAACTCGAAAATTTACACTACCTTTTGGTTTCGAAATGTTTAAGTCTTGAGATTATTAATTTTTCAAATTTTCTCTTGACATAAATATTAAGATGCTAATGATAAGCTATAACTATGCATTGATATCTGAAAATAATTAACATATACGTGTAGTGTGTACACCTGTCATCATAAGTTTGCATTTTTTAGAAAAACGTTTAGGAAATAGCTTTAGAACTTTGACATTGAAAAATTACAGTTGGTAGATATAATTTAAGATTGACTTCATTTGTACGTTTCGTACACCTCTAGTGTGATGATATTTGCCTCTTTGTGTACCTGAATTTATATGAAAACAACGATTTAACACTCTTTATATTTTTTATATATTTCTAATATTATTTATAATATTTACGTATGAATATAACTAAAAACAATTTTAATGAAAGATGAACTTAGAACTAAATGCTTACATAATTGATTTGTACTCGTACATCAAGCATGTTATAAAGAATTTATGTCCTCTACTTTAACTTTCTTTTCCTCCTTAACTTCTTTATCGTCTGCGCCTAAAATTTCTAGAATAGAATTAGCCACGTTTGTACTTTGATATTCATCGTTTTCTTCATTAGAATTTAAATCTTGCCGCGTTGGTAAATATGTACGTATATTCTCGTGTTCCCTATACGGATTGAACGTCTGTGGTTTGACAGTAGAAGAAGCCACTTGAGTAAAGGATGGTCGGGGATTATATGGAATAAATGGCGCTATCGCAGGTTTCAGTATGTTGCCTTGCGTATAAACTGTGGAAGGGCTTGGATAAACTATAGGTCGTTGTGTCACTGGCACATAAATTGGAACAGTGGGCCTCTGTGTATCTGCTTGATGGTGATAGTGTCCACTTTGATCAACATCGTGGTGATGTTGCTGTTGATGTTTTGTCCATGGTACAAATGGAGGAACTTTAATGTGAGCGCCTTCTGGATGAAAACCGTTTGAATCAGCTGTATACTTTACTGCATAAGTTACACCATCGGGTCCAACGTAACTGTAACTTCCAGTAACTATCAAAGCTTCTTCATCGGTATGAGGATTAATGATATTGCCTTCTTCGTTTCGTTCAGTTCCATCACTTGTTGCAAACCTGAAAAATGTTTAGGAAGTAAATGGTTCACTTAAATGGTAATATAAATCTTATACTGTAGGTAAATTGCTTTCATTATAAGAATAGAAGCTTTGAAATTGTTTTAAAGTTCTCATAAACGTGACTTATAATTACATGCAAAAGTCAAAATATTTTAAATATAAAAAGTATCAATTTATTGATTAACACTTAAGCTTAGGAAATGAAAGTTGCAATAATTTTAGTTTTTTTTTTGATAAATCAAATAAACAGTATACTTACGAAAAGCGATACGGCCCTGTTCCAGTATTATCGAACTGATACTGCAGAATTCTGGCATTGTTCAAGTTACTTTGCTCGCGTCGTTCATAATCTCCTGCCGCACAAAACGTAAATGCAAGTGAAAGTAGTACGTACTAAAACATACAATGAGATGATAAAACTGTAGAAAGGTGATGTGACAGACAGTCACTTACGGTAGTTTTCAACATACTTCTCATGTTACTGAACTCCACAAACTGTAACTGATAGCGCCGAATTCAAAAATACGATTTTTATATATCCCCGAATAACCCCTACTTCCGCCAAAGAAGTTTAATAAACATCTTAAAGAATCTCAAATTTGTGAAATATTGGTTAGCGTTGACTTCAAATCTCTCTTATTTCCATAATGTTCTTGTAATACAATTTGGGTTTCTTCTTGTAGATTCGATTAAAACTACAAGAGCTCTACGTTTTTATGCAAATCTAGCCCACTCCTAATTTCACGTAACATATTCTATGATATCGGAAATAAATACATTACAATGTGTCGATACTGCTGATGGCATTATGACATAATTAAACAACTCTGCTAGTTTGTACAACTTCTTTATTGAATATTATTGATTTCGCGACTTCAATGGGAATTCTTATATTATAAAAGAAAATAAAAATTTCAAAATAAATGTCAGTTGACGTAAGATTAACATAAAAAATGTGTTTGTAGAATTATCTGACAACGAAACATTTAAGTAAAACGTTTTAATTCCAATAACAGAACACTGTTTAAGGTTTTCTTTAACCATAAATTTTTGTCTTTGACATACACACTGAAAAAAAATGACTTCAAACAGTTTTGTAGGTCAGAAGTTTACATTTCCTGTAATGTAATATTCAAGTAAATCTTTGTAACACGGTTACATGTTGTGTATGTAGTTTTAAAGTTCATGTTATAAAACAAATAAACCTAATTAAGCTTTTATTCAAAAGACAACCAAATGAATAAAATTCTTCGGTAAGTAGTTTTTATTATGAGTTCTAGCTTCACTTCGTTGAAGTCCGTATTTATTGAGTATAAATAAAATACTTTTTGCTTCAACATTATTTGTTTATTTTAACTTCATACTTATTTTGACATGTTTACATGTCATTATCAAAGGTTGCATTATAACGTAAACAGTTAGTATTATAGCAACAATATAACTTGTTTAGTTGATCACGGTAATCGTCTGAAGATCACTTGATTTCTTATTCCAAAGAGTTCATTAGAGGTGAATTTAAGAGATCCATTTGCTCATTCATAACGGTACAGTTTTTAAAAATTTGTAAAGTTCAAAAGCTTCTAGTATATTTAATTTACGTTTATTATCACAAAAGTGTAAACATTTTATAGTGTTATTAAATGTCATCAAATGATTGCGTTCTAGTATGTGTTCAGCGTAATTAAATTTATGTGGGTGTTTGTATTTGTAACAGCGTTCGTATTCCTTATACTTAATACCGAACCACAATGCGAACAATTTAATTTGTAAATGCTTGATTTTAGAAAATCATCTGTTTATGATTTTGCATTAAACAAAGAGTTTAAAATGATTTTATTTGTTTTAAAACTTACTTTATGCTTATTTGTTTTGTTTATAATTTTAGTAATTTTCTTTTTATTTATCACTAAACACGCTTCGAGCTCATATATTAGTGACAAATCAGAAAGAAAAAGCTAGAATTACAAACAAGACAAATAAACATAAAGTAAGTTATAAAACAACTAAAACCGTTTTAAACATTTTGTTTAATGCAAGATCAAAAACAGATAATTTGCTAAAATCAGGCAATCAGAAATTAAATTGTCCGCATTGTAATTCAGTTTATAATAGGCCAATTTTAATATTAGGTATAAAGAAACGTACGTTGTTACAAATACAAACACCCGCATAAATCCAGTAACGCTAAACCCTTACTAGAACACAATCATTCAATGAAATCTAATAACACTATAAAATGTTTACACTTTTGTGATGATAAACGTAAATTAGATAGACTAGAAGCTTTTGAAATTTACAAACATTTAAAAACTGTACAGTTATTGAATGAGCAGACTGATCTCTCAAATTCACATCTATTGGACATTTTGGAATAAGAAGTCAAGTTATCTGCAGACGATTACCAAGATCAAGTTACCAAGTTTTATTGTTGCTATAACAACACTGACTGTTTACTTTTTAGTATAACTATCGATAATGGCATGTAAATATGTCAAAATACGTATAAGGTTAAATTTAATATATATTGTTAAAATAAAAAGTATAAAGAATTACTTTGATTTAATCTCCTGACGCTTAATTTTAAATTAAATATCTTAATATACAATGTATACAAAGTATACATTCGTAGTAAGAGTAAAATTATTCTTTATTTATCATGTTTTGGTAATAGACAAACATTCTACATTATAATTAAAAGTTTAAATTTCTCATTTAATTACTAATTCATTCTTTGGGTTACATTAAATCATTTTTCTAATACTTGAATCATTAACTTTTCACAATCAAGGTTTAACTTCAGGAAAAGAAATGTTTACTGAAACGTTAAAGGTAAGCTGGGTGAAGGACATTCAAATTTTTCGCTTGCACGTTTAGGGTACTACGGTTTATAGAATAAAATTTCAATGATATTTTCCACATAATTTAGCGTTTCCTGCAAATATTTTATTGTCTGTTTTTTAGGGTATATCTCCTTTGAAAAGTAAAGTAAACGTTGTTGTTATTTTTATTTTAATCACACGAAAGGTATTGTCGTAGAACTTTAGCAATAAGTTAGCCAGAAGTAATTTTTCTGCTTGACATTTAGAGTGTCATTAAATAAGACTAGCGAAACCCGTGGGCTTTGCTCTATGCTTTTTGTGTTTTGTTTTCGAATTACTAAATAAGTTAATTAAGTAGGTTTATGAATTATTTAGTGACTGCTATAATTTCTCCTAAATGCGGGTTGGTACAGGAAACGCAACAATTTATTAACAGCTCGTTTGTAGTTGTAACTCACAAAGTTTTTGTAAAATTTTGTTTTAGATTTTTAATTTTAACCTATTTATTGTTAAAAATAAGCTTATAACAT
Source organism: Ctenicera cuprea (assembly GCA_958336395.1). NCBI lineage: Eukaryota > Metazoa > Arthropoda > Insecta > Coleoptera > Elateridae > Ctenicera > Ctenicera cuprea. Next base: position 30,513,554 of record OY284487.1, on the reverse strand, counting down.
CGTCAACTCACGATAAGCAACATTAAATTGGTCTAATTTATCTCATAGCTTCACGTAAACCTAATGCCAAGAGCAGTGCTAGTTTGTAACGGAATTGCTTAATGTCTATTTAATCAATTACTTTTACAATAACAATTTTTCAGTAATAATATAAGCACTTTTAATACGCACGTACACTCGACTACATCCCTGGCTTGGTATTATAGTTTTATGTTACATGTTTGTACCTTGTAACATAAACAACTCATATAGTAACAAAATTAAACACCGAATCATATAATATCATGCTCGCGGTATGTGTCCGCTTTGGAGTTCGAATTGCGAATGAAAGCTCAGCGCTGTGTAATCAACTCATCTACCATAAAGTGTTTAATCAATTTTTTTATTTGCCACGAAAACTGTACTGGTCTGCAACCTAGCTCTCAGCAGTGTATATGCTATCGGACAAACCCGAAATCCTATTATTCTAGTTTAGAATAGGCCAAACGAAAAGCTCCTACTGTCCCTAAGAACTAAACACATTTCCTAGGTTAGATGCGAAATGACCGTTTAATTTAGGAATGACTGATTTTCGAGAAAAAAGTTTTAGATTTGTCTAAAATTTTCAGGAAGAACTAGAAATAAATTAAATTACTAAGAATAAACTAGATATGCCTAATTGATTTATAGCAAACTCGTTTCAGGAGGCATTGGAAATCAAAACTCTTCAAACCTGCGCATATGCTGTATAATTGGTGTGTCAAAATACACTAGTTTGACACTCTAACTATACTATTTCGATTTCCAATGCCACCTGAAACGCGCCTGTCTTACATCGATTAGGAATATCCAGTATAACTATACTGCACTTGCAGATGAACAAAGCAGATAGTTAATAATGTGTTAAATATTGAAGAAACAAAGCACCAACACTTTATTAATTACCCAAAGAAACTAATAATATTACAACATTATGATCATTATTTGATAAGGTTGGACTATGAAAAACAAAATCCGTAACTTATCAAATGGTAGTTGTTTCTTTAATATAACTATAAAAATTCATTTACCATCTGTGTTGTTGGTTGGTAAACATTCCATGGCCAACTTTAAGCTATGCGTTTTTTGTTATGTCAAACATCAGTTAATATTATTTTACAGTTGAGTCATACGTCGTTGAAAAGAGATTCAAAAATGCTAGCTAAATGTCTAAAAATTTGATATAGCGACCATAAATAGTTTACCACCGTCGGTCCAAAAATGTAGGTCATAAAAATTGTGGGTGTGCCAATAAATTCCTTCTTGTGTTTTACGCTATCACTTCAAAACTGAATTATTAAATAGGAAATTTTTTCTCTATTTAAACAACCTTCTATCTGCCGTTTCAGAGATCTTAATAGTGAGCAGAATTAAACCCTGCCTAGGAGCATCTCTTTTCTCGCTATTTTAAAGTAAAACTGCTTCGCCGACACCTACATAGTTAGTACAATCAAAGGCGTTTGTGGAGATGGAAAACGGAGAAACAAATTTTCACCTTAAATAAAACAACTGTCTTGTAAAGCTGTTGTTCGTCTTCTTCTTCTTCTTCTTACGGCGTTGCGGAAAGCCGCAGCGCTCAAGCTTAATTGGCTCATTGTGCTTCCACCGCTAGTTCAGGCATTCTCCGTATACAGACCAGTACCAAAGGGTAGTACCCTGTTGATAGAGATATGGAAGCGAGATCCCCAGGTGTCGGTTCCTAAGTACCAATAGGCTGGGGCAGTGGATGAGACGATGGAGGACAGATTCCCCCTTCTCTATAAAACCTGCACATGGGGTCGTTTAATACTCACATGGTGTTAAGGTTAAAGATCATCGCCAGTCAGAAAGCCAACTACTATCCTGATATGTTTTCTACTTAATCGTAAGATTTTTTTGGAACGAAAAACCGAAGGTTCTAGAATAAGAAGCTTCGACTGACGCAACCCTGGATGCAAGGTACCGTGAATTTTGAACTGGGAGCAAGTCCAGTTCTCAATCTTCTGCTTTGCGATAGTCCTGGGAAGTCTGGGGGCTGGCTCCGGGCCAAGGAAGGTTTTCTAAGAGCTTTTTCTGTCTAAAGCATCGGCGTCCTTGTCTCCACTAATGTTACTGTGGCCGGGCACTTAGAGTATCTTGACTCAATTGTATAAGCCAAGTGTGCTTAGAGCCTCACGGCAGTCTTTAACCAGCATTGATTTCGTTATACCAGAACCAAAAGCCTTAAAACCGTTTAGCTATCGCTGGATACATAGACATGCTTGTAGAAAATTTTGAAAATTTCTGAAAACCTTCGTTTAGGTTCTTCTAGGCTCTTCGAGGCTCTTCTAGAATCTAGGCACAGGTTACAATAACATAAATCTTTGTCTGGAACACTGTGCGAAACTCATTGATAGCAAGAGGAAACTTTGCCCTAGGCGCATCACCATAATTCTCTGCACCAAAACTTTCTGCCGTTTTTGATCCGTCTGTGAACCAGACTAGGTCCGCTAAATTAAATGCTCGATTTAAAAATGTTAAATGGTTCGGTAAAAGAAAGTACAGGTGGCATGCAGTATCTCCTCGTCCGGAAAACCCTTCCTCGTCTTTCTACTGGCTGTTATCTTTCAGCCTGTAAGCTGCTTTTTGGGCCCCTACCTCAATTCAAGCATGAAGAGACACACGATTCAGAAGTGCCTCTAGAGCCGCAGTAGGTGCTGTGCGGGTTGCTTCTGTGGCTTCTAAACAAGCCAGTCTTTGAAGCTGCGTTAAGCGGCTGGCTTGAGTTCCGCTGGTAGTCCGTCAAGAACGTAGCACCACAGTAGAGGTGAGAGAACTCCTCCCTGTGGACATCCTCTCCAGACTGACGCGCTAACCGCGGTCTCATTGAGTGCGACGTAAAGTTGTTACTCTATTATTTGTGATTGCGACGATTTTTGTCGTTAATAATAAACTTAATAACAAAATAAATGTTGAATGCTGAAATAATGACCAAATTTCAGAGCCACAATCAACTTCTAAGCGCTTTCTTTGCGTCTCTCCTCAGAAGTACGTATTTGTAATCGTCTCCTGCTTGGGCAATGATTAGGGCAGCGTCGGCCAGGCTCGGGCTAACGTTGGTGCGCATTAACGTTGTAAGCACGCATTAATATTATACTTCACAGGACGGGGAAATCGTATTATCTATGTTAGTTAACAGTAATCCACAGTCAAGAAAAAATAATTGTATGATAATGCATTAATTAATTAATAATAAATAATTCTGTTTAATACAATTCAAAATACACTTGCAGTGAACTTAGCTTATATTGCATTGGTACTAACAATATATTCATTTGTTTAAGAAAACGTTATATTAACAAAATGTTATTTCTTTTGTGGTCATATAGTCATTTGCCATTTTTTGAATTTAGTTACTAATTTGGAATCATGCAATGGTTAAACACTTAAATTTCAGTGTAAATGGTTTTTCTTTTATCATTTTTAGATTTTTAATGATTTTAATAAGTATTAGTTTAAAAAAATATTATGTAATGAAAAAATCGTTAAGGATATTTTTGCTCAATTTTTGTTGTAAAATACCGTCCCAGAGCTCGTGTTCGTTAATTTCGGAACATCCTGTTTATAAATTAATTAATAAAACATTTTGTTAAAGAAGAAAATATGCTGTGAGGTACATATTTTATTATCTATACCAAAAAAATGATCAATCTTTGACAGAATTGGAAAGTACATGAAAACACATAATATTTAATAATTAAAGCAACACAGCCGACTTTTGCTTTCTTGCGTTGCGACAAAATGTATGCAAATACATATAATATATTCACCATTTAGAGAAAAAATTAGTTTCTATAGAGGAGCTAGGTCAAATATGCAAAGAAATTATAATAGAAAGGTATGTCATAGTAATATCTGTCAACAATAGTACAGGTGATGAAGCAATGAACAAAAACGTTAAAAACCATTTTCGTATAATTACATCAAACATTGTACATTTTGTTACAGTAATTGTAAGCTAAAAATAGGATTTGTCATTTTTTTGTCGTTATTACCATTCATGCGCTAGTAAAAATTGTTTTTACTCTATGTATTTATGTTTACTAAGTGTATAAGCAAGCCTTTAAAGCACGCGCGACGGGTTTAAAAGCACGAGGCAAAGCCGAGTTCCTTTTAACGGAGCAGTGCTTTAAAGGCTCTTATACACGTGTATTATAATATACTATTGTTAGTAAACATAAATACATAGAGTAAAAACAATTTTTACTAGCGCATGAATGGTAATAATGACAAAAAATGACAAATTCACTTTTTTTAAATTATGATTCAGGTGTAATAAAAAATAATTTTATATTATCAATTTAGCTCCTGTATGTTGTAACACTACGTTAGTGTTTAAATTCGAAACATTTTGCGTAGCTCAGAGTACTTAAAACCTTGTTTGCATTAGTGAAATTTCCTAATATTATAAGCATTTTAATTACTTTCCATAAATTTAAAAGTGTATAATTATTAAAAAGTCAAAGACCTTGAAAATAGATGTGCGCATACTTTTAGTTATATTGATAACCCGTTTATTATTGGTAGAGAAAGGATAATTACGGTTTTACATACTAAATGTGATTTTTAATTGACAAACGCTATGATTATTTATATTGCTGCAATTATGTATGTATATAGAAGAGTTAGATAAATTTTGCGTAACTTTTTATCATTAACATAACAGCTTCATTTTATTTAAATTTTAATAAAACTAATTTCATCGTGCTTTTCCTTCCTTCCTACAGATAGTTTGTACAACATTGTACTTCATTTAAAAACAATATTTTAATATGCCGCAGAGGAGTGCTTTAACAAATATGTTCAAAATTTTGTAGAGTTAATAAATACGCGCTAAAGCAATCTTACTAGATATTTGCATATAATTCCCAAATGAGATTCGCTTTCCTTTATACAAATTGATCAGCAGAGGAAAAAAAGAATTTTTTCGGCAAAAGCTTTTTCCTAATTACACAGTGATCCACCAGCAAGTTGCTTTTGGTCAGAAAATGTTTTTTTTGGTTGATTGTTTTCTCAGAAAAAATATTTTACCGGGGTTTTATTGCAGCCCTTTTTCAGACGATTTTTGTTGGCCGGTGTTTTCTCCATCAATGGTTTTCCCCGATAGTTGTTCTGGAACTTTTTCCAGAGACGTTTTCTCCGTAAACCGAAAATTGTTTAATAAGCTGAAGCTATTGTTTTTGGTAGCACGTTATTAGTGTTAATAAAACTACTGTTTTCTGGCAGTTGCTATAATGTCTTCTTTTGAGAAACAACTTCAATCTCAAAGTTCCACAAAAATTACAAGATCCCGATCTTTACGCGCCCATTATATAAGGCGCACATTCGTATTTATTAAAAAACCTGTTAAAGTTAATAATTGTTTTAATTACACTATATTAATATGAGCTTCAACAAAGTAAAGCCAAAACTTAATATCAAAATTCCTTTAGTCGTCAATTAACATTCGCTACTATTATCTTAAAGGTTGTTGCTATGTTGGTTAAAAACACTAATCAAGTTTTAAATTGAAAAAAGACAAACTAGAAACGCACACAACTGTGGAAAACTTACAGGTAACTTAATACCAGATACAAATTTCGATCGCTAAGTTATTGCCGTAGGTGCTAAACAGCTAAACTGTAAGTACCTAATATACAGGATATCTGATGGGGAATGCATACCATTGGTTTTTTTACGGTAAAATAATAAACCGCATAACTAGAATAAACATTGTTGACTTTCATTGTAATCATCAAGATGCCGGGCTTTGTTCGTAGGCGACTGCAAGTTTTTTTTGTCGTTTTGTAAAAAAAAATTGTACTCATTTAATGTTTGCAGTTTACGCCCTATGAAAAAACCTGTTGAAGATAATAACCGTTTTATTTGACCAAAATAAATAATTTAAACCAAGCCTAAGCATAAATAACAACATTTTATTATTAAATTATTTTTAGTATTATTACCGAAATTTAGAAAAGCATATTTTAATGTTTGTCCACGGCACACCATGATATCTGTCACTAATAGCTTTCTTATTCAATATCATACAAAAATGTTTAAAAATACGTACATAAACTTTTATATCGTTCAATTAGAAAAAATAAGCTATTTAATGGTATACAATTTTACGATGATTTCTGTTTAGAAAAAATAGAAGTTCATGTTATATCTCGAAATTAAACAAAATAGAATCTCTTAAAAATTATTATCTCGTTTAATCTAAAAATCCAGTAAACCATTCATTATTAAAAATTATTAATGCTCCGAAATATATCTACATCTTTCCCCATTTAACCAATTTTGTAGCTGTTATGGTTTCCAAGATACCAGTGGTAGGCATCTTCCGTCGGACACTCTGTATATTGTAAGTAGTTCACATTTCACAAGGCAGCAAAAATATCACTTATTCTTGAATTTTTTTCAAAAATAATTTTGTACATTAATCAGCGTGCAGCATTGTCATAAATATCACAGGAGGTAGATAAATAGTAAAAAAAATAATGAATAAACATTGAGATAAGAGATCACTCAAAAGTAATTATAGTACTTCCATCTGTCATAATTTCGCTTATTAGGATATATCACAAACAACATTATTTGTATACTTTGAGTTTGTTAACCAGGTGCCATGCGTGTTATGATTGCAGGAATGCCAAATCTGCCAGTACACTTTTTTGAGACTGTTTGATTGGTACCATTGGCTGTAGTATTGCCTAAATGTAACAACGCTGGTATAAACACCGTTTCAGGTTTACTATTTTTGTTCGCTTTTTTTTCCTGTATTTATACGTCCAGTTCTAGAGATTCTTCCCTCTTGTTTGTCGGAACTCCTGGTACTAAATGGGTTTAAACTTGATGCTGTAATGGAAAATCGTGATTGCTAGCCGTTTTCATCTGAAATATAATGCACTTCATGCTGGTGCAGTAACGGAGAAGAGGCCGATCATTACAGTTGCGTAGGTTGTAGAATTTATAAATTTTAGTTGACCATTTTGTTTTTGTGTCATTTCATTGCTAGTTTGAAATCTGCAAATTAAACATAACTTTATATAGAATAAGCTTAAAAAGTACATTATTACACAAAATTATTTTAAATTGACGGAACAGCGATTTTCAAATTTAAAATATTGTTAATATTTGTAAAACCTTTACTAAACTAATAAAAAAAATTTAAATTGCAAGAAATAAAAGACATCTAAACAACCTTGTTAAATCACAACAACTTAACAGCTATTTTATAATATTAACTATTATTCTTCCAATTATGTCGGAGGAGCAATTCCTTATACCTGTTAGGTGAGGGACAAAATATAGCGAATATAAGCAGCGAATTTTGCACAGTCTGGTGTAAAAAATTGCTGAACTTGAAATAGGCTCCCACACCATTTTTAAATGTTTTGCACAAATTATTGAGTTTTTTAAAAGTTTTAAGAATTTTGACTTTAAAATCGGTATAATATACATGTTAAATCACAAAAAAAACGACCTCCCATTGAAAAAAGACCTGTAGAGTGTTTCGTTTTGGTCGTTGACTTGAACAGTTTAATTGAATAATTGTCAAAAAAACGACTATCATTGTTGCAAAATCAATTTTCGGCTTTCAGCAAATAAACAAACCAGAAATCATAAAAGCAGCTAACTTTAGCAAAAAATAAGAGCATTGAGAGGGGTGCTTTACTTCAATATAGACGCGCTCAAAAAAAGAGCTCAGATTTTTATTCTACGAGTGTCGAATAGTTGATTTGTGCAAGCGCGATTTTTCTACCACCTCCGCGGTCACACCCTCCATCAATTTTTTGGAAAATTTAAGAAAGTCGACTTGACAATAGGCAGAGAAATGTTAAATAACCATAAAAATAACCTCCCATTGAAAAAAGACTTATAACATGTTTCGTTATGGTCGTTTACCTGTACAGCTCAATTAAACATTAGCCAAAAAAAGACTTATCAGGTTTGCAAAATCGATTTTTGCCTTTCAGCGAATACAAATTGTTTGCGATTACAAAATACGAGAAATCATAAAACCTGATAACTTTGGCAAAAAATAAAGGGGGAGAGAGGTGCTTTACTTCATCATAGACGCGCTTAAAATAGATCAGATTTGTATTCTACGCGTGTCGAACAGTTGATTTGTGTAAGCTCGATTTTTCTACCACCTCCGCAGTCACACCCTCCATCAATTTTTTGAAAAATTTAAGAAAGTCGACTTGACAATAGGCAGAGAAATGTTAAATAACCATAAAAATAACCTCCCATTGAAAAAAGACTTATAGCATGTTTCGTTATGATCATTTACCTGAACAGCTCAATTAAACATTAGCCAAAAAAAGACTTATCAGGTTTGCAAAATCGATTTTTGCCTTACAGGGAATACAAATTGTTTGCGATTACAAAATACGAGAAATCATAAAACCTGATAACTTTAGCAAAAAATAAAGGAGGAGAGAGGTGCTTTACTTCATCACAGACGCGCTTAAAATAAATCAGATTTGTATTCTACGCGTGTCGAACAGTTGATTTGTGTAAGCTCGATTTTTCTACCACCTCCGCAGTGACACCCTCCATCAATTTTTTGAAAAATTTAAGAAAGTCGACTTGACAATAGGCAGAGAAATGTTAAATAACCATAAAAATAACCTCCCATTGAAAAAAGACTTATAGCATGTTTCGTTATGATCATTTACCTGAACAGCTCAATTAAACATTAGCCAAAAAAAGACTTATCAGGTTTGCAAAATCGATTTTTGCCTTTCAGGGAATACAAATTGTTTGCGATTACAAAATACGAGAAATCATAAAACCTGATAACTTTAGCAAAAAATAAAGGAGGAGAGAGGTGCTTTACTTCATCATAGACGCGCTTAAAATAAATCAGATTTGTATTCTACGCATGTCGAATAGCTGATCTGCGCAAACGCGATTTTCTTATATCCCCCCGGTCACCCTCTTCATCTATTTTTCGTTTTAACTAAAATGTAGAAATTTTTACCTTAAAATCGGTATAAACATGTTAAGTGACCATAGAAACCACTTCCAATTAAGAAAATACCTATAGCTTGTTTCGTTTTGATCGTTTACCTGAACAGTTTAGTTGAATAATTGCTAAAAACAACGACTAGGTATCATTTTTGCAAAAACGATTTTCGATTTTCAGCTAAATAAAATTGTTTGAAATTACAAAACACCAGACCTCATAAAACCTGACAGCTCTAGCAAAAAATCAGGAAGGTGGGGACAAATGCTCACTTCAATATAGACACGCTCAAAAAGGGAACTCGGATTTGTATTCTACGCATGTCGAATAGCTGAGCTGCGGAAGCCTGTCCCTTCACGGGGAATAAACTGACACTGAACTTGCGGTTTTTTTGCAACTCTATTTGCGTTTGGTATTGAAGTACAATCTTACACTTTTCTCACAAATCATCATCCACAAAGTTTCATTAAATGTTTAAATCGTTTCGAATAATATTAAATACTTGTTAACAACTGTAGTTTTCAATTACGTATGTTATTTTATTTTCTAGTTATTTTAAATTATGCAGAAAACATAGTTTAGAACTTATTCCACAACACATACTTATTTTGTTTTATAAGCTTAATATTTCACAATTACGTAACTTTTTGTTACTGTTTACAGTTTAAAGTAAAATTAGTTAAAATTAACAGATGATGAAATATTAACTTTTTATGGCATAACTTTTGGTTTTATTCTATATAAGTACTAGAAAAAGGCGTACGTCATTAAAGTTTCATATTTTATTTTATTTCATAGCATGTTCATTATTGGTAGTTTATCTGTATAGACATACCGCCATATAAGTACGTTTTTTGCATTCGTTTACGAATCACAAACAACCGATCTTAAAGACTCGTTGTTACTCATTAATCACTGTAATTCACCATCGTTTACAACAATTTATGTATAATTCTTAATTATTTTGTACTTGACAAAAGAAAATCCTTGATGCTCTGCTCCTAACTTTGTGTATTAAATAACTGAATAAAAATTGTATACCTACGCTAATTTGAAATTTCCTTGTCCATCATTCATACTTCCATACGAAGTAATTTTGACATCGTTATTGTGTTGTGGTCTGGCAGTAACCAGTTGAAGGATAGCGAGCAAGCCGATAATAATCTAGAAAAGAACGTTATAAACCTCAATTCATTAGTTTTCCTACAACTATTAGAAGAAAACGAACAAATAGTAAAAATTAAGGAATTTATAATACATGACGTGAAAAAAAATAGATTTGATTAAAATCGTTTTTATCGTCAAACTATTATAATAATTAAAATATAATAGATTATTTTTTCTAAAACGTAGCTCTAACACATAGGTTTTTATTTACAATTAATGATAGTTTAGTTTTGTTTTCTTTAACATATACAACTTACTTTACAGTAACTTGTAAGTTTATTATAAAATTAATTATTTGTAAAATATGCATTTCTTACAAAATAAAAATACGTCTCTTACAAATTTTAACACTATTTTTACTTACGTGTTCCATTGCAGCAATTGAAAACGGAATGCAGAAAGAAGTTGTTGCTTTTAACTCAGACTTAAATGTTGTTCAGCACTAACGAATAGTGTGCATGTATCACTGAATAGTGAATACTGATGGGAGAATTCGAGATTCTGAGAAGTTATTCCTTCCTCATGGGAATTTACGAACTGTTTTCCGAGGGCGGTAACGCGTGCATGAGTTTATTTTACTCAAACGAAAAACCTTGTTTGCGCAAAACTATCCATGTTAAGGAAACTACTACGCTAAATTGTGAAATGACTAAAAACACTGAAAAATCCTTGAACATGAACTTTTAGAATTATTTTCTTTGAAAAGCGATGTGAATACAGTGTGTCTTAGTTTACAAGAATATGCTCCAGCATTTTTCTTATTTCTCAATTTCCTTTGCTTATTTTTTAAGCCACGCACATGTACCTATTTCTAATTGTTTTCGAACCAATTATTAGCAAGTATTATGACGAACAACCTCAGTTGTATTGATTGTCCTACTCATCTAAGAACCAAACATACGCGCGCACCATCACACACACATTGTAAAAAATCAACTTTTCATTATCTTAACACCCAAAAACTTGTTTATAGGTGAAATTCCTGAGTTGATTTTTCTATTAAATACAATACCTTTCCCTCCAATGTAATTCGTTTCCGTCAAGAAAAGGAAAAATTCTTAAAAATCTGGTTTTTACATACATAAAACATAAAACGTCCACATAATTTTAAATGGCATTACGTTTGATCTATATTATTTAATTTTAAAACTAACGTTTTGTTTACACCCAGTTCATTGTATTGTTCAAATTCTAAAATCAATTTTCCATTAATACAAGAAAATAGTGGTGATATGGTATTATTGTGTTGGTTTCTTAGTTACAGTACGAAATCTTAAAAAAAAATGTACAGAAGTTGCAATTTAGCAACCTTCGTTATGGCATTAAAAATGAACCTGGCTAACTTTCAAGTCTGGCATGAAATTTGCAAAATCTGAATAATGTGCAAGGGTAAGAAATAAATTGTCACATTCTTATTAAGTTGCAACGGATAGAAAAGTACAAAACTATAAAATCGTATTCAAAATGGAAAATGGACTCGCGAAAAGTTACAAATTTTCGAATACTGTGAAAAATACACAACTCGGAATAATTGTAATACTGGACGATACAGTGGAATACAATAAACTTAAGAAAATATAAAATGATACAAACAAATGGCAAGCAATGCAAGAAAAGACACAAACATAATGTTTTTGACATTTCTACAAAAATGGTAGTACCACGTGAAAATACCAATCGTCTTCTGTGCAAATCGCGGGGACACAGCTACGGCAGGCCGTAGGTCCCAGATCCTAGGTATTAGGTTCTAGGTCCTAGGTCCCAAGTCGTAGATTCTACGTCCTAGGTCCTAGGTCCTAAGTCCTAGGTTGTACGTTCTAGGTCCTAGGTCGCGGCCGCCGTATTTGCTTTAGTTTCAGAAAAATGCAATCCGACTGTAGTCCATACCTTTAGTATCACGGTATTTCATTTTTACTCGCAAATTTACAATTTCACAGAGGGTCAGAATCAAAACAACTCCACAAATACTTTATTTAAAATTTGAGAAAACAAACAAAACAATTGCAAAACAGTCATGTTTCATGCTTCATATCCTCCATTTTCAACCCCCAAATCTACCTAGACCAAAAAATTCTTAAAAATCCACAGATTCGTTCTCATAGTACGTAAACCGCAATGCGACATTTTTTATTTCTCCCCTTCTAAGCGAAATTCCAACTTGCTAAAAACGTACCTCAACTTCACACCCCTGTTACTTCACCCCCGTGCATCGCAGATGTCAAAACAGCCCGTGCGATGAGCGCTGGTTTATCCTCTTTGCAAGTAGCTTAAAATTAAAAATCGTTTTAAACTCCGTATTTTCGCCCCCTCGAGTCTTTCAGTTTCTAAACCTTTTCCAATAGTTTGCATTTAACAAAATCTTTAAAATGACACTAACAACATCTACCTAGCATACATAGAACTTGCAAAGATTCGCAAAAGCTGCGACATTTCTAAGCGTCACACAAATCGCTACTGAACCCCCGTATTACCGTCACACTTCCAATTCGTTAAGCATTTTCAATGTTAAAATTTCATGAATAAAGATACCTACGTTATAATTATAAGTTAAGCTTCAATGCGATCAACTGATGACGTAGTCAATACGCATAAACGAGATGTATAATTTATTCACACACCATACACTGTTTTGAATAAAATTATAGTAACTCTACAAAAAAATGTATGCAAATCTCCAACAAATTTGTTACATTTTCAGTATTTAATTACTTAGCTTATTATTTAATGATAAATTTATCATTAAATTTCTTGTTTAACCAAGACCACCGCCCTGTAAAGACCATACAGCATCATCTCCAATCCGAAACGTAGTATTAATAGTTTCAGGACTAACAATAACCCTGTTTATTTCTGGTCTAAATCCTTGATCGTCAGCAACATAACGCACTGTATATTTTTGACCGTCAGGACTTAAATATGAATATAAACCACGTATGACAAGAACGGCATCATCTGACTCTGGGTTTGTTATCACTATGGTTTCTTCGCGGTAAGTACCATCACTTGTTTCGAATCTACAACAAAAATAAATTGAAAAAAGATCATAAATAACATTGTAAACGACGTTAAAGTAATATCTTTTAAAAATTATATGTATACTAGCAGCCCTGTTATTTTTAAATTATAAATAAGCTAATGAAGTAGGTAATAGAGAACGAAAATGAAATATTAGGAAGATGGATAGAATACTTTACTATACTGCTGACAAATTTACGATTTCTGTAATATGTTAGATCTATTTATAATAAAACTGATGAACTCTATGTGTTTATAAATATTAAGAAAACGTAATTACTATGTAGTTTGTTTAACTGAACATCATTTGAAAAGCTATGAAATATACATACATATAATGGTTTTAATTTCTATATTTCCAGAGAAGAAACTGCAAAAAAGAGTAGTCTCATGATCATTATAGTGCAGGGCTGCTTTTCAGGCTGTTCGATGTGATGATATATATTGGGATTATCCGAGGAAAGCCGCTGTGAATTGGCAGACATAAATCTGCTAATCTATAACGTAGGTATTTGTAATATTGTTAGAAGGTGACAGTTACTTACAAACTTCCAACTAGAAATTTTAAACCAATAAAATGAATTAACCGTTTATTAGAGTTTGGCGAACAAACAAAAATACCAAAAATATAAGTATAAACAACAAAGCACCATAAAACAATAAGCTGCAAGCATAGCAGTCGAGCGTAGTCAGACGCATTTCTACAAGAGAAGATATCTTAATACAAAACGGTCTGATTTAGCTTGCCCCTGGCAGTTAATTCATGGTCTATATTAACGGACTCGACATTAACTTCGTTAGGAATATACGCCGCTGCTGCTTTCTTGCGGTAGTTTAGTCGGACTGCTGCTTCTTAGCCGGATGACGCGCGACTCATTTCGCCCGTGGTGTAATGTACGGCCCTCATAGGTAACGCTAGTAGTATATTAATGTGTATGAGGTGTGTGTTATGAGTACAACACGATCAGTATATGGACCTTCATTGGAAGGTTTACAATTATTATGTATTGCATGAACAATGTCTTGACTAAGTTTATTATTCCAAAATTCAACGTAATTATTAGTAGAGATTTCGGTTTGGTTTCATACAAATGATTTCAAAGCAATGTATTTTTCTGATCTGATAAACGGGTTTTTGATCCCACTATTTCTGTCTAACTCTCAAACCTGATTGTTTTTATGAAATCAATAGTAAATGTATAGGAAAGTAAAAATAGCTTAGGGTGTAGGGTTCAGCTACTTTTTTGTAAATGCAAACTGGTAGAGCCAGCAGTTTGTTAGTTTGTTATTGCTATTATTAGCCTATTTTGAATAATGGACGTAAACCGTCAATACACGATAAACAGAATCAACTTAAAGCATTTCTTTTTATAGCTGCCCGCAAACCTGAGATGACTGTGTTTATTTTAGAAATTTATAATGTAAATTCGTAATGGAGTTGCATTCGTGTCAAAAGAACTCATTTTTTCTGTAAATTAACAAACGAATGTTTTTCAATTTAAAGATGTTCAATTTTTATTAAATTTTATTACATTAAATTCAGGATATATTACTGTTTATTTAATTTTCTCACGTCGCAGAATTACTTTCGGCCTTTCTTATAGTCAAATATTGACGTCTAAAATTTATTATTTGAGGTCTTGACTTAAAGAAAAATTAATTTTGTTTTCCGTAATTGCCAAGAAACTTGAAAAAGCATTTCCAAAGATTTCGTCAAGTATACTACTACAATTCCACCCTGCTGTAAAACTTAGCGGTAGTGCAGAAAATAAATGCAGCTAACTTGAACGTTGAGTTAAACGATGAGCATTGATAGGCATCTGGTTGTACTATATGCAACTGATTATATCATTTCCATTATTCTAACCAACCACACGTAAACGTAAAACATTGCCTACATTCAAAATTTGAGCCAATTACAAACGTATTTCACGAAAATATGTGGCATTGTTATGGCGACTGACATTTTCTTGTATTCCCATTTGTTATTTTAGTTTTCTTATTTTGGCTGTTCTATTAAATCAGTGCAGTAAATGGTATCAAAATAAAGTAGCTGTGATTAGTTCGTAGGCAAGGGTATAAAAGTAAATAAACAAAAATCATTGTGAAAAACGATTTGCGAAATGAGAGAAATCAGAGCTCGTTTTTCTAGTGTTGCCTTAGATGAAATCGATTGCCAAATTTGTAACAATAAACCAAAGGATAGAGTACTTCAATAAAAACTATGGATGTGAATTAAAAGAATGGGTCTTTAATATGCGTCAAATTGATGGTAGTGAGTACAAAGAGGGAACCCTAAAAACTATTTGGAATAACACAGCAAAGATCTTCCAAAGAAAGTACTACAAGCAATATAATAGAAAAATTGATCTATTTGCGGACGTTTTGTTTTAAGACGCGAGAAACGCAAAAAATACAAAACGGAAACAACTATAGGTAGGTATTAACTTTTTAGTGAAATAAATATCTTAAGTCTTCTATAATTATATCATTGTAAATGATACAAAGCAAACGAATAAAAAGTTCTGCGGTGTTAACCGGAGGAAATAACAAATAAGGCTTAACAATGCGACGAGAATACATCTAACGTACTCGAAAAGAAATTTTATCATATTGCAGCGGTAGAACTCGCCGGGAGAGGTGCTAAAGCGTCAGCCTCTCTAGTGCAGATAAGCTCAGTAATGATGGAGCTTTTACTGAAACAGTGGAATACAATCTTACTTTTCTAACACGGCACAGGGTGGGGAAGAACGATTAGCAGACAGTAAATGGTTAACACCAAAAACCACAAATCCGGATATTTGCCCGGTAAAGTTATTGAAGATAATGTTGTCAACAAGAACAGCCAACATAACTACTGACTGGCTATTTTTAACTGTCAATTTTGGTTCGAAAACAAATTACAACCGTTGGTACAAAATCATGCCAATTAGAAAAAAATAAATAAGCAAATGAACTAGACTGACAGCAGAGCCTACTGGAATTGATACGAAAAAACGTAAAATTACTAACCATTCCAACAGATCAACAGCTGTTAGTAATTTAGCTATTTGAACCAAAAATTATTAAACTCACCTGGCACACTACATGTCATTCAATCAAACCATACCTACAAATAACAAGAAATCAACACACGAAGACAGTTTCAAATTTACGTCTGGACAATTCATTAGACAATTTGGAAGATAATATCGAATAACCGTCAACGTCTACAGAAACTTGTTCTAATGAATTCAGTTATATTTATATTAATTATATATTTTATAACCATAATAAATAATTTTTTCAATTCTGGGTTTTATTTGTAGGAAATGATATAATTTAGTCGAATACCACTCGACATATTCAAATACTTTCTCTCTTCTTCGAACAAAACTAGTGTTGATTTTTGGAAACACCCCCTCCCCCGCGTTTTGCTCGGAATATTCCAAGCAACACAAAATTTTTGTTCTTGAAGTCGGAAAAGTATTTTTCAAATATACTTAGATAGTCGTGTGATATTATAACTGATAATTTATAATCTATTAAATTGCATTAAACCATAATTATGGGAAAGTCTTATATTTGTAGCTTTCAGAAGGCACCTCGTTGTTTTGATGTTAAACTTTATTTTTAAATTTAATTCTAAACATTAATTTATAATTAACCATCTAAACATGACATTTACTTTTCAACATCTGTTGTGTACACACAATAGCCACTACTAATTAAGTATGTTACTCACTTGAAGTGATATCTTCCAGGCACAGAGTTTTCATTCTCGTACGAACTAATTTTACTTTTTTCAGATTCTTCTACACAAAGTGATTTATGCATAAGAAACACTGACAAAATTGCAAAAATTGGCAAATAAGACATTACTATTGAAACGAAAACTAACCATTGGCTTTGTCAAATTATTGTAGACATTTATCCCTTCTCTTAAAATGTACTTTACTTTGTAAATAAGATTGAGAATGGTTTTTCGGTCAGGTACGTGAGACAAGGCTAAATGTTAATAATCAGCATTTAGTGGCAAGGGCACTGTATTCTTCATTATTACTTCAACTAGCTGATAGGCTAACTCTACGAGACCTACCTCGCATACGCCTTATACCGTTTGTACAAAATACTCTCTTCCTTATTCTTGATCACCTTGCTTTTGTTTGTCTATGTTTGTTTTTGTTGTTCTCGTTGGTTTTTTACATTTAATTTTTCACGTAAAAATTACTGCCGAATAGTTTGCAATTACTAGAAATAATTTTGTAGGAGGAGTTATTAATATCTGCACGTACCATACAATGTTATAATTAAAATATAAAAGGAGTAACATCATTGTAATTCTTTTTGGTCTAATCAACTGCATATTTATGACCGATTACTTTGCGTTAAATAGATACTGTAACTTGTTTCGTGTTTATTTCTAAAGAAGGTAATGTAAAAAACCTAAATCTTTAATAAAATAATAAAATTGCTGACAGTAATGTAATCCGCTTTAGAAATATTATTTAAATATTATCAAGATGTAAAGTGCACTCTACTGGAATCTCAGTTACTGCAAGGTATTAATTTACTGACATTGATTTTCAAGGACTATAGTTTAATGCAATTTTTATGCGCCCCACGTTTAGTGGATATCGTAGTATTTATTCAAGAACAATGCAAATAGCACGGCTTTTGAAAAAATTGACAGTATTAATTTCAATAAACAAGAACGAAATTGTATGCAGATGTAAACACTTCAGTTCAATTTCTAGAAACTACTTATGCGATTTTTACTTTCATACACAGTCATGACTTATGATAAACAAAGTTTTGCAATGTTTACAACCTTTATTTGTAATTCCAGCAATATTAATGCTATTTAATACCTTTCATTTTTAATTTTAAAGTAATGAATAACCTTTTGCAATTAATCATTATGTGCTCCAACACCATATTTCAAATAAAAATTAGCTTTATAATTAAATAGGAATTTATTCTAATTGCCATCTAATTATGGCGTGCTAGTAATAATACAAGGTTTAGCAATAGTATAAAGCAAAGCATTTTTTTCTTGTATTTTTAGTTTAGAAAAATGAAAATATTCTTATTATTTGATGTACCTATATTTAATATTTTTGTACTTCTGGTTTCACCAAGAAGTATCCCAGATTTTCTTTTTAAATAGAACACCTTTTATATATGACATTTTTACAATTAGAATAAACTCCTTCGTATGAAATTAAAAACATTTTTGGGCCAAAGTTATGTTTTTCGTCAAGACTGCCATTGTTAACATAAATTGCTTCCTATAAAATTAAAGATTAATGCAGATATAAAAATGTTAATTTAAAAGTTATGCGCTTTACTATACACGAGATTAAAGTTACTGAAAACGAAAATATCGTGTTATGGGTATCAAAATAATTTTCAAAAACGCTCTTTCTGAAGTACATACCGATATCGTTTCATTTAACAAAATCTACTTTAAAAAAATGAGCGAAGCCTGGACGTTTGTATACTTCAGATATTGTTACATATAAAATAACCATATATTCAAAATTAATAACAATAACATTTCTCCACTGTTACCACTGTACTAAGAGCATAGCTGCATAATAGTATAATACAATAAAAACATATGAGTACTTAATGTACATAATACTAAAGCTTTTATACAAAAATAATAAATCAAGCTTTTTGATAATCTTTTAATTTATACAACTACTAAGTACAAAGACAGAGTAGTGAAGCAAAGGTCGAATAACTTCATATAGAGAGACAGCGAGTACTAATAGTGCGCTGCAGTTTTATTTTTTTTTTTAAATAAATTTTTTGTTTTTTTGGAAAAGATTCCTTGAGATTAAAAAACAAAATACAAATACGTTCACCAAAAATTGGGTGAGACAGAGAAAATTAACCCTCCTAAATAATGCCGTGTCTAGAAATTAAGTTATGAACTTTATTCTATCATTCATGAACAATTTGGCTTAAACTGAAATTTTTAATCAAACTTTATTAAATAAAGAGGTGGCAATTTTCAGTTAACAAAAATTTATAGAAGGTGTTACTGAGAAATTAGCTAACTGGTACACTACCTAAATTGTAGCTCATTCATAGATCTTTTACCCTACAAAATTAGATCTTGATTTGTCGACTCGCTTTTGAGTAATAGTAAAGCGTTATATTACTTTTTTTAATTTGTAGCGAGCTTCATTTTAGAGTTAGAAAAATAAAAAAAAAACGTTAAATAAGGTCTAAGGTCTTTTATCAGATTTCGTTTTCAGAATAAAGAAATTTAATTTATAACAAAATGCTACCAAAAAAAGGATGTTTAACCTCTTCTTCCGGCTTTGGTTTTTTTAAACACTGGTTTCCCGGATGAACTTTTGATATACATCTACATTTAATAGCTCATTAAATTTGGACCATTCGTTTAGGAGCTATAGAGCGCACATACCCACACGAAAATAACAACGCAGTTACTGTCAGGGTGTAAGAAAATGTTTTGAAAACGAAAAAAAAACATTCAAACCTTAATAACTTGCAACACAAAAATAAGACCTAGAGTGTATTTGCATCTCAGCTGACCTGATGAAAGTTAATCGCTTTAAATTTCATTTGTTTAAATTAATAAACACAGAAGAAAGCTTAGTATGGGTCGTAATAACAAAGCAACAACCACTTGAATATGTTTTCTTATCTAACCTATCATTTTCCAATTTCCTTATTCAAGAAACTACATTAACGTTATTGACATAGTTGCACCAAGCAGTGTGTGTAATGTAGCGCCAATGCTAAAGTTGTTGAAGCAGGAGACTTGAACGTACGTGAGACGATGTACCTTCAACAAGAATCTGGTTAAGCTACTTGTACTTATATATACGTGATAATTTACAGTTCATTAAAATGTGTCTGCTGAAATATTTTTTTAATATCAAGGACTTATTATTAACTTGTAGCAAACCGCCGCGCCGCAATATATTTAACCATTAAATTTTACCTTTTTAAAGTTATCCGCCTTTCTTTTAATTTTTTGATTGCGTTCATAATTAGTAGATGCACGAAAAAAAAATAAAATTTTGTTGTTAAATGTACCTTAACCTTCACATTTAACAACTTTCTGTCTACTTTTGCACATCAGCAACTACTATGTAATTTACTTACTTATTTGAAATTATATTTACTATGTGCAGAGTAGATGATGACTAATTATTTTGCGCATTTATTTCTTCTTGATAAGTCTATTTTAAATAGTTAGTTAATATTTAAGATATTTTGATTTGGTGGGGGACACAAAAGAAAGAAGGACTGTTAAAGCTTAGCTTGCAAGAATTGGTTCAGCTAAATGTAATAAGCAGCACGTAGATGAAAGCATATTGATAAGATGAACTATACTATAAAATAAATTTTAAATGCATCTAAATCTAAATTTATTTATAAGTTCGAGCTCTACTTCCTTGAAGTTCATTTTAATTTATTGTAAATAAAACAATTCTTAACTTCAATAGTTTTTTTTTAGCTTGTACGTGTTTCGACATGTTGGCATGTCATTTTCAAAAGCAAAATTAAAAGTAGACAGTTGGTGTTGCTATAGTCACAATAAATATTCATAACTTAATCATAATTTTCTATATCCGCGTCCAGATAACTTGATTTTTCATTCCAAAACGTCCAATAACAGTGAATTAATATTTTAAATTCACTGTTATTGAACGTTTTGAAATGCAAAATCAACATAACCAATCCATCACCCAACTTAGTAGGCTCATTTATATGCACTAACACTGTTGCCAGGTATGTTTTTTTCTGCTACAACAGGATAAATGTAACTGGCAACACTGTTAGTGCATATAGATCCGGCCTTTAATCATCAACAATATGATAAACTTAACTATACGTTTACGAGTATAACATTTTGAAGGTCTGTCAGAATCGGTATAACACAAACTATTTGCTAATAATACTCAGGAGACAGAACGTGCAGTCCATATACAGCCTATAAAATCTGTTTATCATAACATGTTAATTATTTTGTTTTGCTATACTCATGTATACCATGTAGACAATATCAAATTGTACAGAAACTCATACATAATTTATACTAATTTATTGATAAATTGTTTGAAAAAATAAGCAAACATTACAGTCATAGAAGAATATGCATAATTACCATTAATTATATAACAATCTGCGAATCACTTGTTCTAGCAACACATCCAGCTTTTTGAAGAAATAATACTTCACTATGCTTATTTTACAAAAATATTTTATACATTAATCAGCTTGTAAGTTTCTAATATCGACACATAATATAATTAGCAAGTGTATCATCATAGAGATAGTCAGTATTAAAGTGAATGAATAAATATTAATATAAGAGATCATTGAAAAATAATTAAACTTCTTCTAACTTTACAATATTACTTGAATACTTAAGGTTTTTTTAACCAGGTGACATAAGTGTTATAATTGCAGGAGTGCCAATTCTGTCAGGATATTCCTTTGATGCTGTTTGGTTCGTACTGTTGCCCGTAGTATTCTCGGGATGTAACAGCGCTGGCATAAATACTGTTTGAGGTTTAGTGTTTTGGTTGGCTTTTTCTGCTTCTGTAGTTATACGGCCGATCGTAGCGATTCTTCCCTCTTGTTTATCATGCATACTATGGTCTGCCGCAGTAACCGGAACAGGACCGTTCATTACAGTTGCATTGGTTGTCGAGTTTAGATATTTCAGTTGATCATTTTGTTGTTGTGCTATTCCATTGCTAGTTTTTAATCTGCAAATTTTAAGATAGTTTTAAAAATACGTTATTGACGAAAACGATTTAAAATTGCGAGAATTGCGATTTTTAGAATATTGTTTAAAGGTGTAATGCAGAATCCTATTGAAATTACTAAAAAAACTAAAAATTTGAATAAATGAAACACAGCATAAAAACCACAACTTAATAGTACATTATACACTAAGGGAGAGAAACGTCTTATTTTTTCTGAGGTGTAATTTAAAGCCCGAGGGCTACAAATACCTCGAGGGAAAAATTGCGGTCTCTCCCGAGGTGTATATACTATTTTTTCCACGATCGGGAGTATATATAATAAAGGATTATAATAAATCGGAGTGAATTTACAATATTTAGAAGCCTTTGAGATGTTTCCATGCAACGTACCATAACAACAGACACTTGTTTACAAAAATAACTATGAAATGAAATAAAAACTCCCCTAGGGAAATTGTTGTCTTATTTCGTCCCTAGAGAGTAAATGCTTCACTTCTGTCATAATTTTGATGCCATAGAAACCGACTTCTACTCCAAGTGGTGGAAAATAGTACATTATACACTAAGGGAGAGAAATGTCTTATTTTTCCTGAGGTGTAATTTGTAGCCCGAGGGCTACAAACACATCGAGGGAAAAATGGCGGTCTCTCCAGAGGTGTATATACTATTTTTTCCACGATCGGGAGTAGAAACACTTTATTTCATAAATAAATAATTATAATTAATCAGAGCGAAATTACAATATTTAGAAGCCTTTTGAATGTTTCTATGCAACGTACCATGACAACAGAAATTTGTCTACAAAAATAAATATGAAATGAAATAAAAACTCCCCTAGGGAAATTGTTGTCTTATTTCGTCCCTAGAGAGTAAATGCTTTACTTCTGTCACAATTTTGATGCCATAAAAACCGATTTCTACTCCCGGTCGTGGCAAAAAGATATTTTATAATGTTAGTTATTATTCTTCAAACTATGTCGAAGGGACAAAGCGTCACACCTGTTTGATTGTGGACAAGTAGCCAATATAAACACCAAATTCTGCATTTTTCGTAACATGTGTAAAAATTTTGATGTACAGAACCGATAAATTTAATGATCTTTCAACGTAACATTTCTTAAAGATTTTATACAAATTTGTAGGTTGGTTATATACCAAACGTACATTTAGCTTTGTATTAGTATTTTGCCTATCTAATACTTCTTGGGAACTTAAAGCATTAAAAAAACCCAAAGAATGCTGAAGGTTAATCATTTTAATAACATGATTATCAGTTGTTACTGAAATTCACAAATTGTTTGCTTAAAACTTTATCCAGGAATTAATAAATAGCAATGCGTTTAAATTAAAATTAACAAGGTAGACAAAGTTGTCCTACGTTTATACTGTGGCCTCTAACTTGTAGTTGTAAAATAAACATCTCGCAAGGTAAGCCAGACAAAGCGTATTTTAACTAGTGTTTGTTTTGCTCTTCCTTGCAAAACATCGGCTTACGTATTGAACAAAAATATCAGAAAACAAACTCCTAGTGACAAAGTAGATTGTAAATTATTAAAATTTGTTTTCTTCGAAAGGTTGAATTCGGCGATTTCTTATTTAAAAATTTATCTCACTCACCTATATTACAGAGAGACGAAAAGTACCAGTTTTGATTGCAATTTCGAATATTTGTGAATTTGTCATCTGGCTATTAATTTTTATCCAACTGTTATTTATTTTTATAAAATACAATCTTACATTTTTCTTGCTAATCACTACCATCATTAGCAATTTTGCAGTCAAATTTATATTGTTCCGAATAATATTTAACTTAAAAAAATATTTTTCCTTAGGGACGTGTCCATCGTGAGTGGAATAAAAATAAATATAATAAAGCAATATGACTTTTTCTCTCAATTCTATTTAATTGCAATCGAACCCGGTTTCGAACGTTTAGTTCATCATCAGCCAAAAAAAAACAGAGTATTGCTTAAACAAAAAATAACATTTGACATGAAAGAAAATACAAAGAATTTTTAATTAACTATTAGCAAACTATCATTCTTAAATTACTTACTAGAAAATCACATATTTCCTAGTAATTCTTGAACTCATTCTTAAATTACTAGAAAATGTGATTTTCTAGTAATTTAAGACTAAGTGTTTGCTATTTATTAACTAAAAACTTTATTGTGTTCAGTTTCATGTTACATCTTATCTTTTGTTTAAGTAATACTCTGGTTCTTGTGCTCATGAACTAAACGTTCAAAACCGGTGCCGATTTCAATTAAATACAGTTAAGAAAGAATAGTACATTATACACTAAAAGAGAGAAACGTCTTATTTTCCCTGGGGTGTAATTTGAAGCCCGAGGGCTACAAATACATCGAGGGAAAGATGGCGGTCTCTCCCGAGCTGTATATACTATTTTTTCCACGATCGAGAGTAGAAACACTTAATTTCATAAACAAAGAATTATAATTGACATTGACAATACGGTGGAAAACAAAACAAATAGAGCAAATCAAGTACTACAAGCTGCAACTACGGTTCAAAAAACTATAAATCTGAGTAAAGAAAATGTTTCATTTAGTGAAGTTCCTTTGAATATTAATTTCAATAGTTGTGAGAATGTAACATTTACTATCAATGTTAAGAAATAAGAATTACATTTTGTTTAATTAGGGCATGAAGTAAAAACTCCCCTAGGGAAATTGTTGTCTTATTTCGTCCCTAGACAGTAAATGCTTTACTTCTATCACAATTTTGATGCCATAGAAACCGACTTCTACTCCCGGTCGTGGAAAAAGGTCTATTATTTCATTACATTTATAAAAAAATACTTTTTTATACAACTGACATTAAAAATGACACTTTTAGTTGAAGTTACCAGGGTTGGAAATTCAATTTTATAAAGTAGCATGTTAAAAATATTTTTAACACTAGTAAAAAAAATTTTTAACACTAGTGGTAATTAGTTTATAATTTATTCATAAATAGTAGCATACACATCAGAATTAGAACAAAACGGCGCTGGCATCAGTATCAGCAGAGGAACCATCGTCAATAACAAATTCGATTTCATCACAATCCATTTTTACTATTGCAATATCAATATGAACCGTTTTGAAAAACGCGAACAAAACGTTTTCTGAAGTTTCTAATAAACAATTTTCAATTGTCACTGCATTAACGTGACTACATCACGACATAGCTGATTTTTGTGAAACAATTTAAAATAATAATTATGAATTCTTTTTTAAATTAAATATAAACAGTTGCATAAAAAATGGAGTACGATATACATGTTTAAAGTGATTTTATTTTGTTCGTGGGGGTTTCTCAACTCGCTATCGCTCGTTTCGCAAAATTCCCCACTCACAAAATAAAATCTCACTTTTAACACTTATATCGTAAATAACTATTTTGAAACTGCACTTTTTAGGCACATTTGCTATTTTATTTTTATTTATTTTGAAACTATGCAATAGCAAAAGAATATTTTGGAACTTATTATATAACGCATTTTTAGTTGGTCTTGGGATTAATATTTAGCAAATGTGCCAAACTACACTTAATCTATTATGCAATAGTACAATTTTATGCAATCCAAGCATCGCATGGGCCATGTGTATGTCATGGATAAAACAAAATTTTATTGGGATGTATTCAACGCTGTTACATGAATTGGCAATTGTAACAATTAGAAGCATTCAAAGCATTGCAAGTGATAGCTGTATTAGGTCATTGTTAAAACAAAGGTCAATTTTACGCTGTTATGTGAATTGGCAAAATTTCTACTGTCCAACAAGTATATTTCAAGTATTTTTTTACAGTTTACAGATAAACCAAAAATGGTTAACACTAACAGATGACGAAATATCATGTTTTTATGGCATAACTATTCGTATTTTAAGTCTTCGATCATTAATAGAAACAAGTGTACGTCATTAAAGTTTCATGTTGTATTGGTTTTATTTTATAGCATGTTAATATAGTTTAGTTGTATAGGGGACATATAAAGAAACAAATAAATTTTGCATTAGTTGACTAAGAACAAAAAACCGACCTTGGAGGATTATAATAAATATTCCTAATAATTTTGTAATTCATAAAAAAATACTTGATGCTCAAGCATATAACTTTGTGTATTAAATTACAAAGTTTAATCTGATACTTACGCTAATTTGATATTCTCTTCTCCGCCATTCATACTTTCATACGAAGTAATTTTGATATCGTTATTGTGTTGTGGTCTGGCAGTAACCAGTTGAAGGATAGCGAGCACGCTGATAATCTGAAAGAAAACGTAGAGCTTTACGTCATAAACCTTGGTTTTATAAATTTTTATTAAAATTATTTGAAAAAAAACAAACAATTAGTTTAAATTATTAAACTTCGGATAAACATAATAAATAGATTTAATTACAATCGTTTTATTCGCAAAAATAGAAGATTTGTTGAAAACTTTTCTCCACAGTACTTAGATTCTTTTCTATATAATCTAAACTAATGATAATTTTGTCTTGTTTTCTTTAACATATAATTTAATCTATAGCAACTGGTAACCTTATTAAAAATTTCATTTTACGTCTAAACGTGCATTTCTTACTCAAAATAAAAATACATGTCTTACAAATTCAAACAACATTCTTACTTACGTTTTTCATTGCAGTCATTTCAAACAGAATTCGAACAATGTTGTTGCTTTTGATTCAGACTTGAACCTTCCTTAGCACTAACGGAGACTATGTGTCACTGAATACTGATGCGAGGATTCGAGATTCTCAGCAGTTATACCTTTCAAATGGGAATCCACGAACTGTTTTCCGAGGACACTAGCACGTGTTTTAGTTTATTTTACGCAAATGGAAAACCTTGTTTGTGCAAAAATATCCATTTTAGGGAAACCGTTACGCTAAATTGTGAAATAACCAAACATTGTGGAAAACCCTTGACATTGACTTTTTATAGAATTATTTTGACTAAAGGGCGATAAATCTCATTCGCTTATTTATGTTAGTCCGCGCACATATATCCCTGTCTAATTATTGGCATATCAATTATTAATGACAGTAATTGGTAATAGTATTACGAATTCTTAACTATACTCGGGTTGTCCTACGCTTCTAAGTACAATCGCGCGCACTCACGCACATACACACACACACATCGTAGAAAAGCTGTTTTCCGTTATCTCAAGACCCGAAAACATTTTTATAGGTGAAATCCTTAAGTTCAATTTTTTTTAGTAAATACAATACCTTTCGCTTAAATATAAAACTTATATCGATAAGAAAAAAAACTTCGACTTCTTAAAAAAATTGTTTTTACTAGCTTTAACGTTCACATAATGTCAGGTATAACAATAATAATTATCTTTGAAATTACGTTGTATTTAATACCAAAAAATGCTTTGAATAAATGTTTTAAAAATTTTAAAAGACCACATTTTTAAATTATTTTTAATTATACAGGAGGTTTCATAAGGTGGCATACCAAACCTACGTTTTTTTTAAAGAAGAACACTCTGTACATTTTAGTATATTCTTATTCACTTTTTAATTGCTTTTCTGTATATGTTTTGTTGAATTTTGTTGCGGAGTTACCAGGTTATTCCATTTTTTCAAAAAATCGAAAAATTTCACATTTGCCAATCTGGCTAATAAAATCTGCACGAGATTAAAGAAACTTTTTCCATCAAACTTGATTTAAGATTACGTCTTATGCTCCAGATATTTCAAAGTTCAATGACGTTGTTTAAGGTGGTTGTCGCAGCACAAGCAATTCTAAATTTAATGGTTCATAACTGAATTTCCTTAAATGGAGCATCTTGTATATGTTTAGATAGTTTAATAAAAAACGTTTCACTGTATGAATTTTATTAAATAATGGTTATACTAAATCCAACTTTTTTTGATAAAATGAGATTCTAAGCAAAGAATCAGGTAATTTCAATAACAAAACAAATCCAGAGAAACAATTAAAAGGCGAATAGAAATATGCAAATGAATATATATGGTGTTCTATGTTAAAAAAGACGTAAGTTTGGTATGCTACATTTATATAGAACCGCCTGTATAATTAAAAATAATTTAAAAATGTGGTACTCTTAGTTTCCTAAAACATTTACTCTAAACATTATTCTGTATTTTAAATAGTAAAAAGTCGACCACCGCGGCGCTGCTGACTCACCCACTGTGATGGTTTCTTCATAAGCGTAAGCAATTTTTAAAAACAATTGATGACACAATAAAAATAAACGTGTGTAATAAGTTAAGCTTCGGTGCAATAAACCGATGACGTACGCAAAACGCTTAAACTAAATATATAATTTATTCACACCTACACTGTTTCGAATGAAACCAGTAAATAAAGTAATTTGTGCAAATCTATAAATCTCCAACAAATTTGTTACATTTTTAGTATTTAATTATTGCTTATCCAAGACCACCGCCTTGTAACGCTGATACAGCAGCACCTCCAATTCGATTGCGAGAATTAGCTTTTACAGGTTTACCACTGAGCTGGCTTATTACTGGTCTAAATCCTTGATCGTCAGCAACATAACGCACTGTATATCTTTGACCGTCAGGACTAACATATGAATATGAACCTCGTATTACAACAACAGCATTATCTGATTCTGGGTTTGTTATCTCTCCGGTTTCTTCGCGGTAAGTACCGTCACTTGTTTCGAATCTATAACAAAAGAAAATTGAAAAAGTATTAAACATAAGACTGTAAAAATAAGGTACTATTTTTAAAAAATAATGTTATACAATGTGTCTATAAAGTACCCCCTCCCCCAACTAACTTTTGAACGACTTGATATTTTACCCCAAATGTGGTGTGCTGTAATGGCATATTAAATACTATTTTTCAGCCCTTATTAAAATTTTGTATCATCCAAAATGGCGACTGAGCGCCATTTTGATTTGTTTTAATGGAAAGGGGGCGAGTGACACCTCATTGGAAAGGTCTTTTAGTTCTGCGTCTGATCCTAGAGTTTCAAATAAAAATATTCAGCTATAACAAAATGACAATGTTTGAAGATAAAGAAGTCTATTTAAAAAAACTAAGAATTAAAGCTTAAATTAATTAAATTAAGTTTCGAAATGTTTACCATTCACTTCTTGGCACATAAAAAGTCGGTTATGAAATTCCTGCCTTACATTGTCATAAGTTTTTGGAGTGATATTTCTGCAAACTTCTGTAATGCGTTGCTCCAGTTCTTCAATTGTTTCTGGACGGGTTCTGTACACTTTCGATTTCAGATATTCCCATAGAAAAAAATCTAAGAAAGTTAAATCTGGGGAGCGAGCCGGCTATTCTATTCTTCCCCGCCTACCAATCCATCTTCTAAGAAAATGTCCGTTGAATAAGTCAGAAACACGCCTATAATAATAAGGCGGTGCACCGTCTTGTTGGAACATAAACTTTTAAATATTATTTTCAGCCACCTGAGATATTTCTGGGAAAATTTTGTCCTGAAAATGAAAAAGTGGACTACTGGATAAAAAAACCAAAACAATTATGAATTGTCCATTTGTTTAAAATCCGCTATTTTATTATGGCTAAATATTTTTTTTTGAAACGCTAGGATCAGACGCAGAACTAAAAGACTTTTCAAATGAGGTGTCACTCGACCCTGGATAAAAAATCAAAACAATTTTGAATTGAGTGAGTCCATTTGTTTAAAATCCGCCATTTTGTTATGACTAACTGTTTTTCTTTGAAACTCCAGGGTCAGACGCAGAACTAAAAGACCTTTCAAATGAGGTGTCACTCGACCCCCTTTTCTATTAAAAAAATAATTTCAAAATAGCGCCCAGTCGCCATTTTGAATGATGTAAAATTTAGTTGTTGGCTAAAAAATAGTATTTTATTTCCCATTAAAGCACACCAAATGGTAAAATATAAAGTCGTTCAAAAGTTAGTTAGGGGGTTGGTGGTTACTTTATAGACAGACGATATATTACCATTATATTGTTGATAAAACTGTTATAAGTTTTCAAGCGTCGATAAAACAAACACTGTATGCGGATTACATTACTACTCAACATTTGTTGGGTAAAAATGCCGAAAAAACATTTTGAAAAAAATAATTATTTTCCAGCATTAAGAATTTAAGTTTTAGAGTCACAATTTGTTATTATTATAGGTCAAAAATTGTATTTTTGATATCCGAAAGTCGTGACAGTAGAAATTACTATTTATTTGCTAATTGTTAAAATTAAAACAAATTTTTTGTTATCTGAAAATCGCGTACACAGTTTACAATTGAAAAATAATTCGACGACATTTTATGCTGTTACCACAATTTTTACTCTTAAAACGCCAATAAATGATTTCTTTAAAACAAAAATCAATTTGTTAACGTGAAAATAATTGTTTACGGGATCTGTCAACTCTTTTCTGAACAATAAGGCAAAAAAATGTAGCAGCTTCCTTTTTAAAGCTAGTGTTTGGAAAAAAAATTTCGGCTAGACTTAGCGCTCTTTACGACTGTGTTTCGAAGGTTTTGGAATTCTGTTTTGGAAAAAAGTTGCAGCAAAAAAACCTATCTATTCGTATACCAAATTTTTAAAAATCAGTCCAGTAGTTCTCGAGATTTTGCGTTACACACACACTACACGCCCCCGTACACAGACACATAAAAAGACACGCACGCACGAAAGCACGCACGCACCACTCACGCACCACTTACACGCGCATAAATACGCATGCACGCACGCAGGCAAGCACGTAAGCACCTTTACACGCACGCACGCACAATCGTACGCAATCACGCACTTTTGCACGAACCTTCGCACGCACACACACATGCACGCACACGTACACGCACATTGCACACATACACGTACATGACACGCACGCACACAAACACACTCCAATAGTACTACAATAATTGTACCAATCTGTAAAATGTATCGAGTGTGCTGAAAATAAATGGACGTCCGGTCATAAGATGAACTATCATAATGTGATAATTATAATTTAATAAAACGTTATTTCCAAAAAAAAATCAGAATAATTTGAGCATTGTACTGTATTCCTTAGCATGTTAAATTTTTAATTTTTATTACAGTGTTAAACAATCTCTTTGCATATTTATTTGTAATTAACCATCTAAATGTAACCTGGAGATTTCACAAGCGTTTGTATACTTTCACAGTTCACACAATAGCTAATACTAAATAATTTAATTACTCACTTGAAGTAATATGTTCCAGGCACAGAGTTTTCATTTTCGTACGTAATAATTTTAATTTTTTGCTCTACACATAGTGAGTTATGCGTAAGAAACCATGTCAAAATTGCAAAAATCAACAAGTAACCCATTGTGATTGAAACGAGAGTCTAACTATTGCCATAGAAGTTGTCAAATTATTTTAGACATTTATCCCTTCTCTAGAAGTATATCTTAAGTTATTCAGTCAGATTGAGAATGTTTCTTCGGTCAGGTGCGTGAGACAAGGCTGAGAGAAAGATTTTTTTAGCTAAATGTTAATAGTCAGCATTATGATGCAAGGGCGCTGTATTCTTCAACACTAATTAAACTAGCTGTTGCACTAACGCTACAAGACCTTCCTCATACGTCTTATAACTTTTGTAGCCAATAATATTTTCCTTATTATTAATCTTCCTACCTTTGGTTATTAATCCCTTTTTGTGTCTCCCTTGTTAGTTTTTTTTTTTATTTTTTTGTTATACGTTGGAAGTACTGTTGATTAGTTTACAATTACCAGAAATAATTTTCTGGCTTGTCGGTGAATTTAATAGTGATGTTGAACGTTTCTCGTTTATGTTTAAAATTTAAATTAAAATATTGCATGTACCCCACTATCTGATAATAAACATATTAAACGTGTAGCGCTCTTTTATTGCTTATTAACTGCGGACTCTTAATCGTCAGGACAAACGTATGAATATGAACGATGTATTACGCCAATGTCATTATTAAATTATGCGTGATGTAGATACTGTGGCTCGTTTCGCATTTAATACACAAAAAAAGTAATGTCAAACATATTATTTCTTAATGAGGTAGCAAACTGTAATGTAATCTCCTTTAAAAGTTTTATTTCGATAAGATGTAAAATATGGACATCTGGAACCTCATTTACAGCAAAAATGAATTTATTTAAATTGGTTTTCAAGGTGTACAGCTTAATACAATTTTTATGTCTCGCGTTTAGTGCATAAATTAATGGTTATTCAAGGAAAACGCAATTAACCAATATTCATCAAAAATTTGACAGTATTGATTTTAAGCAACAACATGTATGAAAAAACAAGAAAATTTTACGTAATACAGAGCGATTCTTATCATATGAGACACAATTTAAGGATATAATTAGAATCTGAAAACAACGAAAAAATGTGAAAAACATGAATCCAGAAACGTTTCCTTACGGAGTTAGAGCTTTCTGAACGTAGAGCAGTTTAATAACTTTCTTGTCAATAACTTTCGCATCAGTTGCATTAAAATTCTGTATATTTATCTGTAAGCATAGCTTATTTGGTTTAGTATTTGTATCAAACTTTGTTTTAGGTCTTATTTTTAGAAATAATTTTACTATTCTGAAAGATCAAGGTACCATGAAGGTGTTCTCCCAAGATGCTCAATAAATTTTCACACATTTTGAGGGTAAATTCCAAACGTCATGTCATAACAATTAAAAAATGTTTAAATATATATGGGTTCGGAAAAGCTTCGTCACAAAGTTACAGTCTCTGAAAGTGGAACAAGCTTCAATTCAAAACGTTGCCTGTTCCGGAAGGATGCGAAATATTTTCGTATTTTCAGAAAACTCTAAGACATGCATAGCAGCTTATTTTTTACAAAAATTGAATTCATTTAAAAACCGGAGGCGGCCGTGGGCTAGCGGTTAGAGCGCTGGACTGCTATGCTTGGGGTCTGGGTTTCAAATCCCAGTACCGGAACATCGGATTGTTAATGACCGTTCTTCCTCCCAAGGCAATGGCAAACCAGCGAGATATTCTGCCTAGAAAACTTCTTATGGAGAAGAAGTGCTTGCACTATCTGCGGTTCGGAGCCCGCGTTAAACAGTAGGTCTCCTATGTCCTAGGTCTCTAGGAGGCTATAACTTTATTCCCATCTTTATAGGAACCTTTTTGCAATTGTTTTCAGATTTTAAATTCATCCTGAAAATACGTCCCACATGTTATGAATCATCCTGTAATAACATTTTAGTTTAGTTTTTAAGCATGACTTAGCTTGCACTGACTTCAACCCTTAAATTTAACTCTAAAAATGTATTTGCACTCTAGAAATTTATATCTAATTTTGAAATATTTGTAGTTGTATTCAATATTTTTTTGAAAAATGTAAGCAGGCACATCAGCTCTAACATTTAAATAATAATTAATTAAAATGTATCATTTTTAGCTTTAATAATTTTGTAGATGCCTGAG
Source organism: Ctenicera cuprea (assembly GCA_958336395.1). NCBI lineage: Eukaryota > Metazoa > Arthropoda > Insecta > Coleoptera > Elateridae > Ctenicera > Ctenicera cuprea. Next base: position 30,480,218 of record OY284487.1, on the reverse strand, counting down.
AAAGAAGCGAATAGCTCTAAAATGGCGCATTAAAGTTCTAAATTTATACAGTCGTTTATTGTTCTTAAAGCATGGTAACCTTAATTATATTCATAATCACTACAAGCAAAAATCACTTGAATATGTTTACTTATCTAATCTAATGCCATTTCCCAATGTTCTTAATTCAAGAAACTACTACATTTACATTACTGGCAAAATTGTAGCGAGCAGTGGAATGTAGCGTCAGTGCTAAAAATTATTAAAGCAGGAGACTTGAACGTACGGTGAGACGATGAACCTTCAACAAGAATCTGGTTAAACTGCTCATAACTGATAATTTACAATCTATGAAAACGTAATCTGCTAAAAAAACTATATGTAATTTTAAGAGTCTGTATATACAGTCTTTAAATGTTTGCTTTGTAAAGTTTACTACCTTGCCTTTCATTTTCTTTATTGGTTCTATAATTATGGAAAGAGTAATAAAAATAAAACTTGTCGGTGACTCCTCTAAATAATTTAATCTCTACATTTACAGATTTTTGCATTGCTTTATTTTGTACATCAACCTGCTATTTAGTTATGCACTTGCAGTTATATTTGCTACGCTCAGATTATCATTTTTTTATTTAGTTACTCAGATCTTTGCTGATTTGTTTAAACACATATTGATAAAATTGCAAATAAAAATATAATTTGCTTAAAATGAGAAATAACTATTGCCATAGATGTTAATTATGAAAAATTCATTTAGCTAAATGTTAATAATCAACATTTAAGTGAAAGCACGTTGATGAGATTGCAAAATTACAAAAATTGTAAATGCATCATAAATATAACAAAAGGTCATGATAAAGTGTTAACAGGTATAATGTGTCTTAGTTTTACTTTTATAATGGGACACTACACAGAATGTTAGTTTTATAATTTGCAATTAAACTTTTTTTTTAATTTTAGAGACAAAAACATAATTTTATTAAAAAGGGCTTTATAAGGTGATTAGCCTAGAATGTGTTATAATGTTTGTCTTGATACAAATGTTTCCAAAATTTTTCTTCTCTGTTTTTCCATTTATATTACTTCTTCTGCTGTGGTCAAGGCCTTAAACTATAATAATTTTAGTACTTTACATTTATAAAATTTTAATATGGTAAATAACTTTTGCAACAAACATCTTTGAAATTATTAAAATGTTTGCCAAAACATTCCCATAACATTTTTGAAATTGAAGACCAGGTTTAATGTTTTAAAGATTAGTTTTTAAATTTTTTTATAAATAAATTTACAATATGCCTACGACGTACATACGTACATACACACAATTCACTCATATTTTTCGGCCTCTATGATGCATAATCGAATAGTTGCATTCACTTCGGCTCGGAAATCACCAAGTGGGAAAGTTTTATTTATTTGGCATTTAAATAACACATATCTATTATTACCCCTATAACTTTTTATTTCGCAAGTTTACTGTGCTCATCGTTGGTTCGTTGCTGACATCATAAAATGTATTGCTGACAAGAATAACAAACACAATTTTTTATATCTCGTTATTATAGTGGTATTTAAATAGAACAAATTCGTATATACTATTTTATTAGAAATCTCTTTTTATAATAATAGTACACTAAAATTTCCCAAAACATAATGTATTTTGCATGATTTCTGCACAGTCTCACTTGAATAAGTTGTTTAGATTAAACAAATTAATGGCTGATTTCGTATGATAAACTTACTCCAAAAGCCCAGTCGGTTACAGTCGTTTCTTTAATATTGCCCTATATAGTTATTTGCAAAATTTCGAAACCAAGGTTGAAACAAATTTGTAATATACAAACAAGAAGCCGACGAATAATCAACACAGTAACTCAACGCCAAATTTACAACGCTGCACACTATGTGTGCTAGATACAGCGGCAGTGATGCACAGGTTTCATTATTTTTGTCTCACATTCGTGAGGTTACTCCTGCCGGCAAAGAAGTTTTACTTTAATACAAAAACTTAATGAAACGCTAAATAAGTTAATCAATCTTTATCCCTGGTGAGTTTCGAAGCCAAATATTATTTGATTCGAAGGACCTCTTATGTGTTGTAAACTAATTTATTAAATCAACGCAACAAAGAACACTTGAGCTGTTTTAGAATATTTATTGAAACCAAAATGTATTGTATTAAGACCTTTCTTAAGAAGGAACTTAAACTGACTGCTGGACTAAGGACTTAACGTCCTCCTATTTTACCACCCCCTGGAAGGGGTTGTTGTAGTGGGAGTGCTGTTAACTGGGTTGCCTATAGTGGCGTTAACATACCGCCCCCTGTGAAAGCACGTAGGCTTCAACATTACACAAAAAATACACAATAATATAAAAATATACAAACTAACAATACAAGGCATAAATGATTACTCTAATTCTAACTTCTATTGTTCGTAATTATGCGGTAATACACACACTCGACTCATTGCATGTTTCACTGCACCCCGACAAGTTTTCACTGATACCACTCGTATTAAATTGTCCAGTCCAGGGTGCAGCTTCACGATGCTTCCTAGCTGCCACTGTTGCGGGGGCACGTTGTCTTCAATCAAGACTACCATGTCCCCGATTTGAATTTTATGCTGGATTTCGCGGTGCCATTTCGATCGTTTTTGTAGTTCTAGCAGGTATTCAGGGTACCATCTTCTCCGAAAATGCTGGCGTATTTGCTCCACATGCTGCCAGCGTGTTAAACGATTCGTTTTGACTTCTGCGATATCGGGGTCCGCTATTGCAGCTAATGGCTCACCAATAAGGAAATGTCCCGGAGTCAAAGCTATTAAATCATTGGGATCTGAGGACAGCGGGGTAAGGGGACGGGAATTGAGGGAGGCTTCGATTCTTGTTAAAAGAGTGTACATTTCCTCGTACGTTAATAACGCATTTCTCAAAACCCTCTTGAGCCGATTTTTGACTGCCTTAATGTTTACTTCTCACAGTCCGCCCATATTTGGGGCTCGTGGTGGAATGAATTTCCACGTAATGTTTATCGGAGCTAACGCATTGAATATTGCATTTTGAAAATTTGAATTTTTTATTAATTTGGCCAATTCATCCATTTCGCGTTTAGCTCCAACAAAATTCGTTGCGTTATCTGAAAACAGATGAGTTACGTGGCCGCGTCTAGCAATAAATCTTTTTAGGCAATTTAAAAAGGATTCCGTTGTTAAATCCCCAACTAATTCAAGGTGAATTGCCTTAGTGCTTAAACATACAAATAATGCAATATATGCTTTAATATTGCGTTTACCGCGTCCGCGACCTTCTTTGATAAGAATTGGTCCGGCGTAATCAATTCCCGTCTTTAAAAATGGACGGGTCATTTCTAATCTGTCTTTTGGTAAATCTCCCATTTTTTGGGGCGAATTTCGCGGCTTGGCGCGAAAACATTTCAAACATTTGTGAAGGGTTTGCCTTATGACACTACGCGCGGATATGATCCAAAAAGTTTGCCTTAGCGATGCTAAAGTTTCCTGAACCCCTGCGTGCAGTAGACGATTATGTTCGTATACTATTAACAATTTGGTTAAATGACCATGTTTTGGTAAAATCATGGGATGTTTCTTATCGTTTGCGATCGAAGCGTTTCTTAAACGCCCACCCACTCTTAAAATTTTATTATCGTCCACATACGGATTTAAAGAAATTAAATTACTATCTTTGGGGAGAAATTTTCCCTTTTTTAACGCCTTTATTTCAGAATGAAATGCGTGTTGTTGTACAATTTTAACTATAGTTTGAGTTGCAAATTGTAACTCTGACGCTGATAAATTTCCTGACTTTCGCGTTTGATTTCTAGAATTATGAACGAATCTTAAACAAAAGGCCATTACACGTTGTAATTTTGAATAATTTGAATATTTTGTTAATAGCGCTAAATCGGGAATGACAGGTTTATTTGAAATTAACACGACCTTGCGTTTTTCTATCATTTCTACCGTATTTGCATCAAAGTTTGATTGCGGTAGTTCGTTCTTTTTTAACCAAGCTGGACCCTGGAACCAAAGGTCCGCCTTAATTAATTCATTGGGTAATAAACCCCTACTTATAATGTCCGCTGGTTTATCAACGGAAATAACATGGCGCCAATCGTTTATAGAGGTTAGCTCCTGTATTTGAGATACACGATTCGATACAAAGGTGTTTAATGATTGTGAATATGATGATAGCCATGCTAAAACAATTGTAGAATCGGTCCACAAAAACTGCTTGTAAAAAGTTACATTAAGTGTCTGGCAGACTGACTTAACTAATTTTGCTAATAATAGCGCTGAGCATAATTCTAATCTCGGTATAGTAACCACTTTTAATGGGGCAACCCGAGATTTCGCACAAAGTAGTTTCGTAGAATAATTGTTTTGATTATCTTTACATTTTATGTAAATTGCAGCTCCATAACCACGTTGGGAAGCATCGCAGAACCCATGTAACTCTATCGAGTTTACGGGAAATAATGCAATAACCTTGCGTTCTATCCTAATATTATTTAAGCAGGTTAATTGTCTTAAAAATTGTATCCAAATAGAATGGATGGACAGCGGTACGGATTCATCCCAACCTAGTTTTAACATCCATAATTGTTGGATTATGATTTTAGCCTGCATAGTAACTGGTCCCAGTAAACCTAATGGATCAAAAATTTGTGCCACCGTGGATAAAATTGATCTTTTTGTAATTTTATTAGGAATCTTATTTGTTTTAACATCGAATTTTAAAATGTCGTCTGTGCTATTCCACAAGAGGCCCAAAGTTCTGGTATCCTCGTTTTTATTTAAATTTATATTTGCATCAGGTGCTGATTTGTTGACGTCAAGCAAAATTTCTACTTTATTAGACGCAAATTTTGTTAATTCAAATCCGCCCTGGCCTAAAATTTTTGTTATTTCCTTTCTTATTTTAATTAGTCCAGCCATCGAATCAGCACCAGTTAGTAAATCATCCATGTAGAAATCTCGTGATATTATTTTACTACTTATTGGAAATTTAGACTGATTTTGACTAGCTAGTTCGCTGAGGCACTGCGTGGCGATAAAACTACCTGGTTTCGTGCCGTAGGTAAGCGTTGATAACCGAAAAATTTTGATGGGATCTTCCGGAGATTCGCGCCATAATATTCTTTGGTAATCGGTATGTTTTTCATGTATTCTAATTTGGCGATAGATTTTCGCAATGTCTCCATTTAACACGTACTGATGTGTCCGAAATCGCGTTAATATCGAAAATAGGTCTTCTTGGACCACCGGGCCACACATCAAATTGTCATTTAAACTTAAGCCATTTGACGATTTCGCGGACGCATCGAACACTACTCTTAATTTAGTAGTGGTACTGGATTCTTTAATTACCGCATGATGGGGTAAATAGCAACTTGGCGCTTCTAATTCTTGTAATGGAACTATTTCCATGTGACCTAAATTGAAATAATCGCTAATAAATTTCGCATATGCGTACCTTAATTCTACATTGTTACTTAATTTTCTTTCTAAATTATAAAATCTTTTCAACGCTATTTTATAAGAAAGACCCAGATTGGCTGGCTCCTCTTTAAAAGGAAGTTCTGCAATAAATCGTCCCGTGGGGCACCTAGACACCGTTTGCTTAAAATGCGCCTGACAATTTCTTTCTTCGAGGGTCATAATTTTATGGTCATTCAAGTGTGTTTCGAGTTCCCAGAACCTTTTTAACCCGTCGTCTAGCTCGCTTAAGCTGTTTAATGCTAGATTGCAATGTACCGACAATTTAGTCTGCATGTTCAAAGTACCTCCTACAACCCACCCTAAATGAGTCTTTTGAAAAACAGGCCCCGGCTTAGCTGTTTGGATTTGACCGACGCATAATAATTGCCAGAAGACTTCCGCACCCAACAATAAATCAATCGGACCGGCTTCGTTGAATTTGGGATCAGCTAACCTTATGTTTTTTGGTATTTCCACGGAACTTAGAGGAACGATTCAATAGGCAAATTTTCTGTAATTTTAGTCATTAATAAGCACTGCAAATTAGCATGAAATCCATTGTAACGCGATTTTATTGTGATCTCGGCGGATTCTGTTATCGTGCTCATTTGTTTGTTTATCCCAACTATGGGAATATTTATGTTTTTGGTTAATAATTTTAACCTTTTGATCATTAATTTAGAAACAAAGCAAGATTGAGAGCCGGCATCAAGCAATGCTCTACATTCTTGAAAATTACCTTTATCATCTTTAATATACAGTAGCGCGGTTGACAATAATACAATATTGTTTAATTTAATGGCGCAATGATTTGATGCGGACGCGTTACTAGCTTGAATTAAATTTATTTGCTGAGGTATTTCCGAATTTACCTGTGTTTCCGAAAGCAAATGCCACAAAGAATTATGCCTTTGCTTGCATTCGTGGCATATTCTGTTAGAACGGCATTCCGACGTCGTGTGATTATCTTTTAAACAATTATTGCACAACTTGAATTTTTCGATTTGCTTAATGCGATCGGGTACTGACAATCTTAAAAATTCCAAACATTGATAAATGTTATGGGATGACTTTCTACATTGCACGCATTGCGGTTTTTTGGTTGACGCGTAAGATACTTGTCGGAACTTCTGATCATGTTGATAATTTGGTTTATTCATTTTATAAATTTCCCTACTCGGCTTAACCGGTATGTCTACAGATCTAAGATTCTCTAACCGTTTTTCCAAACAATTAATTAATTCTGTTAATTTTGGAATTTCGGAATTTAATGTTGCTTGCCACTGAGTTTTTGTGGTATAATCTAATTTTTCCGTTATTATGGGTACTAGCAGGGCGTCCCAAGATTCAACAGGTAAATTGAAAGTTTTTAACGCTGCTAAATTTGTCGTTAAATTATTTAAAAGTTGAAGAAGCGACGCGTGAGACGCTTTAGTTATAACAGGCGACTTTATAAGCGCTAGCACATGTTCTTGATAAATTAATCTTTTGTTTTGATAACGTTTCTTTAGAATATCCCAAGCTGATGCATAATTAGCCTCGGAAACCGGGAAACTTTCTACTGCACGCAATGGTTCGTCCTTTAAGCATGATTTGAGGTAATGAAACCGTTCGCAATCATTAAGGCTATTGTTTTGCTGTATTAGCGAATTAAATGTGTCATAAAACGAACTCCATTCTGTAAATAAGCCAGAAAATCGAGGCAAATTTAGTGTCGGTAATTTTGCATTTTTATCCGAAACATCGCTCCTTATATTTGTCGAGCTATTACTACTTCCAGGAGTCGCCGTGTTAATTCTATTACCCGCTGTTTGTTGTTCCAAAATTGCTTCGATTTGCGAAACGATATCAAAATATAAATTTTCAAACACTGCTTGATCATCCGCATCGACTGATTCCGGATTTAAAATTTCAATTTGTATTTGAACTTCGTTGAATTCTTTTTGAATAGCTTCTAAATAAGGAATTCTCGTTTTTAATTGAAAAATATTGTCGCCTTGTTTAAACTCGCGGACCGCGTTTGCCGCTCTTGTTAAGCGTCCCTTAATATGACCGCGTTTGGCAATAAGTGGCGCTAATTCGGCCATTTTATGAGGAAATGTACTTTCTCTTAATTTATATGGAAAGGAAAAGTTAAAAGGAAATTAAATGGATCACTGACCTTAGTTCCCTAGATCCAATAGCTGATGTGCTTTTTCTTGGATGCAGCTGATGGTGTTGATTATGTTTGATTTAGGTGATGCAAGATTCTCCAACTCGTAGCTGATGGTGCTGATGATGGGGAGTTCTTCAAAATACAGCTGATGGTGCTGATTTAATTGGGAAGTCCTTGAAATTACAGCTGATGGTGCTGATGATAAATTATTTCTTCAAAACGGACATCTGATGGCTTCATTGGCTTCTAAACTTGCTCTTCTTATAACGCAACTTCCAGCTGATGTGCTGATAATATGAAGTATACGTTATTTCTTCGTGCACTGTTTCTTCGATTTAATTTATGTTTTTAATTATTTATTCGCAGTTTATCCGGCTCGAAGGACCAAAATATGGTGAGTTTCGAAGCCAAATATTATTTGATTCGAAGGACCTTTTATGTGTTGTAAACTAATTTATTAAATCAACGCAACAAAGAACACTTGAGCTGTTTTAGAATATTTATTGAAACCAAAATGTATTGTATTAAGACCTTTCTTAAGAAGGAACTTAAACTGACTGCTGGACTAAGGACTTAACGTCCTCCTATTTTACCACCCCCTGGAAGGGGTTGTTGTAGTGGGAGTGCTGTTAACTGGGTTGCCTATAGTGGCGTTAACAATCCCGCTTAGCCCTACGGGTAATGGTGATCACAATCTTGGGGAATCAAATTATTTATGAAATGTTTAACTAGTTAAACCCGTGGGCTATGCTACCGCTTTTTTTTGTTTTGTGGTAATAATAAATAAGTGAATGAATAAGGTAGCGTAGCAGGTCGCGGATCGCAGTCCTAGTCTATATCTATTTATACAGGTTGATTATAAATTCAAGGCCAGTTGATTTGTTTATTTATTATTGGCGCTAGAGAAAATGTGTAGAAATAAAAGTTACACCGTAACGAATCAACCTAATTGCAACAATTTTAAAAATTATAAAAATTTGTTTTGTTGCTTTGGTTGCAAGAAGGCGCTTCAAGTGGATTTCAACACGCCGAGTGATCTCTCCGGAGCGACGTTTTTCGGAGAGGCTCGCCTCTCATCTGACATCTCTATCACTTTCATCAAGCATGAAACTCGACGACTAGTCCAAAATTGACCTCTCAAGAGAGAGGGCTCCGCGGTTGAAACGTCCGCTTTTCAATCGGGTGGTCTGGTTCGAAACTCAACCCGGCCGACTGTCCTGGCTTAAGTTTTATATGCGGTTTTCTTGGATGAATACTCAGATAGTGCTACGCACGGAAATTACCTTTTTCTAAATTCTATATTCTAAATATTCTAAATTTCTAAATTGTTCTAAGCCATCCTTTCTTGGCTGAAGAGAGGCACAGAACTTTAGTGCGGAGTCCGAAAGACCCCTATAGCGGCCCGATTCTTCACGAGGAATAAACCAACACTGATTTTCTTTTCTTTTTCTAAAATTAACAATTATTCTTTCAGAATCCTTTCAAAAATTGTTCCTGACTATCACTTCAAACCAGAACAAACGGTCTTCTTTAAAGAACCAGATTTGAATTAAACCGTTATTTACCCGCAAGTTTAATACATTTAAATAAACATGGATAAATAATTTTTACTTTTGTGCGAAATCTACAGAGATCAAGCCATCAACAATTTTGTTACGGAATAAATACATCGATATCGACCAAGTTTTCTATTTGCCGGCCGATCAACTGTTCGGTCAACATCTGTAAAAACAAGCAGTTTTGAAAGGGTCAATGGGTCTAGTGACGTACCGTTCTGGAGGGGTGTTTGTTTAACTGATATTTAATTTTGTAAACAATATAACATAATTTAATTACGTTAAATACACACACGTATTTAGATTGTATAATTAAGTGTAAAAAATTGTACATAATTGTTGATTACCGTCTTTTATTTATTTCTGACGAATCCTGGCTTTTAAGTTATCCAAGATGAATCAAATTTTCCAGAACCTTCAGTTTAAATGATGTTTTCGGCGACGACTACTTTGGGCACACAAAACAAAATGATCGACTTTTGGTTTATGCGAAAACGACTATATCTTCATTTACTTAAAAAGATCATTTTTTATTTTTTCAGGCTAATTCGATTTTATGATAAATTTTGTTCAAGATAATAAGGCACCTATAGTTATAAAGTTAATATTAAAAGAGATTTTGATTTAACGCAAGGTATGTAACCAGTGGCGATTATTATAAATACATTGTAATTTATCTTATGAGGTTGTTGTTAAGAAAACAACAAGAGCAATAAACACTTGTCAGAGTCACCTCCTACGATAAATTGTAATATTTTCACAAATTACTTGTATGTTTATTTCTTTTTATATTTTCTAACACCCTCCTAAATGTACAGTGTATTTATAATAATTACCCCTGGTTGGATGCATTGTTTTAAATTAAATATCTCGCTTGTTATTAACTTTATGGATACAGTCAATAATTGTTTAAACAAAATTTATCATAAAATCTAAGTAGCCTTAAGATATAGTGTTCTATTTAAAAAAATAAAGATGTAGTCGTTTCCGTTTGAACCAGAAGTTGGCCATTTTGTTTTGTGTGTTAAAAATACTCGCCACCGAAAACTGTATAACTTTTGCTTTTCCATATTTGTTCTAGCGTCGATAATAAACAAGCAAATCAAGTGGCCCTGAAATTATAATCAACCATAGTGAATCCAAATTCCTTCCCCCTGTCGCAACTTTTAGTAACCGAATTCAATAACATGCCCTACTTTTAGACACACGTTACATTATTATACCTCTTTCAGTAAATTTGTTGCCATTTTTAAAGAGAAAAGCGTGGGTTGTTCAAGTATTCAACTAGTGTTACAAATTGTTCTGCGATTCCTTTAATTATTGTAATGAAAACGTGTGCGTTTCTTATTGTAACTGGAAATCTTAATATTTTGGTCAGTGAAGTTAAAATTCCTACCGTATTTATTTGTTTATTTAATAAATTTATGAGCAAAGATCGTTCGGTTGTCCTAGTAATGGATGCTGTTTCTAATAAAATTGAAATAATGTTGTGTGGCAATGCTTTTATTATTTGAATTGCACGATATTAAAAATAAATTTATACAAAATATGTTAAGCGAGATTCTCATGTGAGGGTAACAAATGAACTGAACGGTAGATGTTTACTGTTTAGTTTTCCGACCTGTTACAATTAAAGTAAGCCATAAATAACCAAATTATACCAATAGGAAAGACTGCAGTTTAAATATTCTTTGAAAACAATCAATAAACTGAGTGCTCGTCGTCGTGTTATGGTGATAAATTGTGTTGAGATAAAAAAAAGCCCGTCGTCGTGTTATGGTGGAACAATTAGAAATTTAGTATATAAAATAAAAATTTTAAATTCCTAATTCATATAATATCTAGTGTACACACTCTAAACAACATTTTTGACTACGGTTGGCTTTTCGAAAAATTGTCTTTTTCGAAGTAGGGCTCTTTGTAAATCACCTTGTACAGTACACACAATATATTTACAATTGTATTTAGCAACAAAATACCACGAATCCCATGCAATGATTGCAGCAGACAGCTCAGCCACTTATAACCTTGGCACGCAAAACGAGATTAATTTTGCTCTTGGCCTTGGCAGATATGAAGCACACTAACATTACGTCAAACGGTAATAATTTTTCAATGGAATACTTGAAACAATTACCGAATTTCCCACTGCCAAAATCAAATAATACAACAGTTACTTTGTAAGAGACGTAGCCTACGTATTCTAGAAAGTTTTAGTTCTAGAAGTTTCTCAGAAGCAACTATCATCTTGTTACTCACAATTCTTTATTTGTGTTTCTGGATTACATCTCCGGTTTGTAGTTCAGCTGATCTCTAACTCTCATATTTATCAGGGTGTAAACTTCAACTCTGCTTACCATTGGGATCTCAGAAACGGAGGAGATGGGAGGTTCGTTTAAAGAGAAAATAATGCCTATTTAGGAGACCAGTTTATTGCCATGGTTAAAAGTTTTGAAAAATTTATAGTCAACTAAATACAGACAAAAAGCCTAAATTTAACTTATTCTTCTTTTGCCCGTGGCTTCTTTATTTATAAACTTTAAAAATTTATTTTCGCAGTTGACGTGTAACACAAGAAGAAATTTAATAGTGTACCCACATTTTTTATGATCCACGGATTTTGAGCGACAATGGCGAACGTTATATTTTTTTATTGTTTACTTTACTGTAATTGAATGATAACTCTTAGGATACGAGATATGTAAACATGTCCATACCAACCAGGGCGTAATGAGAGGGCGTAATGAATTCATTACACCCTCAAAAAATTTATTTTACTATGAACAACTAGTACAACTTGTAATACAGAGAATTAAGCTGATTTGTCAAAATAAAAATTACAGTTTCCAAATTTTCCTGAAAATGTAACACTTTTGTTAGAAACGTCTTCAGAAACGTTTATATTTTCATTTCCAGGTGCATATGATAATGATGACGACGGTTCTAGTTGTTCCAAATTGGATGTAACCCTAACATTAACAGAAGTATCTGTCTTATTAGTTTGACTATTAGTTTTTGAAGTTTCTCCTTCAGATGAACTCATCGCACTTGCAATCATGCTGGAAATACTGTTTTTCGAAATGACGCTTTCTTCTACGTAACTCTGTGCAACCGTATTACTCTTCCATTTTCCGTGCATTTTGAGTGTTTCAAAACTAGCTCCTGCCTCAACCAAAAGAGTAGATGATGTTCGCCTCAAACAGTGACCCGTGAACTGGTGAGGGTTTTCTAATTTTAAGTATTTGGCAATTATATTTAGGCCACCTCCTATAGTATTCTTTCCTACAGGTTGCACTGTGCAACGACCCTTTCTATATGTAAGAAAAAATCGGCGTTCTTTCGTTGGCTTTGGTCTTAGTGCCTTGTATTGTCGAACTAACTTAAGAGCATTTATTTCTTTTTCCTCTACAATTGTAAAACCTGTTTTAGTCTCTGGCACTTTTACAATTACAACAGATCCTTTATCAATTATATTGTCAATACACATTTTGACCATTTCATCTCTTCTTAAACCACCAAAAACTCCCATCACCAAAACTACTAGGGTTTTTCAACGAAAAGTAGCCACCCTCAGCATCTTTCAAAATTATTTTTTGCTTGAAAATCGCCAAGACATGTCAACAAAGACAGCAAGGGGGACATCTTTTTACGTAAAATCCGGACGTCTGTCATCAACCCCTTAGCCGCCACAGCCACCCCCTCTAAAATGTCAAATGGCACCATACTATGTGTGCACATCGTTGGAAAGGTAATTTAATAAGAAATTCATTCAATGTCAATTTTCAGTAGTAATAACCCAAGGATATTGATAATTGTTCGAAAAAATTTTATAACAGATTTCGAAAGCATGTTGCTTGGAAACAGACCGACGCCGTAGGCGGAGGTCTGTTGCCTATAAGCAACAGGCTTGAGAAAGTTGTTATAAAATTTTTGAGCATTTATCAATGTTCGAGGGTTGTTCGGATAGAAAATTTTTTGTTAATTATAGAAAAAAATACAAAGCAAAAATAATTTATTTGAAGGTGCAATTAACGAAAGAACAATCTTCTCGTTAGTATTACAACCAAATCGTGACATTTTTAAATTAATTAATATTTGAAACGTCAAAATCGAAATAAATCAAAATGTATCCATAGCAACGTAATAGAGTGAAAACAGCCCATGGAATCTGTTTTCAGTACAATGTTGTTCTGATTGGTTGTGTTCAATCAGATGACCTCAAATTAACTAATTTCATTGGATTTCTACTTGAGCAAAAAATTTTCATCTTAACTATAAAAGTTGACTTCAAAAGTGAATATTTACTCCATAGCGACGTAGGAGTGTATTTTCCTGACTAAAAACAAAATTAGACAATAATTTTACATATGAATATATGTGAAACTTACCAATTCTTGAAAGTACGCCAATAGTACAGTCTGATTTACGGTCGCTATTTCATGTTTTGATCACCATATCCTAAGGGTTTCGTACTCTTTTTCATATCTTGCTTGCGATTTAGACGGTAGCAAACTTTCCGTTGCTTTTTGAGCATTTTCTTGTACACATTTTGGTAGCGTATTCATAATTGCAATTTAAAAACAAATTTGACAATTATAAGTAAACAATCTGTTTTTGTTTCATAGGCTACCAGATATTGTATTTATGTAGGTAAAGCGTACACAAAGATGCCAATTGTTTGTTTTTTTTTAAAGACCAAAGTGAACAATAATAGTATACTAGTGTTACCTCGCCGAAATTCGACAGCAGACACAGCGTTGACCGATCCGGCGAAATGCTAAGTCACGTGATGAATTAGTTCCAATAATGAGACGCGGCGTGAAGCGCGTCTAGCAGACTTTCATATATATTATAAATTAAAATAACTATTATTGAAAAATCGACGTATAATAAAAATATAAAAATGTTTCATGTTCCATCTGAGGATAGAGACCTTTCATTAAAAAAATGGTCCAAATTGGTGAAGCGGTAGCCGCTGGAGGAACCGGAGAAAAATACCCTTTGAGCTTTTATACAGGGTGAGTCACGAGTAACGGGACGGTCTCTGACGTGTAAACGGCACCATATAATAAAATTCTATTGTAGCAGTCTTGTGAAGGGATGTAGAGACTTAATTACTTTAATTGTATGATAAATTTTTATAATTTCTGTGTGTTTATTGTTATTAAATTGATTAAATGTTGTTGGTTTTATTGTTTGTAAATATCATGTAAACTGTAATATCTAGGTATAGGGAAACCTAATACAGTTCGAAAGAGAATTAAAATAGGAACATGATGAATAAGTAAAATACAGGGTGTTGTATTTAAAATAAAGAAGATATATCAATTTGAATGTGATAATAGTAAAATGTAATATTGCAAACACCCTGTAGGGTATTTAATAATACTAAATACATTGATCAACTATGTAAAATAACCGGTACTTCCTGTTAAAAAAAGTTTGTTCTAAATTGATCGACTTTGCCGATATTAATTATTTTCAAAACCTTACAATTTTGATAAAAATAGAATTATATCAAAAACAGTAAGAGTTAGGTATAGGGAAGCTTGATGAAAGTTGATCTTATTTATTACATAGAATCCAAAAATGCAATAAAATACAGGGTGTTTAGTAAGAAAAAATGCAACTTTGATATGCCACACTCTTGTGGAGCACCCTGTATACTAGAAAATATTTTTACAATGTAGTCTCTACAGCCCTTCACAAAACTGCTACAATAGAATTTTATTATATGGCGCGTTTATACGTCAGAGAACGTCCCGTTACTCGTGACTCACCCTGTATATGTATGGATATGGATTATAGACGAAGGTAGAGAAGACATTTTCTCAGCCGAGCAGAATAAGTTGCGAGGCTGATGAGTCTTCTCTACCGTGGTTTATATATTATTTTTTCCACTGCTAGCACCCTTATTCCTTTTATAATTAATTGATTTTACATTAATAAAAAAATAAATACAAATGCAAATATGCACAAAAATAAAGTAGCCTTGCTTGAAAACAAGAGAATAGTTAATTTCAATTGACATTTATGTAAAATATATGTTTTATAATAGTGGTTATAAAATGTCCCATTTTGATGATTTGAGTGAAAACTGCACTCCTCCTGAAATTAGGGATGGTGCAGAAAGTGTTTGTGAACAGTTATTACCAGTAAAATCAAAAGATTTTTACATGAAAGTTTATGGTGAATTTAAAGATTGGTAGCAAGTGTTTTCATTATTAACCAGTAGTTAAAAATGAAATATTATTAACCACTAGGAAAGAAATTCATCTTCTTGGCTCTAAAACAAAGTAAATAATGATATCGTTTAATGCTAGTAGTGGAAAATATCTTGTATGCACCACGGCGTCACCGAATGATTACGCCCATCGAACGATATTCATCTCTCGGGCTAAAGCCCTCGAGCTGGATTTCATCGTTCTCCGGGTGTAATCATCGTAGTAACGCACTTGGTGCATAAATAGCTATTATGGGCGCTATATCAAATTTTTGCAATTTTAGAAAACATTTTTTATTCTATTTTCAACTATGTATGACACGTTTCCTTAAATTTTATTGACGGCCAGAGCTTCAACCTAATAAGAAACTCTGACTAAGTTGGAGAGAAAATGAATGTGGTTGTTTTTACATCAGCCTGTGTAGTGGCGTTAGTAAACAGTGTCATAAGTTCAACATTTAACAGCATCGGCAGGTGTCGCAGCAGGAATTATTAAGAAACAAATTCATTACGCAGATTTTTTGCCCTTTTAGTATCTTTGGCGCCAAAAATGAAAAGTCTTTAATTTTCAATTTTTAATTTTGTTTGTAATTCGTTTACTAATTTTATAATTTTATTTAAATACTTGCTGAAAATGTACAAAAAAAACACAAAAATTGATTGAAAGTGTTAAAACAAACAGAAATTTTTTTTTTGAAACGTAACTTTCTTTCGGGTAATCTTTAATTGTTAATCCTCTTATCACTGATACAGTAACTACCATATTACGGAACAAACAAGTGTCTTAACATAACTGAATTGAATATTATTTAATAACAATTTTTGTACAATATTTTGCGTGACTGTACCTTTATTGTGTAAATGTACTATATACCTTATATGTATTTTTGACTTGTGTATATACCTTTTTTGTGTATCAATCACCAATAAATTTATAATTATTATTATTATTATTAGTATACTACTAAAACAAATTATTACTGTAGTAGGTCGAGATTGTGCGGTGTACAGGATTTAAGGAAAATTAAGTACCTATTGTACATTTATGTGTCTACATACTGTTGCAAATAAAGTCTGTTTTTATATACTTAACTAGAATGCAGTGGCGGTTGGGTCAAATGGTCATTGACCTCCCAATGAAATAAGAAAAAATAAATAATTACTTTTTGTTTGAGATAAAAACATATTATACACTATAATATTTGAAAACTACTTTATAGTTAACTTTTGTACGAGAATTTTATAAGAGAACGTTTATTAAAGAGCTGCCGCAGGATCCACGAAAACGTTTGAATGTTTGACTATTTCGCGCGCATTAAACGAATATATGCGAGGGTCCTTTGGCTGTCAGTCCCCGACTCAGCTATACGCCACCGAATAAAACCACCGGCTTAAAATAAATAAGAGTGAAATAGAAAGCTCATTGCGGTAAAATTTATAATTCACAAGCTAAAAGAGGATAGAAGTATCTGCGTATTAAAGACTTCAGGGTCACGAATCCACAACTTCCGAGAATTATGCTGTCCATGAAAAACGCCTAATTTGCGGGATTCGCATGCACACGACGTAGTAGTGTGAAAACAGTTGTTGGTTGTGTAATCATAATTGAGTGGTGTTGTACGATGTCCACGCAAAATAATTTTGGATTGTGAATGTCATGTAAGATTGTTTCCACTGTCTGCTATTTTGTGATAATTCATTGTGTGATATTGATTGCAAACATTCAAAAACTAAAATTCAAACGCATTTTTTATCGGTAAACTACATACAAATTTTTGTGCATTTTGACACACTGGCAATGTGGGTATCAATTTACAATAATTTTATAAGAGAGTGCTTAACGAAAGTCTATTAAAGACATCAATGAAAATGTTGGTAAAAAACATCATTTTGCCAACGTAAAGGATAGGTTTGAAATATAAGGCTACCTTAAGTTTGGGTAAGAACAATTTTTTTCCAAAAAAATACTTTAAATCTCAGTTCATCACACCGTGAGCCGCCACTGCTAGAATGTATCACGTGTTTGTAATTTTTTACCGGTTTTCGTTTTTCTAAGTTGCCTTTTTCTAACTTTAGGCGATGCTGCTTTTTAATATTTTTTTGCTTTTATGTGTCTTTCTTGGTTTCTGTTGTCTTGTGTTGCTTTTTTGGTGCATCTTTTATTTATATTTTATTTCGATTTGTCTGCCCTTTTTGTGGTTTTATTTTGCTTAACTATCCTGTTTTACTTATAATATATTATTGCATTGTATTAAACCTGAAAAACAGTGTAGTATACAATTATCTAAATAAAAATTAGTAAATATATAATATAAGTTAAAAATTTTATAAAGGTACCTAATTGAATAAGCTACTGAACATCTGTGATAATAAATTCATTTTAAAGTAAATTCTTGTATTTCTATAAAACTTAAAAAAGGATGTTTTCCCCTCCTTGTTGAAAATGTAGCCGACGCCCATGCTGCCTTAATAGAAACACAAAAGGTCTACTTTGTAAGTAAAAGTTAATGTAAGCTTCCAAGTTTGCATTTCAGTTATACTTTAAGCTAGAGATGCACAGGATAGTATTTATTTATTTACTACGGTTACTTACGTATTCAAACAGTTTCAAATAAGAAATATTGAAATTTTTCAATAACACAGAAACTTATTTTAAAAGTTTCATTGAAATTTTTCATGGCTCATATTACTTATAGTATTTTTTTAAAGTTAAAAGAAATGGGAAAAAAGAGAAGAGAAATAAGACAAAGATATGTTCATATGCGATTTTTAACTTAAAATAAATTCTCCCAGCTTGGCACACTTCTTATAAATCTTCCTGTACAGAGGCACAAACATTTAGTTTTTGGTTATTCAGGAATAGCTTTACTACATTAATTTATAATTTCTATTTTTATTTTTTGATCTGCTTAACTACATTGTTACAATGTCAAAATTCTAAAACTATGAACACATTTTGCAACGCCACAAAAAAGTACAAAATTTATATCAATTTTTGTAGCATCGTTTAAAGGTAATTATTGTGATCAGCCGTTTCACCAAACTTCACTAAGCGCTAACCATACTACTAGTGTTAATTTAATAAACATAAATTTCCTATCCTCATCCTTGGAGAGTAATTATTGCCACTGTACCTATTCTATCTTCCATAACAGATGGATCCCAACCTCCTCCAACCAGATTTTCCAAAATAATGGTTAAATAAAAACTTTCATTGTCATCGGGAGATTTGCTTGTATCAATTGTAATTTCAGCATTGTTAATTTCTTCCATAGAAACAGATTTGTGTTGGTTTGAAGTGAAGTTTCCAGAACTTGTAGAGCTTGTTGACAATAAAGTTATTGTTGCATTTGAATTTGGTTGCAGGGTTTGCATTTCTGTTGTTCTATTGCTTAGTTGGTTCCTACAAATTAAATTAGTATAGAATCTTACTGTAAAAAACATCTTAATTTGTATAAAATTTTATATTGTTTTATGCTAAGGTGTTAAAAATACTTTGCAAAAT
Organism: Ctenicera cuprea; assembly: GCA_958336395.1. Lineage (NCBI taxonomy): Eukaryota > Metazoa > Arthropoda > Insecta > Coleoptera > Elateridae > Ctenicera > Ctenicera cuprea. The sequence goes on along the minus strand of OY284487.1, from coordinate 30,461,302 downwards.
AATAATAAATTCATAGATCTCACTGTATTACGGCATTGATGAAATTAAATATATTTTTTTATAATTTTATTATTAAAATTAGAAATTGTAATTTCTTACGGTCGTAGATTTTAAAGTCATTGTCAATAACTACATCAAACGTATATTATTTTATTTTAAACTGCTTTAAAATAAACAGAAACCGTTGTCATAAATGAATAGACCAATATATTTATTCTACAAGGTTAATTTTTCAATAACAAAACGAAGTGTTTACAGTCTCATGTTCATGTGATCTTTGCTTCTAATTTTGATATGTAGCAAATTCTCTTGAATTATTACCAATACCATATTTATATATACAAAACGTGTCTAAAATTTCAGCTACTAGCAAAAACGTAAAAAAAACTAATATAGTGTAACATATAACTACTAGGCAGAATGCTCAAAATAAAGAAGAAAAATTGGTGTCGGTTCATTCCCCGTAAAGGGGCAGGCCGCAGCGCACCAGAGTCTCTCTTCAGCCGAGGGAGAATGTTAAGAATGGGTTAGAACAAACAATTTAAATAAAAAGAATTTTTGCGGAAAGTACTGCTCTAGTATTTACCTGTTGGATCAGGAAAACCGCGGAAAAAGCCTAAGCCCGGCCGGAAATCGGATAAAGGGCTTCCTCCCGAATGAAAGGCGGACGCATTAACCGCGGAGCCACCTCTTTCGGTTTACTCGAAATAGGTAGTTTGAGATAGAGCAAAAGTTACAATTTTGTTTAAACATATGAAGCGTGGAATGTTTATTTATAAATAGCATCCATATAGAATTATGAGGTCTCTCACTTTACAAACAACCAAAATGTTAAAAAAAACAAAGCAGTATAATGATTTCAAATCACTACGGTACGGTACAAGAGTCCAAAAATTAAGCTATTTTTCTATCCTGAAAAGTAGATTTTATCAAACATATATGTGAAAATTGCAGATAGTCTCGTCATGCTAATTGGTTTATCTCGGTTAAAAATATATGTAACTGTTACTGTGTTCGAGATGCTTATAATGTGCAACAAAAATGAACTACTGCAAAACTACAACACTTCAAAAAATGAAAAAGGAATACATTATTTGTACGGTCTGAGTAGTTTATTGTTTCGAGAACAAATAATAGATAGTTTTGGATTTTAGCTTTAAATATAGGGAGTTATTCAAAAGTAAGGAATAAGACACGTATTTTTGTAGCGCGTTGGTTATTGAAAAAAAACTCGGTCACTTAATTTGATTTAAATATAACTGCATATTTACGTGGTGTTTTGGTTTTCCAACGTCAACTTGCGCTCCCCCAGCACCCTTGAATTAATTTTTTTAAATAGCGACATATACTTTGTATGATCTCGTTAAAAAGCGTGCAAAAAACTACAATTAAATCTACCGTCATAAATGAACTGCGATAGCTGGTTTTAAAGTTACAACGATTGAAAAAAAGTGAATTTTTTTCGTATTTTTTTATTGAGACAAACAATATCAAGCAACCAAAGCCACAACAATAATTTATAACGCAGCTCATGTTATGTTGTTTATAAATTATTGTTTAATTGTTTCTAACGCTACTTTGTTTGCTAAATACAACGTGTTGTAACAGCTCAATTTAGCAAAGTTTATCAAAAAAAAATTGCCTCAATTATCGGAAAGACAGAGAATTGCAATTTTGATGATGCTGGAATGTGGCGACAAAATTAGAAGTCATGCTGAAAGAAGACACTTCCAACATTTGTTACAAATTGTTAGGTTTCCGGTTACTTGATATTAATGTCTTAATAACAAAATATGGCACAGTGCATTTTTTTTCAATCGCTGTAACTTAAAAACCAACCACCCCAGCTCATTTACGATGGTAGATTTGAATGTAGTTTTATACAAGCTTTCCAACGATCCTACACAAAGTATATGTCGCTATTTATTTTTTCAAAAACCAACGCACTACAGAAATACGAATTTTATTCCTTACTTTTAAACTGTATTTAAACTATAGAAAATAATTACATATATCCTTAATATCTTAGATCTTATAAATATCTTTGTAGGAAATATTTATGTTGCCTGTGATATTTTGCAGAATCTAAGTTTTGCAGCAATGCACTTTTTACATACAGATAAATTAGATTGAGTGGTTTTGTTTACTGTTAAAACAGGGGTTGTTGTTTTTTGTTGTTTAAATAATTTTGTCGGAAACGCTTTTTATAGGCTAAAATAAACAGATACAACTTAACGTAATTAGTAATTATTAACTTTCGTTTAAGAAATACTGATCACTGACTTACATAGATTTGTGTTTGTCAAGATTATAGCTAATATTTTCATCATCATGGAGCTCTGTACTCGAACTGTATTTCACTCGGGCAGCAACAATATGAAGGCATAAGACAATAATAAACTAAAACAGAAATGTAATGTTGTAATATAAATATCTAGAAATATCTTTTAGTTTTGGACTAATTAATACATCGATGTTTACATAGTATGTAGGTCAATATTATTACATATAATTTTGCTTGCTTCGTCCAAGCTCGAATATAAACAAAATATTTGAAACAAAAATTGTAAAATCTTAATTTGTGATACCTGATACATCATCAAACATTTGCTAGGATTTCCTGAAAGTGGTTACAATGTTCCTGGATAACCATCAAGGTTGAAATTATATTTAAACGAGTTTACGCACAAATAAAATAGCGCGTTTCTTCCATTAATACAAAAAACATTCATACAAATTCACTCACCTTTTTTATCATATTAACTCTAACAAAAAACTATGTTTGTACTTTGGAAATAAATAAATTAATTAATAAAATGAGTGCAAGAAATTGAATTCCCGATTATAACTACAAGTGAACAAACAGCGCCGCAACTTTATCTCATCCACTAGGATCACAGGGCAAACAAGTGATGTAAATTGTAGATGAACAAAACGTTTATGAATCATTATTACGTTGTAAATGCCTTTTCTGCATAGTACAAAGTTTAGCTGGGAAACAAGTTGATAACGTATCACATTTTTTTAGGGTTCTGCTGATGGAATAAAGTAGTATCTAAATCTAAAATTACTTGCAGTTATGGTGAATTTTATTTGCATTTAATGTAATCCTTAATCAGTAACACCAAACTATTAGATAACAGTAGTACACTACTTAATGTGCAACAGGAACAGTGTTATGGTCTTTCTTTTGTTAAAATTACAAATTATACATTATTTTTTAACATAAATCAATGTGCTCTGCAGCGTTAAATTATCTGGTAATTGCACAAGCACAAGGGGGCATTATCATCAAGAAAACAAACGTTTAACGCGTCTATAACATTTTGAAGGTCTGTCAGAAACGGAATAAGTATTGTGTTGCAGAAATATTTGCCGATACTAATCACTATTCCATACATCATCAAAGACCCTATTCAACCTAGTATTAGAAACATCGTTCACAATGAAACTAAGTGTATGAGGAACAATATTTACTGAGTATAAGTCCTGTCAGTAAATAGTAGAAGAGTAACAAGCTTGAATGAAAGTATTACACACTTAGGAGAAGTTACAAAAACATAGGGTTGAGAATTAATATATCTGAAACAAAATATGATACTTATAAGAAATGGTAACGACTTTAGAAACCAGGATATTACTATGAATCAGAAAACGTTTAAAAATAGTATTCTACAAAAAGAAAAATAACAATATGTGCCGAGTAGGCAAATTCTAAGTAAAACGTTCACAGGTTTCACAGGTTAAGTTGTTTTTGACGAAAGCTTAGTTGCCACGGAAATTTCTCAAAAACCAAAAGAATAAAAAAATCATAACACCGACGGTGGAGTGATTTTGTTTATCTTCATTGGTTTAAAAGAAATTTCCAAGTAGAAACTAAACTTACGTTGAAAAACAAACAACTAAATCCAAGGAAAAAGCAATAAATCTCAAATGTATTTTAGAGGTATTAATAAACGATTCAAATACATCTTTATTTGCAGTGGATTATGTATAAATAAACAATTCAATTTAAAAAATCAGTTAAACGATTAAACAGAACACACTACATTTTTCTGATTTTCGATAGTCTTACTAGCAATGCTACAGCGATCCCTGATGAGTTTGACCTTAGGTTGACTAGTAAATTGGCATGGTGCTCTGCGTCCAGTTGGAGAGAGGCTGGAGTAATTTCGCATTTGCATGTCCTATCATTTTCAACAGTTGCTGTTCACTTACACCGCCTTTAGCAAAATTTGATATGGCACTCGATCTTTTCGAAGGATTGATGATTTTTTTTTTAGATACAATCCAATACTTTTAACAGGCTGTTTGGTCTTTTTTTCTAAACTTATATACTTCTATTGACGTATTCCTACACCAGGCTGAAGCAGAGTTTTATTCCAAAAAGGATTAACTGTCAAAAATAATCGTTCTGTGGCAATAGTAGTGCCTCGTTTTGCGAACAGATTTTAAACAGTTGCAGTGGACAGAACTCGGGGTTTTCAGGGTTAAGGGCGAGGCATTTGCTAACTGCACATTCTGTCGAGCCCCCTTAACATGTCTTTGAAAACACAAAATTGTATTAAATTCGGTCAGTTGAGATGTCATCTGCGTTAGTTTCTTCTTTTAAAAAACACGCGTGGTACATCTGGCTGATTTTCCACCTATCCACGCCCGCGCCAGTTTGTATGCAGCAATATGTTAAAATCGTTTTTGAAGACTTTCAAGAGTCTCTTCGTCCCATACCTTTATTATTTTGTAAATATAGATTTTGCTCAAAGCGACCGAATTTCATTTTTTTAATCTGGTTTAGATTAAAGCTCCCTTTTTAGCATTAGGTGCATCTCGTGCCCTTTTGACTTCTATGCCACAAAATAGTTCAATCAAACGATTAAATTTGTGGTAACACCTTTCCTAGATTTTTTTGGCCACCACGTTCCACATAGTCTTTACTACATTTCCCCTTGTAATCGCCACTGTTTCCTTTTTTCATGTTGAATCCCCAATCAGTCAACATATCTTCGAGTTTTCTATATGACGTCGATTCAGAAAAAAAATATTTTTGTGTTTTGCAAAATTGATTAAATTGTTTCCAAACTGAACTTCTGCAGTGAACAGTAGATTGCGGCACACTATGTTTAACTGCATTTAAAAATTAGTTCTTTAAAAGCACCACCAAAATTGGTTTATCATTCATTTTAGGTTTAGTGCTTTGACGTACTTATTATTTTTGAGAAACGTCACATTTCTAAACCTACTTTAATATTCTTCTTCTTCTTCTTACTACATGTATTAGGCTAATTGCCTGTTACGTCCCTTGATCTTTCCACCTTTTTCGTGGTCGCCCCAAAGATCTTCTTCCTCTTGCTTTATACTGCCATATTTTCTTGGGTATTCTTCGTTCTTCCATTCGTTCAACATGTTCTTTCCATTTATTTCTGTATTCTTTTATTATTTCATTAACACTGCGCACTCCTAATTCCATTCTTATATCTGTGTTCCTTTTCCTGTCGATTCGTGTATAACCTGCTACTCTTCTCAAAAAACGCATTTCTGATGTTTGTATTCTCTGTTCCTTTGCTTTGGTAATTGTCCAGTTCTCACTTCCATATATACCGCACGGGATTGCCATTGTTTTGTAAAATTTTATTAACGTGTCTTTTCTAACCTTATTTTTTAATGTTCTGTATATTGTGCCATTTATGTAGTTGAATTTCCCTATCTTATGGTGTATATCAATCTCCCTTTGATACGATAATATGGATCCAAGAAAATTAAATGCTGATACTTGTTCTATTGTGTAGTCGTTAATTATTATTTTAGATCTAATTGGTTCGAGTCCTTCAAATGCCATTACTTTCGTTTTTTCTGTGGATATTGTTAAATTGTGAATTTCTGCAATCTTATTTAATTTAAAGGCGGCTTTCTGGAGTGTGTCCTCATCACTAGCGATTAATACCTGATCATCAGCGAAGAGTAGCGTTATTAAATATTTTTGATTGTTTAAGTTATAATTGTACGAGTTTATAGTTTTCATCCATTGTCGCAACACGTCGTCAATATATATATTAAAAAGTGTAGGGGACAAGCTACATCCTTGTCTTAGTCCTAAATTGACATAAGCTTTTTTACTTTCGTTTCCGACGATGGCAATTTGTGATGCTCTGTACATGCTTCTTATTACTTTTATCAAAGGCGATGGTATTCCTCTTTTATTTAGAATTTGCCATAGTTTTTCTCTAACTACTTTGTCAAAAGCTTTTTTATAATCCACAAATAGTAGGTGGGTTTCTCTATTATATTCCCTATGCTTTTCAATGATCTGCTTGACTGTGAATGTATTGTCCGTACAAGATCTCCCTTTCCTAAAACCAGTTTGTTCGTCTAAAAGTATGTTTTCTACTATTTTGTTTAATCGGTTTGTTATTATTTTAGAATATATTTTGTATCCTGTGTTTAGTAGTGAGATACCTCTGTAATTTTGACAATTTGTTCGATCTCCTTTCTTAAATATTGAGGTTACAGTAGCTTCCTTCCAGGTGTTAGGTATTGTCTTTGTTCTCCAACATCGATTTATCAATTCCAAAAGTCTGGTTTTGATGTCTATGTTTGCATATTTTATGAGTTCGGCATTTATACCATCTTGTCCGGCTGCTTTTCTATTTTTTGTTTGTGTTAGTACTTTCTCAAGTTCATTTAGTTCTATCTGGTCTACACTTTCCTCTTCTTCTTCTATCACTTCATTATCACTTTCTTCAGCTGCTATTGTCTCATCTTTTGTCCAAAGTTTTCTATAGTATTCCAACCATTCATCTTTGTCTATGATTTCGATCTTGGCATTATCTTTTTCAGTTTTATTTAGATGTTTCAACATTTTGTAAGCGAATTCTTGTCTCCCGTGTATATCGTTCTCTACATTTGAGATAAATCTATCCCAGCTCTCTTGGTTAGCATTTTTACACAGCTGTTTTACTTCTGCTGCTATGTTCTTGTATTGTTCTCTGTTTTCTTCAGTTTTGTTCTGTAACCATTTTAGATATGCACTTTTCTTCTTATCTATCTTTTCTTTGATTTCGTCAGTCCAATATTTCAGTATCTTTCTTTTAGTTCGTTGCTTTCGATATCCAAGAGATTCAGACGCCGCTTTTATTATTATTGTTTTTAGGTTTTGCCATTCTTTATTGACATCTTTGCTTGGTGTTATTTCTCTATTATATTTTGCTAATCTTTGATGGTATAACGTTTTAACAGAATCTTCTTTCAAAAGGTGGACTTTTATGTGTTGTTTTTCATTGATTGGTTTGCTGTTCTTGCACCATCTAGCTTTCAGTTTTATTTTTGCTATTAGTAGATAATGATCACTGTTTATGTCAGCTCCTCTGAGTATACGTGTGTCTTTGAAAAGTTTTGCTGTTTTCTGGTTTGCTAAAAAGTAATCGATTATTGATTGATATCCTCTAGCTGACCAGGTTATTTTATGTATGTTTTTATGTCTATAGTATGTGTTTATTATTCGCATGTTGTTAAAGCTAGCGAAATCTATTAACTCTCTTCCATTGTTGTTTATAGTTATTTCACCATTATTTCCCATTATGTTGTCTATTGGCATGTTTCCAATTCTAGCATTCAAATCCCCACCTATTATTATGTAGTCGTTTTTATTTATTTTCTCTACTTCTGTTTGTAAATCATTATAGTATATTTGTGTTTCCTCTTTTCGACCTTCTTCTGGAGCATATGTACAAATCACAGTTAAGTATCCTCTATCTATTTTGCATCTTATAGCTATAATTCTTTCGTTTATCCATTTGTAGGAGTGAATTCTATTCTTCCATTTTTCATTTACTAAAATTGCCACTCCCGCTGAAGCTCTTTTATGTTGTTCTACTCCAGAATATATCATAGTGTACTTTCCTAAATCGCAGGAGCCTTTCAGTTTTTTTTTTGTTTCTGTTATTAGAGCTAGATCTATTTTCTTGTTTTTCAATATTCTTTGCAATTCTTCAATTTTGTGCGCTATCCCACGTACATTCCATGTTGCAATAAAAATGTGTTCTTTGATACCCAATCGTTTTTCCTTTTTTCGTTTGCGGTCGTCATCTTTAATATCCATCCTATCCGAGGCTTTTCGTACGGGTTTGTAAGTAATTATGGTTTTTTACCTGTCGGCATAAAATTATGCCTTTCGGGTTACTAGCCCGATGCAGAACCATCCTCCTTTATCCGGGCTTTGGACCGGCAACAACAGCTATATTAGCTGTTGCAGGCGGAGTTACTTTAATATTATTTATTAAAAAAGAACATGAACCCAGACATAGAAAGATGTAGCTTCTATTTTTGCTGTAAAAATCACGTTGCTAGGTGATGCATACAAAATTTTAATTTTTAATTTTTGGATTATAGGAAGCGATTATTATTAATCACAGGTAATACCACATGTGTGAAGCATTTTTTGATCATGATTTGATATTTTCATGGAAATTGTTGCGTCAACATTTCACGAAACAAAATTATCTCAAAATATTTAAAAATTGATTCGACACTTTATTGAAATTTGTAATAAATTAATTCTCTAAAGAAGTTCTTGTCACGAGTAGCATTTGGAAAGATTATTCAACCACTATTACTTTAATTATCAACTTTAATCATCTTTATTCACAAAATTAAAATTATTCATATTGCAAAACATAATAATCAGCAAAATATATTACGAAGAAATGTTAAACCCGATAGAGGAATTTTAGATATGAAAGATTAGGACGATTTTAAACCTTAAAGAATTTTATGGCAATTTCAGCGTAGTAGAGGAAATGAAAAGCAAACGGATAAGATTAATAGGACACGTGATAGATGGAATATACCAGAAGTGTAAAAAAACAAAATGCATGATGTCCAAGATAAGGAGTGCATGCATGGGGATCTCGTAAGTGATAAGAGATAGAGATTTAGTTAAATGAGAAGAATTGTTCACCATCTCAAGTACTACTATGATCCACATTCAAATCCTAGAATTTTTGCTTAATTTTCAGTACAGACCTAAAAAACTGGAATTTTCAGTTTTAGTTTTTTGTGTATAACTTAATTATTATCAATTATTATCAAAGATAGCGCAAAGCGGTTTTGACATTATTAAGAAATTCTTTTACACAGATTTCGAATCTCAAATTAAAATTTGTGTATGTCATTAAATTTTCAAGATATTGAATGATATTGAAAACTATGCGACAAAGGCGGCCATGTCATCATTAGATAGAGCTTTTTTTTTCTTTTCTCTGATATAAGGTTTAACGGGTTTATTTTTACAAATAACGAAGTTATAAGCTAGAAACCTTTTTTTATAGTAGGCTGGGAAAAACTGTTTTCTTGAGTAGGCTGAACATTAACAAAAATACAAGAAAACAAAAAACAAAAGGCTACATTTGTTTCCATTGAGGATTGATCAGTTCATCATCATCTGCCTATTTCAGTCCGCTGTTGGACGTAGGCCTCTCCAAGCATCCTCCATTGGTCCCTGTTTTTCGCCTTCTGCATCCAGTTGTAATCTGCTACTCTCTTGATATCGTCAGTCCATCTGAGGGGAGGCCTGCCTCTATGCCTTTTACCTGTTCTTGGTCTCCACTGCAGCATGCTCTTCGTCCATCTCTTATCTGTTAATCTGGCAATATGGCCGGCCCACTGCCATTTCAATTTAAATATCTGTTCTATTACATCTTTTACTTTCGTTTTATTTCGAATCCATGTATTTGTCATCCTATCGCTTAAACTTATTCCCAGCATTGCCCGCGCCATTCCTCTTTGCGCTACCCTCAGTTTTTGCATATTTTTTGCCGTTAACGTCCACGTCTCTGCTGCGTAAGTTATAACAGGGAGTATATTCTGGTTATATAACTTCGTCTTTAGTGTTTGGTCTATGTTACTTTTAAAGATTTCTCTCCATCTACCGAATGTGACCCAGCCAAGTTTTATTCGCCTTTCTATTTCTTTTGTTTGATTGTCCATCTGTAGTGAGATGTATTGTCCAAGGTATATATAGCTTTCTGCCTGCTCTATATTTTCCCCATCAATCTGTATATCAACTATCTCATGTACTAGATCGTTTATCATTATTTTAGTCTTCCCTTTGTTCATTTTTAATCCTATGTCTTTGGCTTTTTCGTTTAGGTCTGTTATCATTTCTTTTAATTCTTCTAGGTTGTCCGATATAAGCACGACGTCATCAGCAAATCTTAGATGGTTCAATCTTTCTCCATCTACTCTTATTCCTTTATTTTCCCAAGCGCACTTTTTAAACACATCTTCTAAACACAGGGTAAATAATTTGGGAGAAATGGTGTCTCCCTGTCTTACTCCTCGTTCCATATTTATCGGATTGGTAGTACCTTGCAATTTGATTGTACAGGTAGCGTTCTTATATATATATTTTATTAGTTCCGTGTATCTATAATCTACTCGGCTGTTCTGTAAAGATTGTATTATGGCCCAGTGTTCAATCGAATCGAACGCCTTCTCAAAATCAATAAAAGCAAGACATAATGGTAAGTTGTATTCTTTTGATTTTTCTATTAAATTTCGCATAACTTGTAGATGATCTTGGGTACTATAGCCGCTGCGAAAACCTGCTTGTTCGGGTGGTTGGTAATTGTCCAATTTGTTGTTATTAATGATCTTTGTCAGCAGTTTATATATTTGTGGTACAAGACTGATTGGTCTATAATTTTCTAGTCTTTGTTTGTCGCCTTTTTTGAATAGTAATATTATAACCGCGTTGTCCCATTTTTTAGGTATTTTACCTTCTTGCAAGCATTGGTTTAATAATACTTTTAGTTCTTGTAATAGCGGCTGCCCCCCTTCTTTTAGCATTTCTGGGAGTATCTCATCTTCGTCTGGTGCCTTATTTCTTTTTGTCTGGCTTAAAGCTTTTTCTATTTCGTATATTTCAATTTCAGGGATATCTTCTGAATTTACATTTAGTATTTTCCTTTCTACATCTTTCATATTTGTACCAGTTTTTGTGCTGTATAGAATTTTGTAGAACTGTTCCGTTCTTTGTGTTATTTTATTTTGGTCTATGATTAAGGCTCCGTTTGTATCTCTTAGCGATGCTATGATTGTATCCCCCAGTCTTCTTTCCTTTTGCCACTGTTTCGTTTTTCCTCCATTAATCAGTGCTTCTTCAATTTTCAGTTCATGCCATGCCTTTAGATCTTTTTTCATCTCCCTTCTTATTTCTTTGCTTATTTCTTTTAGAGGCTCTATATTTTCTTCCCGGTTGATTGCCAATTTTCTTCTTTCTTCCATTAGCTTCTTTGTATTGTCACTTATCTTGTTGTCTCTTGATTTCGTTGTTTTTATTTTGGACGAGGCTTCTTTAAGTGCCGTTATTATTTTCTTATTTCTTTCTTCTAGGTTGTCTTCCGCTGCTATATTTACTTCTTCTAATTTTCTGTTCAATTCATTTTTGTATATTTCCTTATTTGCAACTATATGTTTTCCCTCTGTCCGTTTTTTAGATTTCTGTATAGCTTTATATCTATCATTTTTGTTATTAATGACTATTTTACTTCTTATTAGCCTATGATCACTTCCGGTATTTATTTTCTTCACTACCGATACATCTTGTACTATATTTTTGTGTGAGGATAATATGAAGTCTATTTCATTCTTGGTTCGTCCATCCGGACTAATCCACGTCCATTTATTTTGTATTTTCTTCTTAAAGAAGGTATTCATTGCATACATTTGCTGTTGTCCCATATAGTTCATTAACATATCTCCTCTTTCATTTCGTACTCCTATTCCATAGTCTCCTATATATTCTTCTCCTTCTTCTTGTTTTCGTCCTAACTTGGCGTTGAAATCCCCTATGATTAGTAAGTGTTTTGTATGGTTTTCAGCAATACAGGTATTTATTTCTTCATAAAGTTGCTCTACCTCTTCGTCTTCATGGTCGCTAGTGGGTGCGTATATTTGTATTACTTTTAAGATTGATCAGTTATATAATAATAAAGTTATAAGCGAGAAATTGTTTGCTCATGGTAGGCTTTAAAAAAAAACACCTCAATGTCGCAGGAAATAAAACTATTAAAATCGTATGATCGTATGATAATCAGAGATGAGTACTATTTGTTTTGGCAATATCTGCATCTTTACACCAGTTTATTGTCATTCTAAATTTATCTTCCTTTTCGTATTTTATTATTTAGCAGGAGTTAAAGTTAAACGTCTTTTGCTTGTTATACGAACATATATTTAATAGTTTTATTCCCTGAAATATTCAGGTGTTTTTTTTCACACTTTTACGGCTTACCATGAGAACACAATTTTTCACTTATAAGTTTTAACTTCATTATTTGAGAAGATAAAGTGATTAAACCTCAATGGAAACAAATGCAGCCTTGTTTTTTGTTTTCTTTATTTTTGTTAATTTTCAGCCTACTACAACACACAGCACACTATAAAAACAGTTTTTTTGCTTATAACTCTCTTATTTCTGAAAATAAACCCATAAAACTTTATATCAGAACAAAGAAAAAAAGAGCGCTATTCAACGATGACATGACCGTTTTTGACGCATATTTAAAAAAGCGATATCTGATCATTGAATGACCTATAAAATTTAATTTGAGATTATAATTCTGTGTAAAAAAGTGTCTTAATAATGCCAAAACCTCTTTGATACCGCTATCTTTGATAATAACCAAATTATACACAAAAACAAAAACTGAAAATTTTGGTTTTTCAGTCTGTACCGAAAATTAAGCAAAAATTGTAGAATTTAAATGTGGATCAAAGTAGTACTTGAGATGCTGAATAATTATTCTCATTTAACCGAATCTCTATCTCCTACCGTTTACGAGATCCCCATGCAATCCTTATCTCGGACACCCTGTATAGTAACGACATTATTTAGTAAAAAAAAACTCAAAGATGTTTGATGTGGGGGATTGGTGTGGGAGAATGAATGATAGAAAAAGGTGAAGAATGATAGTACAGAAGACCAAAACCCTGCAGAGACTGCAAGAGAGTTAGACAGATGATTAACTGCTCAGCACACCGGAAAGTTTTATTAAGATGGAACCCTAAAGTTCCAAGTTCCTAGATGGCAGGCTGCGCCAGGAACTAAGTAAGTCAGTCACTATTTCCCGAGATTCAACATGCAGCCAATATAAACGAGACATGCAAAATACTAATATATTCTGTATTCAGTGGTAACAGAACTATCTATTCTAATTTTATTTCTACACTTGCAGCAACTATTTTCAGGAATGTGTAGAATATGTGCAGAATAAATTTAAAAACTGTTTAAATAAGACATCATCTTATTTCTGTTATATTTTAGAAAAGTTTGTATTTGAACTACACAACTACTACAATAATTTCTAAATACTTTAGTATAATTTATTAGTAAATTCTGCAAGTTTAATAAATACATCAGCCTTCATTCTTCCTAAATATACTGATTTTGAAAAAATCATTTTGTACGTTAATCAGCTTGTAATTTGCTTATATCTACAGTTAGTAGGCAGCATTATCGTCATGGACATAAGTACACAAATATCAAGACAAGAGATCATTAAAAATTAATAATGTTATTTCTATCGTAATTTTAGTTTTTATAATATATCACAAACAATATTATTTTTCAATATTTACAGATTACCATATTTCTGTATAATTCTTTGTTTGTTAACCGGGTGGTCCCATAAGTGTGATAATTGCAGGAGTGCCAATTCTGTCAGGAAACTCTTCTGGTTCAGTTTGATTAGTACTGTTGGCTGTAGTATTACTTGCATATACCATGGGTGGCATAAAGACTGCTTGAGGTTGGTAACCATTTGTGTTCGCCTTATGTGCTTCTGTATTTATATCGGCAACGCCAGGGAAGTTTCCCTCTTGTTTGATAAAACTTGTGCTGTTTGACGAGCTGAAACCTGGTGCTGTAATGGAGAACCGAGAATGGTAGCCGTTTTCATCAGAAATATAATTTACTTCATGGAAGGTATTGTCAGGTGCAATTACAGAGAAAAACCCTCTCATTACAGTTACATCAGTAGATGAATTTACAGATTTTAGTTGTCCAGTTTGTTGCTGCGTTATTCCATTGTCAGTTTGAAATCTGCAAGTTAAATATAACTTTAAATATAAGCATATTACATAAGTCACATTACGAATAAAATTGATATACAATTGCGTTTAATAATTCACTGTGAAAAGGTTTGTTAAATAACAACTTTTGCAAGAATATGTTTGTGTAAAACCTTAAAAGGTATTTTGTTGTAGGAGCTTTTATTATTGCCGTTAACCTATTCTTTAACCACATTCTCGTTTATGTCTAATTTTACAGCTGTTAATTTTTGTTCAAATACCAAAAATTAACACCGAACCTTACAATACTCGTAACTTAAAAGGCAGATAAGGTGTGAATTTTGACGTGGAAAAACTCACTAAAATTTAATGAAGTAGTAACACAACATTTTTCGCATGTGATCATAAAAACTATTAGGTTGATCATATAGAAAAACTAACTTAAAGATCGTATTAATATATTTCTTATTGGCAACTAATTTAAATTATATCTCTAAACACCGGAAATATATCCACAGAACCTTTAAAGTTGCTCTAACGAAATGATTAACTCTGTACTTCTGCAGTTCTTGTCAAAGTATTGAGCCAAAATTTTATTTAGATAAAAATAAAAATTATGCTATTTAATTAAAAAAATTTACGCAAGCTATTAGGCTTGTCATCCAAAAGAGTTACATAGAATTGAAAATGACGTAAAGCACTGATAGCATTTAGAAAATGCAGTCTACACTTTAAACCAAAATATATGTAGCTGCACTTACTAAGGCTTGGAGACGAGTTAACGTGTCTTCGTTTGTTCCGTGGTTCATACTTCTCAAACGGTATTTCCTCAAAAAACAAACTTGTAAAATACTACGCGTAACCAGAAGCAGAATGTACACATGCTTTCTTTGCACCGTTGTTTTCAGAAACCAAATTTTCTTAACATGACATTATAATATTATGGAAAGTATTTGAGCCAATCTAATTTAGACAAAAACTATCTTTTACTATATTATACAAAATTGCGTAAAACAGAAGAACGCTAAATACGGCCTTCGCCTGTTGTGTCGGTAAAGAGTCGAAAGACCCAGCCCCCACAGATACGACAGCAGCGCCACCAGATAAACTAAACATTAACTTCTCTAAAATGAGGTTACACTCATCTCATGCGATAAAAAATAGCTTCTGCATATGGAATCTAATTTCGGTTTATGGTAAAAATGTCCCTAAAAAGAGACCAAAAACATTTTGAAAATCTTTGTTAAGGCACTCCCCTAGAAATACGGAAAACTGCTACGTTTAACTAACGTTATCCGCTATTTTAAATGAAATTCTTTTCTGCGGCTACGATAAGATTTGTTTCTGGGAAGTTTTCATCCTGAAGATTTTACAAGGGTTTTTCATTCGTAAAACTTGTTTTTCGTGGTTGTTTGTTCCGAGGTCTTTCGCTGTTTATTATAGTAGCACTTAATATTTTAAAAAGTACAAAAATTAACTTATGTGTCTTTTTATGTACAAATAATGTTTTATAATAAAATATGTATTTATGTTGCTAGTGGGATAAAGGCGTTATTATAACACGAGTTTAAAAGTTGCACAAGGAGGTCGTAGAGTCGTGTATTTAAACGAGTGCCATATCCATTGCATTATCCCACGTGTGTCATACAAAATGTTTATTTGATAGATTTTAAAACAAGTATGTATATTGTAAAATTATGTAGACAACCTATCTTTTATTTTAACTAAAGTAATCTGTTGTTAATAAATTCGCTGTTTATTATAGTAGCACTTAATATTTTAAAAAGTACAAAAATTAACTTATGTGTCTTTTTATGTACAAATAATGTTTTATAATAAAATATGTATTTATGTTGCTAGTGGGATAAAAGCGTTATTATAACACGAGTTTAAAAGTTGCACAAGGAGGTCGTAGAGTCGTGTAATTAAACGGTTGCCATATCCATTGCATTATCCCACGTGTGACATACAAAATTTTATTTACAACTGCTCAAAATTTGTTAAAAATTGAATCTTTTTGCTTTAAATGATATTTGACATTTCGAATTAATTTATTAGCAAATTTCCAGTCAATTATAAAATTTTTAAAATATTTTTGTTTCAAAATCAAAGGAACGAGATAGATTCGATTTTTGCAATACTATGGTAACTAGCCTTTTTTTTACAAACAAAGCTTCAGTTTTGTTTGTGTAAATAAAACGAGTTAGGTAATGAATTTATTACCATTTTGCACTAGTTCAATAATAAACTTGATTACCTAACGCAAATGAATGACATAATAAGTCCTTATCCAAGCAGTAGCAGATAAATGTTTATAACATTGTGTATCAGAAATTGATTACGCAAACCCTATCTTCATAGCATGCATTGTTTTTAAATATCTACTAACCATGAATCGGGTAGATGGGCATATTAAATTAACCATCAGAAAGCTAGCTAGGTCGTAAAATTGGGAAAACGCTACGCTGAGTTAACTGAAATTTAGTTACTTATTCTATAGAGTTGTCAATCAGTTTAACATAAAATCAATATTTAAAGAATAACCAGGTAAAAGCCATGGTCAAATAACACATCCCATGTAAATTAAGCAATTTGAAAACGTATTACGTAACAAATTCTTACTTTGTGTTCAAACATTCAAATTCAACAAGTCTACTAAACTACTCTTAATGAATTATGCAACAATGCAATCACTAAGCATCGGTGATAACTGTATTTTTAAAACAACAAATTATTGGGATACAATTTTACACTGTTACATGAAATGGTCAGATGTTTGCTGTATAACAAAATTTCGCACAAACATGTTTAAACATGTTTGTGCGAAATTTTGTTATATTGTTTATAGTGAAGGTATAAATTTTAAAAATAACAGAACAACGCACAAATTGTATGTCTTATCTGCTGGTTTTACCTGTACTATATTATTAATAAAAACAATGTATCACTGCCCATTGGCACAGACCGGATTTTTAGCCGCAGAAGAGCATTATTTTTAAATTCAAATAGTTAACAAAAACCATGGACGTATTTATATATATTAAGTTATACGTAAAACTTATAGGAAAAAACTAATTTTTCTGATAAGAATTTAGAAAAAGTTGTTGTGTACTGCAATTTTTCACTTTTTTATTTAACGGTTGTTTTCCGTCCCTTATAGTTCGAAGTTTTCTTTCATACAACTTCGTCGTAGTATTAATGAATTTACACGTTCTATTGTTTTAATTCATGGATGCTATTTTACATTTCAATTAAAAACTTATTTTTGCAGTTTCATATAATTGTTTCGTGAAGTACTCTTAAAACTCATGACCATTCATATTCGACGCTTTTGAACCCTGATGTATTTTATTTTATTATTACGCAAACATTAATTCCAGTTGACCAAATAAATAATAACTTATCTAAACATGCTACATAATGTCAAACATATGGATGTGTTACCATTTTAAGCTCGGAGGTAATTCGTTTAGAATTTGAAATATGCGCCAACTATATATTTTTAGAAATTTTGCCAGAAATTATTACTAATTGATTGCCTCATAATCTAAATACCGACTAAATACTAGACTAGAAATCCGGACTATACCCATTGACGGCATATAACAATGCTTTTTTCTCTTTACAGCAAACTCAATTTTTAGCACGTGTTGTATACATATAGGCTTAGGTAAGTTTCTACATTGGTTTCCTAATGCTTAACAACCGATCTTGAAGATTCCTGTGTTATTCATTATAATTTATCCTTATTTACAACAATTTAAAATAAATACTTCTAATTCTTTTGTACTTGATAAAGAAACCTTCGTACTCAAGTTCGTAACAGTATAAGTTAAATTACAAAACAAATTTTATACTCACGCTAAATGGAAATTTCCTCGTCCATCATTAACATTTTCGTACGAAGTTATTTTGGCATTCCTATTTTGTTGTGGTCTGGCAGTAACCACTTGAAGGATAGCGAGCACGCTAATAATCTAAAAGAAAACGCCGTTAAAATTATAATTTATAAACCTTAATTTATTATTTTTCGTTAACTCTACTAAAAAGCAAAAATGTATTGATCAATAACAACTAAAATATTTGTCAAAAACCGGTTTGATCATAAGAATTCCTAAAAAAATTTATTGATTTACATTAAACATTATATATTATAAATAATTGTAGTATTTATTGCCTAGCTCTTCTTTTCCAGGAGTAGTTTAAACATATAGTTTAGTAGACTTTTAACTGGTTTAATTTTAAAATAATATAAAATTTCATTTATAATATTCCTATGACCTTAAATTGTGACAACTTGTAATTTAATTATTGATTTTATTTTAGATAAATTATGCATTAGTTACACAAACTAAATATACACTACTTGGAATAAAATTATACAACAATTTAACTTACGCGTTTCATTGCAGAAGAGAATTAGAAATGTAGTAGTGTTTCTATGAATTCGTGCTTGTGAGCGCTAACGAAGACTATGTAGTATTATACATCACCGAATACTGGCGGGATGGATCAAGATTCCGAGCAGATATACCTTCTTGATGGGAATTCAAGTGTCTGTTTTTGGATGACAGCAGCGCGCATTAGTTTATTACACGCAACTGGAAAACCGTCTACGTGAAAAACGACTCATTTTCGAAAATCTAGTATGTTCAGTGACGGATTTTCCACAAGGCTGAATAAGCTGTACCCTTAAGCGGCAACTTATCCTATTTTTTTCAAATAAGCAAAAACCAGCGATTTTGGGTACATGCCACAGTAACAATTTAATACAGTAATTTGTTTAATATTTCTGTCATTTAATATAACATTCTTATTATCATTATTTACATAGAATTATTATTGTTCTCGTACACTTGATGTTTCTTTGTTTATCCAACAATAATTTTATTATTTACGAACAAAACTGTTATTAAAGTGTAAAATTGTCTAATGTATACCTAAAAACTTTCCAAACGAAACCTAATACTAGTGAAAATGGCGGTTAATGTGACAGAACGTGTAATCTACCAATATCACAAATTTTTATTTTAAATTTAATTTTCTTGATCACGACAACGACAGCAAACAATAAATTGTAGTTTCGTATCTTAATCGTGAAATTTTGCTTCTCAGCAACCGCACTAGACGCTTTGAAATTTTGGGAAAAAATCCCTCAAGCCCTTTGTTTTCTCACACATTTTGCGTCTTATCAAAACTTCTAGTGTCAGTTCCTAAGCTATTGATTGCTCAGCACTATGCACAAAGTTAAAAATGAAGATGAAAATCTTATGTACTTTAGACAAATGACAATATGAGAGAATTACAATTTTTATAGCAAATGCCTAACTACTCCTACTAAAATGTCGAACTTTCTTAAAGATCCTACCAAGAGCGACCCTGTATCGTTTTATATAAAATTAGATGTCAAATCAACGTTACGAGGCCTTCCTCGCTTACACCTCAACATCTCTCGCACCCAACATTCTATTCTCTACTCCTAATCTCCCTAACTTTTGTTCTACTTATTATTGATTTTTCTCTTTCTGCCTTCTATTCGTTTGACAATGTTTTATATGTCATGTTGGAAAAGCTGTTTATTAGTTTACAACTACAAGAATCAATTACCTAGTTCAAGTATTTAATAATAATATTAGTGCAACACGTGCTTTGCCCTGGCGTTTGTTTTTATTTTTTTAACAATGAAAATAAATAAACAAATGGGGTAGAGCCACAGATCGAAGTTCTAGTGTATATTCTATAAATTAAATCCGAATCCCCGCACCTCGTTACACCCCGTAACATGCCTTACATAGCTACACAGGTTATTTATTATGTTTGCAAGATGCGATGTTATTAATTATATCACTACATCACGTTCAATAAATTTGCTACTATTGTTTTTAAGAGACAAGTATGAGGCGTAGCCCACAGGTTGTGCTACTTTAGTAAATTAATTTGCAATTGCTTTAATTTTTTTGATGGTAAATGTGAGCGTTTCTTATTGTAACTAAAGCCCCCAATGTTTACGTCAATAAAGTGCAGAATTTCCAGCCGATTTATTTGCAAACTTGATCGAAATTGACTAACAAATATTGTTAACAGAATTATTTTAATGCTGTAATGTACCGCTTACTGATAGTATTAGAAACAAAAAGACAGATAGACGCTGTTTTATACGAAAAATTAATATTCTGTTTCTGTTCCCGTTATGTAAAGTATTACAATTCGTTGGTTAAAAGCTTAGTTTTATTCGTGCATTTATGTCTTTGTTAAAATTACCAAAACACGGCCGATGCTGCGCCGCCCTAAGTGAGTCGTGCATAAAAATTCGCTCAAAACAATCAATAAGCTGTTCCAAGATGTAAGATGACATCATCGTATTATGGTGAGGCAGTCACTTGTGAAGAGGCCATTACAGCAAACCTCGTTTTGTTTAATATAGCGGCTCCTAGCGAAATCTTCAATTCGTTACGACCTTCTTCAGGACGGATTGGGCTAAGCTCAATCGCCACGCTTGTTTAACTTAACAACGGTTCAACCAATCGTGAAATCAGTTCTCACTGTTGGACAAAAATTATCTAAATCTGATTCTGCAAGGCTAAAACTCAACCTACCCATCGAGTCGCACCAAGACGACTCTAGCCTGCATAATTTACCACGGCCACTTCGAGTCCCACGCTGTGACTCAAACAAGGGCTGCTTTTTCCCCGCGGGCTTGGACTTGATCCGCGTGGTACCAATCAAAAAAGTCACTGGTTGGAACTTTTCGAACCACCGAAGCTGTCCCTACTAGTTATCAGCTACTAGCTGTACACAGTACTGGCCAAATATTCACGGCCCAGATTGGTTGGTAGCCGGTCTATTCGTAGTAACCGGTACCTTAACAGCGTCAGGTGTGCACAAGATGCACAAGCTTCCTGGGCCAAGACTTTGGTAGTTGGCGTAAGCAAGAAAAGTGCACCTCACTCTTAGAGCGCAAGTCCTTAATGCCAGCAGACGCTACCTTCCTGTAGCTTACCTTCACTTAAGTATATCGTCGGTTTCCAATCATCCAGTATATTGCTTGAGCAAATTTATAATACAATATTTAGGCTAACTTTCCTTCTTCCTCTTTGCCTAATTTTGGCGAATCAATTTGAAAAAATCAATTTACATAGAATTAAACCAATCTATATGAAATTCATAAAACTAGGAATGCGATCCATGGTCGGCTACACTAGCAACTTCAGTAGTTAATTTATTATTTCAAAAAAACATTAATTATAGCCCACAGGTTTCGCTAGTGTTATTATAAATACATCGGGAAGGTACTCCTTTCATGTCCCTTACTTTTCACCTATCTACCTTTTTGTCGATTGTCGTTGTTTTCTTATTTCACAACACGTTCCTACCGTTCAAGAGATCTCCACATCTCCATACCAAATCTCTTGGCGTTAGTGTGAGAAAATGGTTACAAAATGCATTTATGGTATTTATATAACGAGCATAGAAAGTGACACTTAACACACAAATGAGAATCTTGAAGCAAGAGACCGCAGGCCGAGTGCGAAAATCACACAAGTGTGTTTTGTCACTTTCCAGCGAGTTATGTTCAATAGTTTTTCCATGACAAAAAAACAATTTCGTACCTCTGTTGCGACTTTTTGGGTAATAGATCTAACGAACTGTTTTTTGCTACTTCGAGGACACTCGCCGGGGTAAATTTCATAAAACAATCGCTGCTTTAGTCAATATTCATATTTTTAAATTGAATTTGCTCAAACTATGCTGAGAAATATTTTTAATAATGTGTGATGTGTAAGGTAACTGTTGTCAAAAAATATACTTTTGAATTTTCGTGACAAACACCACGTGCGGCAAATTGCGAGCAACTTTCCAGATACCTCTACAGCTCTCCGGCCAATCTCGATGCTTTATAGTGCTTTGCTTTTTATTTTCCTATCACACTTGTGTGTTAGGAAAATAACGCACTTGTATGAAATCGTTAATCTTCGTACCTACTACATTAAATAAATATAGACGCTTTTTTAAGGGGTCGTGGGAAAAATATTTTATCCACTTACTTTTTAATCTAATATAAGATTTGGAAGTGCCAATAATCTAGAAGAAATGAATAGTATTAAAAAAAATTATTTTATTTATTTATAGAAGATACATTTGTAAAAACACAATTACATATTATCTGACGCCATTGACTAGTATACGTAGTCAGACCTGGGCAAGTACTCGATACTTTTCTTTAAATTTGTACTCGAGTACTGTAAGTACTCAGTTCAAAGTACTCATGAGTACTTTTTTTTTGTTAATAGGTACTCGTTACTCGTACTTGTGATTTATTGCAAGTACTCGTAATAAGTACTCAATGTATTTACAAGTATTTTTGCGAGTATGTGATTCCCCGAATTCGAACATTAAATACAAAACCAGTTGAAGCTATAATACATGTATTTGATTTCTCATATACATATCTGTGATTCTCCTGACTCCGTCAAAAATTGAACGGAGATTTAATTTATTATTTATTTAATTATTATTTTTACAAAGCAAATTAAAAGTTCACACCTAATAATTTTAGCTGTCACCTGTCACGCGTAAGTACTCGTGTGCTGTACTCGTAATTTTGCACCACGAGCTTGCGAGTACTACTCGTTACTCGTATGTGTTTAACTAATAAGACTCGTAACGTTGTACTAATGAGTACTTTAATAGAGTACTCGCAAAAAAAACTCGTGAGTAACCTCATTCTGTACTCGGCACAGCTCTGCACGTAGTGTGCGTTTCCACAGTTACAGGTGAGGAGAGAAGAAAACGATTAAACTAATATACACCCACGCAGATAAACATGAATATATAAATATTAATAAATATATAGTGATAGACTCATAGTCGCCGTAAGCAAACCATCGAAAATATGTGTACAATAAATAAAGGTGTGTAGTAAATGTAATTTATAACGCCATGACGTGTTTTATACGCACAAAACGAATGTATAATTTATTCGGACCTATGCTGTTAAGAATGAAATTCCACAAGATAATTTGTGAAAATTGAAAGTTGTCCAATAAAAAATTATGTTTTATCATCAGTATGTTAATAACCAGCCAATTGTATAAAAAAAATTGTAATGCTGATACAGCAGCACTTATTACTCCTATTATGTAAAAAAATAAGGTCTCTGTGAAGGTCCACCAGTAGAAATCCGTGATTGTCACATAACGCACTGCATATCTTAGTTCGTCAAGACTAACATATTGATATCAACCATATATTACGACAACGGCATTATCTAAGACTATTTTTTGATTCTCTTTGGCTTCTTCGCGATAATTACTATCACTTGTTTTATATCTACAACAACAGAACAACAGAACAATAGAAAAAATTACTTTTCAATAAGAGTATTAAAATTAACGTTTTCTACTTTAAAAGCTTTTTTTGAATATTAACGTGTTTTAAGATTACAGCCCAATGCAATTTTTTTCAGGTTTAGCGCACGACCTACATTTCTCTAGTTCAGTGCATGAACTAGTACTATATAGTCAAGAAAAATCCAATCGATAGCAATCAACAAATACTTGATAGTATCGATAGTGTTTCACTATAGAAAATTATAATTTATTATATTATTTACCTATAAACATTAATTCTATTGTGTCTTAAAATTGCTTGTGCTAGTCGAGCACGATAAGGAAAATTTGCACTAATTTATAATTACAAGAATATCAATGCAAACGTATTTCTAATTTTCGACTTCAATGATGTGCTGGCATAGGTAACATATTACCCTATAAAAATATATCACAATCAACACATCGTAATAGTATAGTATAACAATAAACCGTCTAAATAAATACAATTTTAACAATTTGACACAACATAGGATGGTCACAGCAACAATAAAAGAACGCATAGAAAAGACAGAGGAGAGACAGAAATATTACAAAATAAACATTAAAACATTAAAAGAGAAAAACACCCAAGAGAGATACAGAAAAGAAACAGATCAGAAACTGAAAAGCTTGGAGATTCTGAAGGGAAAATAGACCCTAGAAGAAAGATGGACCACATTCAAAGCCACAATAAAAGAAGCAGCAGAAAAAGCCTGCGGAACGAAAAGTAACAATCCCACACAAAAAAGAACACAGTGGTGGAGCGAGGAGGTAAGAATGGAGATTAAAAAGAAAAAAAAGCATGGAAGAGATACCTGGAGACAAAGAATGAACAGGACAAGGAAGAATACATTAAATTGAGCAAAGGGGTCAAGAAAACGGTTAAAAACGCAAAGAGAAGAAGCTGGGAAGAATTCGGAAACGAACTGCAAGAAAACTATACAACGAATAACAGAGAATTCTGGCCCAAAATAAGAACGATGAAAGAGGAGAAAAGAAAAGAAATTAGAGGAATCAAAGACAAAGAAAACAAGTTACAGACAAAAATAAACGACATCCTAAGAGTTTGGAAGGAATATTACGAAGACAAATTTAACCCCACAACAGATAGAGAAGAACAAAACAAAGACCAACAAGAAGAACAAGAAAAAGAGATAGCACAGATAGAAAACATAAGAAAGGAAGAAGTAGAAGAAGCGATAAACAAAATAAAAATAGGAAAAGCCGGGGAGGAAGATAAAATAGACCCTGAAATGATAAAATACCTAGGAAAAGAAGGAGTAGACTGGCTTTGGAAAATATGTAATACAGCTTGGGAAACAATGAAAATTCCAGCGGATTGGGAGAACAACTTGGTGGTACCGATACACAAAAAAGGAGAACAAGTAATATGCGATAACTACAGAACTATATGCCTAGCACCCACCTGAGCAAGCCGCATTTATGCCAGGAAAACAAACAAATGGCAACATATTTATAATAAGGGAGCTAATAGACCGAAGCCTAGAGACCGGAGAGGAACTTATACTGGCATTTATTGATCTCAGGGCAGCTTTCGACTCAATAGAGAGGGAAGTAATATGGAAAAGTTTAGAAGACATGAACATCCCGAAACACCTCATCCAAATCACACGCAGTACATACGAAAGGGCAAAAGAGAAAATACAGATAGCGGGGAAAAGATCGGAGGCTTTTGAATGGAAGAAAAGAATTAAACAGGGGGACAGTCTTAGCCCCCTGCTGTTCATACTAGTCATGAACCAACTGCTTAGAAATACTAGAGAAAGAACGAAAAGAATACAAACAATAATAGGATATCAACATCTGGAACCTGTTAAAATTGACACCTTAATGTATGCAGATGACATAGTACTGATAACAGACTCCAAGATGAAGATGCAAAGGTTAGTAGACATATGGACGGAAGAGATAGGGGAATTAAAAATGGAAATAAACATAGAAAAGACCAAAATAATGTTCATAAACGAGAAGGAACCGGATATCACACAAATAAAATACAATAACATTAATATAGAGACAGTTACAACATTTAATTACTTGGGAAGCATCATAACAGATGATGGAAACATAGACACAGAACTGGCAAGCAAGATGAGCAGATCAAATAAACTATACTATGCTCTAAAATCAATACTCGGGAAAAAAGAAATAAATAAGGAAACAAAAATAAAAAGATACAACACCATTATATTGCCGACACTAATATACGCAAGCGAGAATTGGACAATCCAGAAAAAACACATCGGAAAACTAAATGCAAAGAAAAGACAACTAAACTGGTACAGCCACATGGTAAAAATGGATAAAAACAAACTAGTGAAGAAGACATGGGGGGCAAGAAATCACAGGAAGAAAAGAAGAGGAAGACCCAGGAAGAAGTGGATAACTCAAATAAAAGAGGCAGGAAAAAAAAGGGGAAGAAGCATGGAAGAAATGAAACAACTAGCACAATCCAGGAAGGAAGGGAAAAAATGGGTAAAGGAGACTAAAGAAAACTAACCCAAATCCGACACCCGAGAGGGTAATATGGAAGGGGAGAAAGAAGAGAAGAACAATTTGATTAATATACAACGGTTATTAATAATGTGTTTAAAACAATACATACAATCACGATGCAAACTAACTAAAAAAAATTAATTAACTAATGAAAGTAATGTAGTTTTAAAAAATCGGGTTATAATTTGTTCCCTTTAAAATATCTAACACGAAACACAAAAAATGTGAACAGAGCGCAGCGCCCGCCAGTCTAAAAATAAAAGCAGGAGACTTCAACGTACGGTGAACCGATTAACCTCCAACAAGAATCTGGGTAAACTATTATAATAACTGGTACTTTGCAAACTATTAAATCGTGGTCTGTTTAAAAATATTTTAATCAGTAAATCTGATGATCAACTTTCAGCAAACTGCCGCACACTTTTCAATTTAAAACTTTTTATTTCCGAATTTAGTTGAAATATATTTTCTTTACAAAAATGTATCGTGATGTTTTTTACTTACTTAGTTGTTTGCAAATTTACTATGATTAATAAAATATAACCAGAACTGCGCATTCCAATTATCTGGATATAACTGCCACATTTACCAGTTTTTTTGCGTACGTTTCCACATTAGCAACTACTAATTAATTTAGTTACTCACTTAAAGTTATATTTTCCAGGGACAAAGTTTTCAGTTTCATACGTGAATTTCCTGGTTTTTCCACACAAAATGATTTACGTACAAAGAACACTAACAAAATTGCAAAAATCAAGTACCCCATTATGATTGAAATTTGAAATAACTATTGCCGCAAGAGTTGGTTTAATTTTACGCCTTTATTTCTTCTCTGCACATACATCTTAGATAATTAAATAAAATTCAGAATGCGAGTTTGATTAATGATCAGGTACGTGATACAAGTTGACAAACACTGTGTAAAACATCAATTAAAATATTTATTTTCACAATTTAATTTTTATTAATATAAATAATTGTCATATAACTTGCAAATGTGAAAGTGATATAAATATTTCAAAATATCATGATAATGTTTACAGTTATGATGGACCATGATAATTTTACTTTTAAAATACAACAATATATAAAATGTCCGTGTTATAATAAATTAGCACCTTATTTTCTTAAAATTTATTTTTATGAAAAGGTTCTTTGCAGTGGTGTAACACCGAGTGTTATAATTGTAATACTTATAAGAAGTATTTTTTATAACAGCTGAGTTTAAATCGCTTTAATACTGTTACAGGGCTTAAACCATAAGTATTTTAAAATTTTAACTATTTTAATATTCAAGCTTACACCCGCAGCTAAGGTAGTTTGAATTCTTAAAGTTTAGATAGAGAGGCGGGAACGAGTTTCTTGACTTATTAAAATATAGATTGAATTAGCACCATGCAAATATAAACAACATTTGAAATTTGCTTCTTGAATCACATTAAAGAAGATTTATATATTTTATTTTTAATTATGAAATCCGGATTTATTTCACCTCTCTCAACTATTAGTGGCGAGGGGCCTTCACTACCATAACCCACGTGTTTATGCGACTATTACACAAAGAGAATTTTAGTTTGTGCAACAAGCCTCTTCAGTAATAGAAATAGATAAACAAATTTGAAAATTTACTATTTGTTTTTATAATTGGAGTATAATCAGCTAACAGCGGTATTACTTAAACAAACTCTGGGCAAATCGCATCGCAGTCGAGAACATGTTTTCACAGCTTTCAAGCCCCAATGCAGCTGCAGTAAGACTTGACTTGAAATTTTAATTTGTTGTGGTGGGAGAACTTTAATCTATAAATAATAAATCTGTACGCCAGAACTCCCCTTCATTATCTAAGACTGAATACAATACACAAAAATTAAAAGAACCAAATAGCATTCTTAACACTACCAATACTGCAGTAGGAATGAATCTTAAAGCACGCCAGACCCATTATGTGCTCAAACTACCTCATATAAAGCTAAACTACAAACTCAATACAAACATTAATTTAAGCAAATTTGTTTTCAGCTTATAATCCAAAAATATTTAGAACTTAAAACAGTAATTGGACAAATGAATACCAAACAATTACATTATAAGCGATCTCTGTACATAAATTAGTAACATAAATGCAAGGGCAACTCCGGTTTAGCTATGAGATGAGATGCAGAGGTTTGGTTTTGTTTATCGTGTGTGGACAATGTTGCTCTACCCGTGGGCTATGGC
Source organism: Ctenicera cuprea (assembly GCA_958336395.1). Classification (NCBI taxonomy): domain Eukaryota; kingdom Metazoa; phylum Arthropoda; class Insecta; order Coleoptera; family Elateridae; genus Ctenicera; species Ctenicera cuprea. The sequence goes on along the minus strand of OY284487.1, from coordinate 30,433,130 downwards.
CTAAGATTTTTTGCTAACTTTTAAAAAAATGAGACCAGTCGGGCGACGCTCTCAAATTGAGACAGGTAGAGAAGATCCGGATTTAAGGTGTAAAATAACAGCAATTGCTATATAATTAATAAAACTGGGTCTTCGATCTACCGTCTGCTACCCTACGTACACTTAATTAGCTAACTTATGAATAAAAAACGAACAAAAAAGCGTGAGTGAGCTAGGTCACGGGTTCCACTAGCTTTATCTTTAATTATTGCGTTCATTTGGGCTAGGAATAACGTCACAAGTAGAGGTTATTACACAAATAACAGGTCTATGCACCTACAGTATATAATGTATTTCTACCAAAAGCGTTTTTTTAAAGGCGGTTATTACAATGTTAAATACAAGAAATGTTCATACAGGATGTTCCAACATTATATCGACAAACTTCAGGAGGTGATTAGATAAATAATTTTAAGAGAAAGATATATGTTCAAAATGCTTCCGTGTGGAGTTAAATTCTCTCAAAAATTAAGCAGTTTAGTCACGTCATAACTAATATGTCCACCATTAATGAGCTGTTTGATACTACTACTACGAATAAGGGGATTTTATTAGTGATCATTTACAATTTCACTTGCTTACGTTCAAATTCATCCACCAGCGGCGTAGATGTGCGGTGCTCCACGTATCTCTCTACGTATTTTTTACACACTTAAAATTTTCTAATTTCTGCTTAAATCTGATTCTCCATAAAATGTGTACAAAAAAAAGTACGTGTAGAAAGACGCTTCATTCAAAGATTTCGAGATAATTCAATTTTTGTGAAAAATCGATTTGCCATGAAGATCTGAGCGTCTCGTGAAAACACGGAAATAATTTGTACAAACTTTGAAGGTGCGATCTATACATCAAAGCAATAAAAAATACTGCTAATAAACGTAGCCTCTAAATGAGAAAACGGTTCTACACTGTACCCTCTTTCAGAGGCTGTAACTTTGGAAGAAACTCTTTCAGGCCCTATTTATTACGAATATTTTTTATTGCATTGATATATAGAACTAGACGTTAATGTGTGTACAAACTAATTCCAATATTTTGAAGATACACTGAGACCTTTATGGCAACTCGATGTTTTACAAAAATGGAATTATTTCGAAAACCGTGAAATACAGCGACTATCTACAAAAATACTGGAAACGAATTATGACTGTCAATCTGAAGGTTGCGCGTTTTAAACGTCGGGGTTACCAAAACTAAAAGATTGATGTTTATTATTCGTTCACATTAAATAAAATTACACAAAAACAAGAAAGGTGTTTCATGCGTGTTTGATTGTTGAGATAATTATACTAAACTTTTGTTAACAAAGTCGTAATTAAAATACATAAACATGGAAATAAATACGAATAATCAAATATTACTACAGTACTCTTCGTGTATACTTTTTTATTGAGAATAAAATTTTCAACTCAAAATCTTAACAGTGCAAAACACGTTGAAAGATACTCGAGCACACCCGCATCTACGCTCCTGAACGATAAATATCAACACGTGAAATTGTAAATCACTGCTAGTAAAATATGTATATTTAACCGGGTTATTTATTTAAAAGCGGCCATATGCCAACTTTATTTGAATGGATAGGCACATATAATTCTGAAAGCAATTTGAAATTTCTTCCCAACTAAGAAATTTAATTAAAAGAATCTTAGTTCCGTTATCAAAACGGTAGCCACCGAAATAAAAATAATCTTAAATAGCTACATGTCAAAAAATTATTTCTTCTTCTTCTTACGGTGCCGTCTCCCTACGGAGGTTGGCAATCATCCTTGCTATTCTTACTTTTGATGCGGCTGCTCTGAATAAATCTAATGATGTGCAGTGAAACCATTTTCTCAGATTGTGTAACCATGAAATTCTCCTTCTTCCCACTGATCTTTGACCTTCGATTTTACCCTGTATTATGATTTGTAATATGTCGTACTTGTTTCCTCGCATTATGTGGCCAAAGTATTCTAATTTTCTTTTTTGTACCTTGAAAACAACTTCTTTTTCCTTTCCAATCCTTTGTAGGACTTAATCATTAGTTATTCTGTCTCTCCATGATATCTTTAGAAGTCGACGGTAAATCCATAATTCGAATGCCTCAATTTTCTTTATATTGTTTTTCTTTAAGGTCCATGCCTCTGCCCCATATAGTAATATTGGAAGGATATAGCAGTGAGCCATGCGGACTCTCACATTTAGATTTAGACTTCTGTTAGTAAGTAATGATTTCATCCTTATGAATGCTGCTCTTGCCATTTCTATCCGCTTATTAATTTCTACGGTGTGATCGTGTTCTTGATTTAGAGTTGTTCCTAGATATTGGTATTTAGTTACTCTTTCGATATATTTGTTGTTGATTATCAGCGGTTGTTGTACGTTGAACATTGCTTTACTAATTACCATATATGTCGTTTTCCTGAGGTTCATTTTAAGACCATATTGGTTACTGCACGTATTAACAGTTTCCACCATTCTTTGTAGATCATTTATGTTTGTGGCAATTATTACCGTGTCGTCGGCATATCGGATATTATTGATGGTTCTTCCATTGGCTATTACACCCCTTGTGACCTCTGATAGAGCTTGTCGGAAAATTTGTTCGGAGTACAAGTTAAATAAAATGGGTGAGAGGATACACCCTTGTCTGACTCCTTTGCAGATATCGATTTCACTTGATGTTTCCTGTTCAATACGAATTGATGCTTTTTGATTCCAGTATAGGTTTTCAATTAAGTTTACTGTGCGTTCCTCGATATCTTTTTGCTTTAGTATTGATATTAATTTCGAATGGATGACGTTATCAAACGCTTTTTCATAGTCAATGAAACATAGATGTAATTCAACATTAACATCACGACATCTTTCGATTAGGACGTTGATAGCGAATAGCGCATCTCGTGTACCCATGCCATTACGGAATCCAAATTGAGTTTCTCCTATATCTTCTTCTAATTTTCTGTATAATCTATTGTGAATTATTTTGAGCAGTATTTTAAGACTATGGCTCATGAGACTTATACTTCGGTGTTCGGCGCATTCTTTTGCATTTTCTTTTTTAGGCAGCATTATGAATGTTGAGGTTAACCATTCTTGAGGAATAATGCCCGTTTCATAAATTGTGTTAAACAAATCAGTCAACGCATCTAGATTGTCTTCTTTTATTAGTTTAATCAAATCAGCTGGTAGTTCGTCTGGGCCGACTGCTTTGCCTATTTTACTATTTTTAATGGCGTACTTAACTTCTTCTCTTGTTATTCTTTGCCCATTTGGCGTTGTTGGTGTACTTCTCGTAGTTCTTTCCTCATAGAATAATTTCTTTATATATTCTTCCCATCTTTTTAACTTTTCTTTCAGGTCTAATATTAGTTTTCCATCTTTATCTTTTATCATACCTTTATGTTTCTTTCTTCCTATTCCTGTAATTTCTTTTATTTTTCTATGTATGTTAAACGTGTCATTTTTCTTTTCCAGCTCTTCTATTTCTTTACATTTTTCATCCATATATATCTCTTTAGCTTCTCTTATTTTGATTTTAATTTGTTTATGAATTTCTTTATATTTCTCTGTGTTTCGTCCTTTATGTTTCCTTCTTTCTTCCATAAGATTCATTATTTCTTGAGTCATCCATTCCTTTTTTGCCTCTTTCCTTGTGTATTTCAGTTTATCCTTTCCAGGTTGTAGTATTGCTCCCTTTATGTTATTCCATTTCTCATCTACATCCGGTATATCTTTGTTAATTTCTGTAATGTTGTTTAGATTACTCTCTATTTCCTTCCTTAGTTCCTCTTTAGTTATATCGTCTCTTATCATTTTTGTATCTATTCTCTGAGCAGGTGTCTTCTTTTTTAATATTTTCAATTTTATCTTAAAATTTGCTACTAGAGGGTTATGATTGTAGTTTATATCTGTTCCGGGGTATGTTTTTACAGAGGTAATAGAATTCCTATACCTACTATTTATCATAATGAAGTCTATTTGGTTTCTGATTATATTCTGTTCCGTATGCCTTGGAGATGTCCAAGTATACAATCGTCTTTTTGGCAGCTTGAATCATGTGTTCATTAAAGTCATATTGTTACATTGGCAGAATTCTATTAATCTTTCACCCCTTTCGTTCCTGTTGCCTAGTCCATAATTTCCTACTATATCACCAACACTGCCTTCGCCCACTTTAGCATTAAAATCACCTAGTATGTTAGTAACGTCTCTGCTTTTTGTTATTTTTAACACTTCCTTTAATTGTGAGTAGAACTCTTCGATTTCTTCTTCACTTTTATCCTTTGTTGGAGCATATACCTGGATTAGGTTTATATTACTTGAGTATGCTTTTAGTTGTATTAAGATAAGTCTTTCAGAATACTGGACTACGTTTATAACTGACCTTTGGATATTATTTTTTACCAGAAAAGCTACTCCATATCTATGATAGGGGTCATTTCCGCCTGCATAGTACATGTATCCATTTTTAATTGGTTGTTCTCCTGTTCCTGGCCACTGAACATCACTGAGACCTAATATGTCGATATCCAGACGATCCATTTCATTAACAACATTATATAATTTTCCAGCCTGAAATAAACTTGTAACATTCCATGTTGCAATTTTAATTGGGCACCCGGGGATTCTTAGCACCCTCTGACTATTGAAAGTCTGCCGGGGACTGAGGGCCGTAATTGAATTTCGATTTGCCATGATGATTTATACTAGGGAGAGTTTAATTATTTAAAACAGTTCAACAACGATGAAAACTATAGTATAAAGCAACACGCAAGCTATTATATTGCCACTACTCCACTTTATTTATATTAATAAATTTTACACAACATGTTTTACCACTGGGATATTATCAAGTGTACCCTTTAATAGACGAAAATATATTTAAGAATAAATTTTCGGTAGTGGAGAACAAACTTCAGGTAAATAAAATAGTAAGCAACCAATCATACATGCGATACAAATTACAATACATATAATAAAATACAATAAATAAATTATAATAAAACAAGCTTTAAAAAGCATAGTCTAAATATCAAAATATCACAAATAAGGCTACCTGGTAGAATCTAGAAGTTTTAAATTTAATAATGACGAGTTGTTTAAGGATGATCAAGTTTTTGTTTTCGCTTAATTTGTTAATTTCCAGAGACTCGAAGAAATTAAGTTATTTACTTTTAGTACACGTGTGTAATATTTTTGGTATATGATTGGTTAACACGTTGTGGTTTGACTCAATTGAGTGTTTTGCAAAATTGGAGGAATTATTCTGAATAGGTTTTTGTGAGTTTCTAATATGTTCTTTAATTCTAATATCGATGGTCTTACCCGTTTGGCCTACATATGCTGAATTGCATTCTGGACATTTTAGAGCGTATATTTTAGGCTGTTTTGTATTAAATACATATTTACTCAAATTCTCTTTTAATGTAAATAGAGTGATAATGTTACATTTTTCCAGGTTATTGCAAATCGTGTATGATAAGTGTTCTACATATGGTATACTGACATAAGGATTTTCATTTTTGTGATATATTTCGTTTGGTGTAATTTTGTTTTGTTCCTTGTAGATAAGTTCATGTATAGCAGATAATGAAAATCTATTGTTTATAGCAGTTTGACGAATTGTGCTGAATTCCTTTTTAAATTTTCTTTGGAAAGGGGAACACTAAGAGTTCTGTGAAGCATTAAATGATAAGCGAACAGTTTAAGTAATATAGGGGCCTGCGAGTCAACTGATATAGTAATATATGTATAAGTGGGGTTTTCTGAAAATGTTAAAATCAAAGCCTTTGTTATTTCTTTTAATTGTCAAACATAAAAATTAATAGTTAATAGTTTATTGGTTTTCTATTTAAAGAGTAAAATTTATATTGAAATGTTGAAAATTAATAAATAAGTAAAATATTTGCTTAAAATTTACTTGCATTACTTGTTCAAACTGATGTCCCTGTTGATTTTTACACCAATGCACACGATTGGCGACATTTTGATTCGCAGTTGCTAACATTTGGGATATTCTTTTTTTCTTACATTATTTTGTAGTTTTACTAGTGACGTAATGGAAAATATTAAAAAATCTAGTAAAGTGAGTTTAGATTACCTCTAGTACTACTTATGTTAAAGCTCCTAATTATAAACAATAACTAGATTAAAATATAAGACACAAAATCAGGAACATGCCCTAAATATCAGTGAACGGAAAACCACATTTAAATCTCCCATTACACAAGATAGTAAATTTAAACTAGTCACTACAGTTAGTACGGTATACACAACTAAATGTTACCATGATTGACAGTAAAAGTTGCATATCGAATGTAAGTGAAAATTTACCCAAATTCAGTATATTGATTTTTACTTTACACTTCCAACTGATTGGATGAAAACTGGGTGCAGTTCGCGCATGCATTTAAAATTATTGTAATAGGGAGCCAGACTTTGTCTTGCGTAGGTTGGTAGCAACAAAGGGGTGTGAGACAGCTTGGGTCTCATACGAGTTAAATAAAATTTTCAACTTCGCCCAGGGGCGTGCTAGCCCGCCGCGACATCCCGCAGTTGCCCGGATCGCTGCTTTATTTTGCAAACAGTAGCCCGCTGATTATAGAGAAACAAATCTCTTTGGATCAGTTATTATTTATAGTAAATAGGGGACGTAACATCAACATGGATGTAGTACTGTAGCAGCCTTGGTTTTCCAATTGTATTTTGTAACTTAGCGACTTGGTTGCTATTTATGTAACTAAAAACATTCATCAAGTTTATTCTGTAAAGCTAAACACATTAAAAAGTTCTTCCGCAAACTAATGTTTTATTTGGGCCGGCGGGTGGTCTAGTGGTTAAAGTCCCAGGCTTTGAAACTAGACTCTCAATGGCAGTTGGTTCGAGTCCACTGCTCGGCGGTAATTTTTCTGAACAAGTTAAATCCGACGGGTCCATGGATGGTGTATGTAGGTGTGTATGTTGGGTTGCATGTCTTCAGGGGTGGGGTGCATGTTAGACCGGTGAAAGAGCGCAAGTCCGCTGAGCCCGGGTAAGGGGGTGGAATGGGAATCATGGGGTGGTGCTCACGCACGGCTTCATGATTCTTTAAAAAAAAATGTTTTATTTACAACTCTGAACGTAACATTACCAAACTTTACATTATTGGTGACCCCGACGTGATGTATTACATTATGTTTAATAGTGGTATTAATGTCGAATTCAGCTGTTAAAGTCGGAAATTGTTGAAGAAGATTAGAGTAAAGAGTGCGTTCAGGTGATAAAGATTGTAAAGAGAGTGGGTTATAAGAAATTTCTTGAGCATTAACATCTGCTTCTACCGTAGAAGGCGATTGGTAGTCGTTAAGTTCAGAAGAAAGAAGATTGGAAAGTTGATTAGGATGTGTGATTAGTTGTGATGTGTTTGAGAGAGATGATTGAGAGATTGGTTGGATGTTTGATTGTGATGAAGTTGGTTGGAGTGATGGTTGTGATTTGTTTGTAAGTTGAGAAGAGTTGTTTAAATGTTGAGATGATTAGTTTAAATGTTATATAATTGTTTCCGACTTTAACAGCTGAATTCGACATTAACACCCCTATTAAACATAATATAGTGCATCGAATAAAAACTAACGGTCCGCCAATTAGTGCAAAGTGTCGAAGACTAAATCCAACACAATTACTGTTTTTAGAAAAGCATCTGCATGAACTGTTACGTGCTGGAATCATCGAGCAGGCAGACAGTCCTTGGAGTAGCCCAATACATATGGTATTAAAACCTGAGGGCAGCTATCGTGTCTGTGGCGATTACAGGCAGCTGAATGCGATGACAGTTCCGGATACCTATCCAAAAGACTTAATTTTGGCTTAAGAAACACTCCTCCTCCTGGTCCAGATTCATCCAGAAGATTCTTACAGGGATGTATTACATTTATTTTTACCTCGCCGATATATTAATTTTTAGTGAAACCAAGGCACAAGGTTTCATATAAGGCATTCTGCCACAAGACTCAAACCAGCTTTTTTTGTTTAAGTATTTTTGTTTAGATGTTATGTTCTTTTTGTTTATGCACATTTTTTTCCCCTTTTTGTTCTGTTTTTTTTTTAGTAAACTGGACTTTTTCTGCTCTGCTCTTGGAATCTCAAGAATTGGACACGCACCTGGAAAAACTAGAAGCAACTTCAAGCTAATTTTATTCTATTTTCTATGATGTTCAATTAGTTACGTTACTTGTGTTGTTTTTGAAAAGATCAGAAGTTTTTGTAGCATGATAGCATGCGCTTCACGTTTGCTGCGTAGTTTTTTCTTCTGCAAAGTTGGGGGGGGGGGGGGGGTACTAATGTAGCAGCCTTGGTTTTATCAATTGTATTTTGTAACTTAGCGACTTGGTTGCTATTTATGTAACTAAAAACATTCATCAAGTTTATTCTGTACAGCTAAACACATTAAAAAGTTCTTCCGCAAACTAATGTTTTATTTACAACTCTGAACGTAACATTACCAAACTTTACTGTACAGGATGAAATTTATGATATCAACATTCTAAAATACAACCAAATTTTGTTTCAGCTTAACCTTAATATTGTTTTTTCACTACCGGCAATATAAATGTCATACATCCATGGCTGCAAGAAATTAAGTACCTCATAACATTTGTTTATTAGTTACACTTGACTACGGAACTTAATAGTGTCACTTACATTGCTACAAAAATATTAGTAATAGAGATTTATAGCAACAGACATAGCAAACTTACAAAGCAGAAATAATTAAACACAACTCCTATCATACTTCTGATGACAGATGTCAAACAGCACCGTATTTTACACATTTTTTCTGATTATTTTAAGCTAATTAAAGAAATGAGATTGGCAAGAAACGAAAGGGTACAGAGAGATTGCAAGAAAAAAAATTGTTTAAAATCAAAAGCGTTAAGTATGTCAAATTAGGCTCTTTTGAATACAGATTGCGTCACACTAAATTTGACACTAGTGGCAATAAACCCCGCAATTAGTATAACACACATTACTAGCACAATGTGCTGGTTCAAGTGTCTGTGCATGTGTTAGAAATTTTAGAAACTCCGCAGTGGCGTTCATGTGAGTATTAACCAATAAATTGTATCGAAAATCAACTTTTTTGTGAACCCAAACGAAAATGATATTAACTTATTTAAAAAAAACACTCTGAGCATTCAATTGCCCTCCAAACAAACATTATATTTCCAAAATAAATCGCATCGCGTTTGGCTAAGTTACGACTAGGTATCATTAAAACCGTTTTGTACTGCATGCTTAACTTTAACAAAATCTACGGAGAAAAATGCCGCGAAAGACTATATATCAACAAATTGCAGAACATGAAATTAGCAAAATTTATGAAAAAGGTGCTGAATCTAATTTTTTAAATCCAAAAACTGCTTAAATATTTTAGTTTAAGTAATGTTTTTACTTTATATGTGGCCTGATCTATAGTATAATCCTGGCCCGCTTTGGCCAGCCCCTGACTTTACCGGGTAATGCAACATTCAACAGTTACACCACGAGTGAATTAAAAAGTAATCTGGTTATTAAAGCACGAAACCTAGTTGCATTTGAATAATATTTTAAATATTCTCAAGCAAAACAAATATGATGGACTGAGCAGGAAGTTTGAGCAGTTTACTCCGATTATTTTTCAATTCACAAGTGGTTTGATGGTAAAATTTCATGAACAAAATATTTAATTGTCATATTAATTTTTTTTAAAGGTATCAAATAAAACAAACGATCAGTTTCTTAAAATTTTATAGTGATATACATCAAAAACAATAGAACTAAACTTTTACATTGGCTGCTGAAACGGGAAATGCGAGGCAGTGGTTAATCGATATATTATCATTGAAATGATAAAAAGAAAAACCTGACCGTTTATCGAATTTCCCACTGCTAGAGGCACTCAAAATAGCATGTATATTTATAGAGACGCCCACATATTCCAAGAACTACATATATCTGCTGGTCTCAGGGCCGTTATACCGGATGAATCACTTAAAGAAAATTTACTTTGTAGCTTTCTTGTTTATGAAGATAGATAATTAAAATTTTTGATGTTTAACTTAAGCTCGTAGAAGATTGGAATTCATATACTGACTATTACTGACTACCATGCTTGCAATAGCAAATCAAAATCTCTTCAGCTTATAAATTAGTTTCTTTAATTGATTGAAAATATAGTTTTAACAGTAAAAATTGCCGAGATCTACATTTAACTATTATTTAGATGTTCAAAACTGACGTCTGGTGAGTTGTTATACGCAATTGTTGTGTGTATTAACATCATAATATGTTTGCATGTTTGTGCAAAATGATACTTTAGCCCACGAAAATTTAAATATTTTGACGGGGCATCTGCTGAGTCAAAAAATTATTCGAGGAGCTAAAGGCATTTCTCGCACGAGTTAATCACAATATTTGTCCTACAACTGTGTTCCAATAAAAGAAATCGAGGTAAAATTGTTTTAATTTAATTGCGAAAGAAAATGGAATTGTTGACGTACGTAAAAAAAGTTACTTTGATTCACGCTGCTATGAGCAACGTTGAAAAAAAGTCACAGTTAAAAAAGACGTATATTAACCAACAAAATATAACCTGACAAAGTTACTTTTATTTAAAGTTGTAGAAAAAATATTTTGTTTATCGGCTAACTAAATGCACACCACAATTGCGTAATCAAGCCACTAGACTTTAATTTTGAACTGCAAGTCAGTGCTGAAATATCAGTTTCAATAATCTTTTGCGTGTTGTAAATCAAATTTAAAAACTTTTTATAACTTAAAATAGTACACCAAGGTAGAAAAGTCTACTATTATAGACTGGCGGCTAATACGCGCCTCGGGATGTAAGGCCCGAGGGCTATAAGACTTTTCTACCGAGGCGTATATACTTTTTTTTCACTACTAGTGATATAAACCCTTATAATTGTCGAAAAATGACTATTTTAACTTAAATCCCTGTTTATTTCAAATTATACAACAAATGACAGTTTTTTGTTTTGTTGACATGACAGTTGTTTACAAATTGTTAAATCATCATTGGTATTCAAAAACATTGTTTTTAAGAACTGCTTTCATCTAAAATACTGAAATTATTAACAATTTTTTCTTTTTTACTTTGTGTGGTTGTATTATAGGCGAAATGGATATTGACAGAGTTGTCATTTATTACGGCGCGAAAAACGTTTATTCAAATACACCAAAGTTTTTAAAATTAAATTAATTTATTTAAACAACTATTTTATGCATAAAATACCATTAAATAGAATCTCTCCATTATATTAAATCGTGCTATAAAAACGTTCTCTTTAAAACTGTCACAGGATTATCAAATAGTTATTTATTGTACAAGGTGATAAAATTGCACTTTATCTTCGAGAGCGATTTTAGCGTCGAGGCGTCAGCCGAGACGCTAATAAGCATCGAGGAGATAATGAAATTTTATCGTCGTGTGGAATACAACATTTTTTTCTATAGCAATTGTTAAAGAAGACCAAAAAATGAAAAAAAATCAATGATAAATTTAATTTAAAAGTGTCAGGAAAAAAACAGTTCCACGAAAAAATGAGTAGGTGGCTTTAATAACTTTTTGGTTGCTATATGTAGAATGTTAATGTAGAAAAAAAAATACTTTATCTATCCTTGCTGTTAAAGTCTACTTTATCTACCCTTGATGGTAAAGTGCTACTTTTCCCTCTAATTTTAGTTAATAATAGCACGTTTTAACAGTTGCTATAGAAAAAAAAATATAAATTTGCTCATTATGTACCAGTGGTTGATAATGAAAAATTAGTTACCTGTCAGTGAGCAAAGGCAGAGAAATTAAATTTCACAGCATTCTATTATGTGTCAAAATGCTACGCCATATTACTAGTAGTGAAAAAAAGGTTTATTTACTATTTAAAGCATTATAGTAGGTAGTAATACTCTGTATAACGTAACATACAGATAGTAATATAGGCCAGCACACCAATTTAATTTTGTATAACTTTACATTACACCTCCAAAATTACAAAAATCTGTTTTAATAAATAAGAAAATTATATACTTGATTCATTTTAGCCACATAATTATTATATTTGCAGTATTTTTATTCTAAATATTTTATGGTTTTATTTTCATTCAGTTGCATCCACATGTGTGGGACAGCTGACTTTTTTTAACTTTAAATATTTAAGTCGTTTAATCAAAAACACACAAACACATCGGATAAAAATTCATTTTTTTCATCTTTGTAATTATCTATTTCAAAAATATTTTTTTCGCCGATGGCCAGTAAGTGCATGATATTACGGACAGTTGACGGTCGGTAAAGTAACACATTTAATGATTAGGCAGTAAATACATTGACATAATGACTAGGCAGTAAATAAATTAATAACCTAAATTATTATGACACAATAAATGTGGAAAAGAACAATATTATTTACTGTAAATATTAACAGTTACATTAGTAGGTACAATCTTTGAGTACTACTGGGCTATGTTCTTCAATACTCGTTTTCTTCTATTCACTTTTATAAGTTGTATTTGATATCAGCTTTTTCTTACCACGTTTGACACTAGCTTCACAAACATAGACAATTGGGAAATAAACAAACAAATAATTCAATAGCAACGACGCTGTATTATACACTGTGTCCATAAAGTAACCCCACCCCCCCAACTAACTTTTGCACGACTTGATATTTTTCTACAAAATTTGGTGTGCTGTAATGGGAAATTAAATACTATTTTTCAGACCATATTAAAATTTTGTATCATCCAAAATGGCGACTGGGCGCCATCTTGAATTTTTTTTAAATAGAAAGGGGGGTCGAGTGTGACCTCATTGGAAAGGTCTTTTAATTCTGCGTCTGATCCTAAAGTTTCAAAGAAAAATATTTAGCCATAACAAAATGACAATGTTTGAAGATAAAGAAGTCTATTTAAAAAAACTAAGAATTAAAGCTTAAATTAATTAAATTAAGTGTTTGAAATGTTTACTATTCACTTCTTGTCACATAAAATGTCGGTTGGGAAATTCCTGCCTTACATTTTCATAAGTTTCTGGAGTGATAATTCTGCAAACTTCTGTAATGTGTTGCTCCAGTTCTTCAATTGTTTCTGGACGGGTTCTGTACATTTTCGATTTTAGATACTCCCATACAAAATATCTAAGAAAGTTAAATCTTAGGAGTGAGCCGGCTATTCTACAGGCCCCCAGCCTAACAATCGATCTGCCAAAAAAATGTCCGTTGAGAAAGTAAGAACCAGGCCTATAATAATGAGGCGGCGCACCATCTTGTTGAAACATAACGTTTTGAATATTATTTCAAGCCACCTGAGATATTTCTGGGAAAATTTAGTCCTGCAAATGAAAAAGTGGACTACTGGATAAGAAAATCAAAATAATTTTGAACTGAGTGAGTCAATTGGTTTACAATCCGCCATTTTGTTATGGTTTAATATTTTTCTTTGAAATTCTAGGATCAAACGCAGAACTAAAAGACCTTTTAAATGAGGTGTCACTCGACCCTGGATAAGAAAAATAAACAATTTTGAATTGAGTGAGTCCATTTGTTTAAAATCCGCCATTTTGTTATGGCTGAATATTTTTCTTTGAAACTCTAGGATCAGACGCAGAATTAAAAGACCTTTCAAATGAGGTGTCACTCAACCCCCCTTTCTATTTAAAAAAAATTACAAAATGGCGTCCAGTAGCCATTTTGGATGATACAAAATTTTAATATAGTCTGCAAAATAGTATTTAATTTCCCATTACAGGACACCAAATTTTGTAGATAAATATCAAGTCGTTCAAAAGTTAGTGGGGGGGGGGTTACTTTATGGTATGTATGTATATATTATAATAAGCCACCTCAGTGCAGTCGTATTTTCATTTGAGTACAGGAAAAATGATCTTAAAAATGTTAATCTTAAACGATCGGCAAAAAAATTATATGTTTGATACGACAATAAAGCAGATTTAAAGCCCCCACTGCGTCTCGTCTTTGAAACTTTCAGCCGCGGCTTTAAATCATATACTTTATTGCCTTATTAAACAAATAACTATTTTTCGTCGGTAGTCAGTAAATGCATGATATTACGGTCGGTAAAGTAACACATTTAATGATTAGGCAGTAAATACATTGACATATAGACTAGGCAGTAAATTAATTAATAAACTAAATTATCATGACACAATAAATGGGGAAAAGGACAATATTATTTGTTGTAATGACAGCCGCGGCCTTAAATCATATGCTTTGTTGCCTTATTAAACAAATAACTATTTTCTACAAACGTCAAAAAATGGTGACATTTTTACATTAATTTCAGAATGGAAAATGTCACATTGGAGCTAGTATTCTTGACAACGTGCACGAAGTATTTTGCGCACTAGAGCCAAAAATATTTCGTGCATTTAAAAGCAGGTTTTTTAAAAAGGACGCCGACCAAACTTATTTAGGAAATAATAACTGACAAATATCAATATTTGTTAAATTTTGTTTCCGTAGTAACAAAGAAACAGACTAGATTGCGATAGAATAAATCTTCATTTTTGTATTTTATTATGATTTTACTTAATTTTTTTCATTATTTCAGTAAGTCTGTAGAAAAATGTTGTATGCAACTAGTGCGCGAAATTTCTTTGGTGCTTTCGAATGATTTTTGTCTCGGCTGCAGCCTTGACAAAAAACTTTCATTCTCAAGCACCAAAGTATAATTTCGCGCACTAGATACATAATAGTATATTATAATACAAGTGTATAAGCAAGCCTTTAAAGCACGCGCGACACGTTTAAAAGCACGAGGCGAAGCCGAGTGCCTTTTAACGGAGCAGTGCTTTAAAGGCTCTTATACACGTGTATTATACGCTATTTTTTATTATACCTGCACTAAAATCTGAAAATTGTAACAAAAAAGAGGAAATTGAAATCCCTTTTTCGAAGTAATCTGTGTCAGTAATCGTTAATATAGAAACGGTTAGCAATTGTTGTTGTTTCGTTGCTATGTATATTTATTATAAATTTGTTGATTTGTGAAGTTTGTTTCGACTTTGTGTTCGTGAATTACAACATGAACGAAAACTAACAATGAGCTGATTAAAGCTTCTGGTTTACAAATTTCAAACAAAACCAATTGTACGTTTCATATTCATTTAAGTAAATAAAGATTAGTTCTGATTACCTGTGTTCAAAATTTGTAGGTGAATTTGTTGTTACCTAGGCAACATTAAAGCCCTAGTGCTTTAAAGCCCCATTTTGCACGCTCTTTAGTTTCAAAAACAGAGATTGATTCAGGTATAATAAAAAAAATATTTTGTATGGCAAAGTGAGTAGTATGTTTAATTAGATAAACCTGTACTACGCTACTAACAGCTTAGAAAAACTCAATAATTTAAATGATTTATAAATATAATTTTATTTAAAGAAATGCTTTATAGCAAATTTTTTTTTTAAATTGCAGTTTTTGTATCTACAATAACAAAACTGTATACCAAATTTGCTTGCACTAAAATTATTATTTTCCGCCACCAGCCAACGATGCTATAGCAGGTGATCCTATCGGATTAACTGGAGCTAAAGCCTGTAGAGGAGGTAAACGTGTTGTTGTTGATGGTAGCGGAAATTCCGGTTTAACTGGTGGTTTGTACAGGGATGCTGAATCACCAGGATACGCTGCATTTACTTGAGGGTGGAAACCTTGTTTATCGGCAGTATAATGTACTTCATGATTTTGACCATCACTCCCAGTGTAAGAATAAAATCCTTTAACAACAAGCCCTGCATCTTCCGATCTGGGATTTGCTAGAGCACCCTCTTCTTGCCTCCGTACGTTATTACTTGTTTCGTAGCTAAAACACGCAAAAATAACAGTTACAATCATGAAGCACTCAAATACGTGTTGAGGAACTAAAATTATATCGCAGGTTTTTTTAAGTACTTTGTAGATATTGAAAAAATTAATTCAGTGACCCTAATTTACAGTTTCAAAAAAAAATTTTTTTAATTTTACAAAGTTGTTTTCTTAATGTATCCATCATATGTTTTAAGTTTAACTAATGGTTTCAAAATAAAAACTAACTTACAAAAATTTATATCTTCCCAATTCGTCAATCTTGTTTTCATATTTTAGTATTTCAGCATGCTTTGTTTCGCCCAGAGAACGCGACTCTGAGAAGGTTATTAACACTGCCACAAAACTGGTAAATATCCAAAACATCTTTGTATTCTTTAAGCACCCAGCGTTCTTGGAAGCACTTCAAGTTAACCTGTAGGTTAAGATACGCTTGATAGTGCCTATATCTGCTACCCCCTCCAATGCTGTTTAATAATTAAATAGGCCATTTATGAAGATCTTCTACGCACAATAAAAAGTTTGAAATGTTAGTTGTATACGGAGTAAACCATATAAGTTTATCAACCTTATAGAAGTACACTTAGATATTCTATACACTTATTCCAACATAAAATCGCGCAGACAGATAGAAATAAGCGTTCAAAGGTGCGAGAATTAAATTTATCCTCATTAGTGTTTTCGATCGTAGCTTTTCTGAATTACAGATGATTCTTTTTTACTTCCCCGGTATATTCTTACATCTTCGCATAGAAGAGAAAACCGGAATTACTACTTTAAGCGACATCATCACCATAGTTTGGTTTGCAATCCTGCCTTAAATGCAAATTCTACCCATTAATTTAGCTTATTTGTGAACAATAAAATAATACCTACATACCGTATATAAATATACAGCAAATTGCAATTACGATATAAGAATACTTTTTTGTTGTTAATGAAACAAACGCCTGTCGAAAATTATTGTAAATGTGCGTTAAATAATTTACTTGTCCTTATGCACTTTATAGGACTTATATAGGAGTTAAATGCATAAAATAAAAAGTGCTGCACCGAATATTCGGTGGACATAATATTGGGTCATTTTTACAGAGTTAGCTGTATATTCGGACAAGACAAATAATTTTTTGAGTCACCGAAATATTCCGCATGTTTTGAACTTTTTTTTTATTGAGTCATGAGGCCGTGTGTGAGCACGACTCCATGTTTCCCATCCCACCCCCTTACCCGGGCTCATCGAACTTGCGCTATACACCGGTTTAACATGCCCCACCCCTGAAAGACATGCAACCCAACATACACACCACACACACCGTCCATGGACACGCCGGATTTAACCTATTCAGAAAAATTTCGGACGGGCAGAGGATTCGAACCTACTGCCGTTGGGAGTATAGTTCTAGAGGTTGGGACTCTGTAACTGTAACCACTAGACTACCAGCTAGCCCGTTTTGACCTAAATAACTAAAGCACTAAATTGCATTTTTTTGTAAAATTTGATGGTATAATTCTGATTGTAACAAAATTATAATTTTTACTAGTTAGCTAATATTTCGGTATTTACCCGAATAGTTGGCCGAATATTCAGTATTAGTTCGTGAGAAACTCACCGACCTTTCGGAACTCGGATAGTGAACAAAATCACTATTCACTTATATAAATGTAAGTGTAAAAAATGAATCATGCGGCACTGAGATACTAAGAGACTGAGACTAAATGTCATTAAATGATTATGTTCTAGCGTAATTGGATTTATGTAGAAGTTTGTATTTGTCACAACGTACGTGTTCTTCATACCTAATATCAAAATTTCTAATTTTCTGATCTAAATAAACCGAATTACAATGCGAACAATTTAATTTTAGCAAATCGTCTGTTTGTGATTTTCAAATTTTAAAAAATTTTTAATATTTCTTACAATTTTTCAGTATCAAAACTTTTAAGAATTATGAAAATTTTAGACATTTTTAAAAATGAGAAATTCTGAAAATTATGAAAAATCAAAATTTTAAAAAATTTTTAAAAGGTGAAAAATTATTAATATATCTAAGAATTAGGTAAACCCCAACTATTTTACATTTTCCAAAAATTTTCAGTTGCCCAAAATATTTAAAATTTCATAGATTTAATATTTTTAAAAATGTTCAACATATATTTTCACAATTTTTAAAATTTTAATGAAAGTTTGACAGTAAGCCAATTTTTTTTAAATTATGAAATAAAAAGCAAAATTGTTAAACTTTTTTTTAGTCAATGAAAAAGAATTATATCAAACATCATTATGTAGGCGATTTATGTAATAACAATTTTATGAAGAAGCGTAGATAAAGAATATTCCATTTTTTTGGTAACTTCGTTTGTATGTGAAATTTCCTGCTGTTCAAGTTAGTTCTATTTTAGCGTTGTTTAAAGTTAGCCTGGATTGACTTACGCCATTTTTGTATTTTTTCTTTAATAAATAGTCTTTAAAAATATTTTAGATCCTTAAATAAACGTAAATGTCGCAGTTGTTATAGGTGTTGACAAAACAATCCTATAAGATTTTCAAAAATTTAAATCAAATATCGCTCTTTGAGTTTTAACTGTTAATTGTTGAATCCCAAATCTACATCAACCCTGGATTACCTGGAAAGGAGCATTTAACAAAAGTGAAACGGAGAATTTCACACCGCGCACCACAACATAGCAAGCCAATTGAGAGGGACAACCATTACCCCAGGATCGAGCATCGCCGATTGCAGAAAAACAGTTCATAACGAACAGTTGAGTATTGAGATCTATCCTGATCATTGGGATCAACATGAAATTGTAAGAAAATTCTTTTTATATATTAATGAAGTGAAAGTGATTAACAAATTGATTAAAAACGTATTAACATAAATAAAGAATAAGTAAATTTGACGTCAAGTGAAACGTGGTATAAGTGATATAATTCAGTGTACTAGGTATACTTAATTTCTGAATTTACTCACGTTTTATGTGTAGAAACCCTGTTCAAAGTAATTTAAGTACCCGCAACTAATATAAACATAAAATTTAACTCTTGAGTGATTAATGAATAGTATGAACGTATCACCTGGTAGCGAAACTAATCAAAACGATTTAGAACCACAGCTTTTAAGACGAGTTACTTTAAAACCACCACGCCTAAGACTATTTATCGTGGGTAACCACCAAGGAGTAGCTCCTCAAGTAGGGCAACAGTCTGTAGATTACAGTATTCAAGACCAATACCCACAAGGTTAAGTCGCGCGTAAACAACCATTGAAAAAATATAACTTAACTTGCAGCCTACGCGCAAAACAGTTTCCTGAAATTTTCGCATACTTAATGTACCTAAAGATTAACGTAAATAAAAGTAGTGTTTTGTTTTACTTCCATCAGTTCATGACCTACTAGAATTTTTTCAAAATAAATTAAATGACGTAGTTTTTCCATAGCACTCTTATGAAATTTTTATTTTTTGTAATAAAATGCTCAAAATTTAAACAAAATGCAAAGTGTGACACATCGTTGAAATCAGAATTAAAAATTCTATTCCAATTTGAAAAAATTTAAAATGCCGACCATAAGAAAAAAAAATTGACAGTCAGAAATAAGCAATAGTAGCAGTTATACCAAATCTGATAAAAAAATTAGAACTTTTAACTAGAAGTCTGTAATACAAATGAGTTATAGCCGAATATGGTAAATCTAATATTTCAGTTTTTTTTAGTTTACTCAGAAACTAGGCAAGATAACTCCAACTTCTTTTTATATTATTAGTGGGCATAAAATTGCACAACTTAACTCCTTAACCATCGTCGTATCTCTTCAAATAAGCGAAATCCCCATAGTTAACACACAATTTGATATATCTTGTATAAGTACTTATTACACTACACAATAAGCAACACGCACCATAGCTATTTCCCCGTGAATATATATATTAAGCACCTTAAAAGAAATAATCCAGTCACCTTGAAGCAAACAAATTTTAATACTAACCTTGCGTTGTCATATTTGGTTTTTAATTGCTTTCTGATGTAATTTATGTTTTAACTGTCAAAATAGCATTAAGAAAAAGAAATAGGTAACAATCTACGTATTCTAATTGAATAATAAGAGGTATAAATACTATTCAAAACAATTACAATATAAGTCGACTTACATTTCAAATTGTGTACACAAGGTTTTAATTTAAAAAAATGTATATTTTTGTATGTTGTATGAACAGCGATGTAACTAATCTAAGCTATATTATCGAAAAGTTGTATTATCAACTGCCTACGTTTTAATTCTCTCCATTTAGAAAGTAACGCCCGTCTACAGTTTAACTTCTTCTTTTTCTTCTTCATTAATAGACTTTCAGCCTGTTTTATTCCAGAGTATCCCTCCGTCTCTTGGGAGGGCGACCAAGGCTTCTTCTTTCCCTGGGGTAGGTGTCTCGTGCCAGTCTTACTAGTCGTGTTTCTGACATTCTTGAGACGTGGTTGTTCCACTCTTCTCTCCTCCTCTTCACCCATTCTCCTATTTCTTGAATCTCACATTGTCTTCTTATGTCTTCATTCCTTACTCTATCAAGCCTACTTTTTCCCACAATCTTTCGTAATGTTTGCATCTCTGTTACTTCCATAAGTTGTTTTGTTTTTGCCGTGTCTGCGCGTGTTTCTGCCGCGTAGGTCATCGCTCTTATAGATACGTACAGCAAGTGCCATTTAACCTTGCAAAAAAAATGACGATAAGTTTAAAAGGCGAGAAGCCGTTACACTCTCAAGCAAAAGCAATCCCGTAGTTTGAAAGCTAGTATAATATCTAGTTGCTGTTAATTATTTATGTCATTATTATTTTGTCATACGCCAAAATAGGAAAGTATTGATTTTTGAAAATTCTTCTTGATATTACTTTAGCTTTCGCGCTTAATTTGTCCAAAAATCCACAATTTTTCGTAAACCATAAATAAATTCACTTTCACTTTTTAGTAGAGTGTACCACACTGTCCAACAGCCAATTAGAGCTAGTTTAAGTTACGACTACCGACGAAACAAAGCGTAAGTAGCCGAATCAAAGCCCACTAAAATTTGCAAGGTTAGGTGGCACATGCTGTACTTTAATCTAATCTACATCGTACTAGTTCTTTACTAATTGGATTTGGTTTTATTCGTCGATATTTTTAGACCAAATTTCGCAGCGCTCTGTGTGAACTGAAGTAGTAGTCGTTGAAGTTTATCTTCACTATCAGCAACGAGTGCTGCATTGTCGCGTACAGTTTAACATTATCAATTAATTAACATACAGAGTGATCGAAAAAACTCGACCACGGGAGCCATTGAAAACAATAAAACTTGCCTAATCTGTGTTATGCTTTATGTTTGCATTACCTATAGAAATGTCAAATTTTTTTGAAGTTTAATGTTAATTTTCGAAGTCTTCAATAAAATGTTGACTAAAGAGCACAAAACGCTTCTTTTAGAATCTTATTTACACAATGGTGTTAAATTAAAAGATGGCGAATGGCATTATACTATAGAAGCGTGCATTGAAGAATTTCGCGAGAAGTATCCTGTTGATGCTACTAATTTTTCCTATGGCGACATTCACGCTGCTGTAAAACGTATGTCATTTTAATGTTACCTATCAATTTAATATACAAATTTGGTTTAAATTACATATTTTTGCATATTTGTATAGCGTATTAGAGTATGTTAAAGTTACATGAACTAATAATACAGTTAGTTGTAGTTCAAAAGTATAGCTTAAAAAGTGCAGTGTAGACAGTGGTCATATTTTGCATGGGTTCCCGATATCAATTTTATTTTCGATCACTCTGTAGTATGGTGTTTCACACACATCCTTGTAAGTTACCTTACCACATAGCCCATTACTGTTTCTCACTTTTTAATACATTGTAGCGCTCTGATGAAGCTGACAAATTTCAGCAAAACAGTCTTTTAGGATAAAGAATTGTTTCTCCTTTTCTTCGCCTGCTTGCCCATAACTTGTCATCTCGTAATTAAATATACTCGCAAAATCCACATTATATGTATTTTAAATGTGCAATATGTTTAAATTATTGTAGAAGCATTTGCGAGACTTTTTTATGATTGAATATTTACCGGTAGTAATTCAAGAATAAATGTTGATAAACAGATATTTTATATTCTGCAAAAAATTTTACCATAAAAAATAGGTTTAGTCAGAAAATGACACTGTATTCAAAGACGGCCGGCGCGGCGCCGTGTACACTGTTGGGATTTGGGCCCGAGTAGGTAAAAACAGACGTTGAGTGACTTGACGAATGCAGGTAAGCAATGCGTAAAAATACCAATTAAATAAATATTATAAGATTCATTTTATAATTATATTTTTATTCACTTTTAAAAGGAGTAAATAGAAATAAAAATCCTTTTTCCACTTTTTTGAACTCTGTTTCTAAATGTTTAAACACATAATTTTTGTTACAAGGCTCTTAGGTAAAATTTTTAATTATCGATGTCGATTGCCATAAGTATTAGGTTTACTATACAACGTATGAAATAAGTTATTTATGATGGTAGTTGCAAATAGAAACAGAGAAACCCCTACTTACCTCCCAACTCTTATCAATTTACCAATTTTTAAAACTGTCTAACGAAATAATATAAAGCTGGAATTGATAAATGAAATAATATTATTTGCTTCTATGTTTAAGTTTTCTTGAAACTAAAGCTAAAATACTTAGCACAACATTTTTTCAACTTTCTTTTGCTTCCTTTCAATTACATAATCAAATTCACAGAACAAACTCGTACTTTTTGAGTAATTTAATAGATTTTTCATGGTCGTGCTTAATAGCAATTCGCCATTGATTGGCTATAAATTTATTTGCTGGAAAAATATGGAAAGAATCAAGTTTTTAGCACTATTTTCCCATAACGGTACACAATAAATATTGAACCATTATTACAAAATAAATCCACCACTACAAATATATCTTCACGTCTTATATTCTAATGCAATACTGATTATTACGTTACAGTATTTATACCACAGTTGCGTTGTAAGTAGGCGACGCGAATGTCAAAAACGGGAGAAGCGTGCATTATCTATTATATCGACAATTCAGCGTGTGGTTTGGCTGATTATTTAACGCTATACTACAAGAATCAGTAAGATGCTTCGATTTTCTACATTTAATCAATTCAGAAGAAGTCGAATTGAAAATTCAACGTGTAGAATTTTTGCTATCACATTAAATAATAAAGCAAGGGCTTGTCAGCTGCTGACAGCTTTGCAATATTATTAATTATTCTTTTGTAAATAATAGTATATTAAGTATGGAGAACGGTAAGGAAGTTTTACAGTTCGAAGACAATTGTTTGGAGGAGGAGCTAAGCGACGACTCCAGTTATTGGCAGAACGGTAACCCTTAACAATCGACGTGCTTATAACGTTTTTTGTACGATCGGAATTAAAATAATACAAAAAAATATAAATTTTCTACTGGGAAATTAAAGCGAGCGAAATACATCGAAATGATCGAAGTGGTATGGCACACATCTCTAGGTAACCAATTTGTTATTTTAGAAAGTGAAAAAATTTTCATAAAATTGTGCATGTGGCTCTATTGCTAGCTTTGCACTTCAGTTATGAGCGATTCCGAAAGTGATGTACAGTTTGAAATAGACGAAATAGAAGAGGCATGGGACATTGGATGTGCGGCGGTAATACCGGGAAAGTCAAGTGGCCGTTACGAGAAGGCCTACAAAAGTTTAATGTAAGACTAATTTTGATTGTTTTTTAAAAAGGCGTCGGTAAGTTGTTTTGCTGTTTAGTTTTTAGATCGGTAAGTAATTTTGATGTCGTCGTAGTTATAGCAACTGGTAAATTCCACTTACTGTCGTGGAAACACCCATGGTAAATAGTCAGAAATGACTAATCGTGTAAAAAGATAACTAAAGTTGATAATTCAAGTTGTATTGTTGAATAATTTTTCCAAATACCACCAGCGAAAAAAATTTTGTTAGAGTATGATTTGACATTTTTTAACAAATTATTTAAAATTTCACTTAATAAAATCACTTATCACCTACAGAAGCTACGGACTACTCCCTCTGGAAAGCCACCAAAAAATTAAAACAACCCCAGCAAGCCATTCCACCAATTCGGGCAACAGACGGACACTGGATAAGGAAAGATGAAGAAAAGGCCGTGACATTCGCTAACCATTTAGAAGATGTGTTCAAACCTTTCTCGGCTGAGATTTCAGAGGAAGAAGAAAGTGACATACACCAGTTCCTGGAGGCGCCTTTCCAAATGAGCTTACCGATTGGAAAGTTCAGAGTGCGAGAGGTACGAGCAACAATTCTCACTGGTTTGAACTCCAAGAAAGCCCCTGGATACGATCTAATCACAGGTCAAGTGTTAAAAGAACTATCAGATAAAGGTATGAAATTTATCACCATCTTATTTAATGCAGTACTAAGGCTGGGCTACTTTCCTGCGCAGTGGAAAGTAGCACAGATCATTCTTATCCCAAAACTTGGAAAACCTCCTGCTGAATTAACATCCTATCGACCAATCAGTCTTCTGCCTATTTTGTCAAAAGTCTTTGAAAAACTACTTCTGAAAAGATTGAGACCACTACTATTGGCAAATAACCTAATCCCAAATCATCAATTTGGGTTTCGCCAACAACATGCCACAATAGAACAAGTACACAAAGTAACTGAAAAAATCAGAAGAAATTTTGAAGGAAAGAGATACTGCTCAGCAGCGTTCTTAGATATATCGCAAGCTTTTGATAAAGTATGGCACGATGGCTTGCTATACAAAATCAAGAGTTCATTGCCATGTGTGTACTACCAAGTGTTAAAATCATATCTTATAAACAGACACTTCCTTGTAAAACAACAAGAAGCATACTCACCGTTACACTCAATTCACTCCGGAGTACCACAGGGAAGTGTACTAGGACCCATTTTGTACCTCCTATATACAGCTGACCTGCCAACGACAAGACTTACGATGGTTGCAACCTTCGCTGATGATACAGCAGTGCTGGCATCACATACTGACCCAACTATGGCATCACACCACCTACAAGTACACCTAAACAAGATTCAACAGTCTAAACATCCTAAAACCGGAACTTACGGACTTACGGAATCCAATTATGGGGGACAGCAAGCAACGCCAACATAGAAATTTTGCAACGATTTCAGTCCAAAGTACTGCGAACCATCGTAAACGCTCCATGGTACGTTCCTAACCAGATGATCCATCGAGACCTAAGGATGACCACAGTCAAGGAAGAAATAACCAAATGCAGCGTGAAATATCGTGATAGACTCAGTGAACACCCGAACAACTTAGTTGCAAACCTGCTAGACAATAGACGTGAAGTGCGTAGACTCAAGAAGTTTAAACCTTTGAACCTAATAAATAGATTCAATTAGATTTAAGTATTTAATTTAATTTAGTTCTTTTAATTCTATGTAGCCACAAAATAACTTAGTCTAGGCTAAGATGAACTTAAGAGGCTGCGTCAATGGACAAAGCCTCACATGTCATGTATAATAAATGTCACATAAGTTGCTGAATGACCACTTAGGTCAGCTTGCAAATAAACATAGATGTAAAAAAAAATAAATAAATAAAATCACTCTAAAATCCAACTTACCTAACAACTCATCGAATTTTTAAGCTGATTTTTTTAGTGAAATTTTGACGCAACAATTTCCATGGAAACGACAAAAATGATTCTCAAAAAATCCTCGACACTTGTGGCATTACCGGTAACATTTTGAGAACATTTAAATGTATTTTGATTTTAAAGAAACATAAACCTAACAATAACTGTAGACTTAGTAAACAATCTTTTTGTCAAAACAGCCATTTAAAAACATCGAATGAGCAGCACAAAATTACTATTTTCAAATAAATAAATTTCAAATCGAAACGTCTTGACAGAAAACAAATTTGGTTTATCTGTCGTCGTACAAGTGAAGTCGCACGTGATTCAAGTTTCTGAAAAATAGTTTCAAAAAATCATTTTCCATACAACCAATCGTCTCTTGAGTACCATTAGTACTGAAAGTTAAGTGAACAATTTTTGTGGTGGTACCACATGTATATTGCTCTTGCAAATAACATTTGTCGCAACAGACATTCGTAATATTTTTACAGAAATTGTCTACATAGCGTTTATTGCGCATGGTTTTAAAAATAAGAATTCTTATTACAGCAACATACAACTTATCTTGTGGCCAAATTAAATCCATAATATTTCGCTAGCAAACAAATTTGGCCGCAATTAAGTTGTTTCATGCCACTGATTTATGAGAAAAACTCGATATGCAAATGTTATATGAATACAGCTTTATTGATTTTGCAGATTTTGAATCAAAACTACTCTTAATTTGTAGTTTTTATATCTACACTTTTCTTGTACAAATTATTTTTTTCCAAGACCGCCACCAAGCATGGTTCCCAGAGCAGGTGTTCCTATTCGCACGTATTCATCTGAAACATGGGATGTAGAATTTATCAGTTTTCTGTCTTCTTGCTTATGTATGTTGTTGCTTGTTTTGTATCTAAAAAGGCAAATGTGTAATTTAAGGTAGTGGAACCCTCAAATGTTTGCATAATAACTAAAATTGTGTGCAGTTTTTTGTCTAAAAGCCAACAACACAGTTTACTACGCCGATATTAAAATTATCAATTAAATGATCTTAATTTAAAACAAAATTTTTAAGAATTTTAATTATTGATTTTGTTTTTAAATTTAATTCATTAATTCACATACATTATAAGTTTTAAGTATCTTTACTGATTTTAAAATAAAATTTTAACTTACTGGTATTTATTACTTCCCAATTCGTCAATCTTGCTTTTATGTTTTAGTATTTCAGCAGACTTTGCTTCGCCAAAAGAACTGGACTCTGAAAAGATTATTAGTACTGCTACGAAAATGATAAAATTCCAAAACATCTTTGAATTTTTTAAACGCACAGCGATCTCAAAAGCGGTCCCAATCAACCTGTAAATTAAGCTACGATTAATGATATGGTACAATGAAAAATTTTTTTATGTGTAACTACACGAATTAAACTAGGTAACTTATTACCTGGGGCTTGAGTAGTAGATTACGCAGAAGTGAGTGTAGCGCAACCATCAACGCCTTAAGGTTCATAGCGTCTTCTTACCCAAGACCATCATGGTGCGTGGTAACGAGGCACAACAACCGACTTGAGGTAGCTCTGTTTAAACAAAACACGATGGATCTAGACCGGAGAAAGTCAAGAAAAATTCTACCCAAGCAAGACTACTTAGGATGACTATACAGTGTTGCTCATAAAAGTGGTAAACAAGCCTTGGATACCGGACAGTCCAACATTAAGAACAAGGCAGAAACATGAATTAAACGAAAATGGAAACGTAACCTATTAAGAATAGGATGCTGGAATAGCATGCTATGGATGAACAGAGACCAAGAGGTACTCATCGAAATGGAAAGTAACAAAATAGACGTATGTGCAATAGCCGAACCAAAAGAAATCTGAAAAAGCGCAATAACTTACCCCAACTACATCTTTATTTATAGTAAGAAGAAGAAGGACGAAAGCGCAAATTTTTGAAGTCGGCATATCAATTCACTAGAAGCTTAAGTACAGCATTAAAAACGTAAAAGACATAAATGACAAGACCCTCGTAGTAACATTAAAAACAGACAATAACAAATTGTTACACAGCATATCACGATATGCACCCGATAGTGGAAAACCCAGAAACGAAGTAATGAAATATTACGATACGCTAAAAACTCAGCTTGACGCAATTTTTAAGAAAGATGAAAGTATGCTAATGGGAGACCTGAACGCCAGAATAGACAACAGAATAATAGACGGCGCGAAACAAAAATTTAATGAGGAAAATCTGAATGACAATGGCGAAATTTTAACAGAATTCTGTGCACACAATCTGTTAAGATTAAATAATACTTCTACTCCTATAAGTGGCAACACAAATACACCTGCATAAACACCAGAATCTGTAATTGATTATACTATCACAAATAGAGCAATACACTCGAAACAAATATTAAACACACGCAGCTTCATTAGCAAACGTTGGCTCAGGTCTGTGTAAAATGCGAATTCTGTGCAACACAAATAAGACAAAACTGGCGGAATACATCTAAAAGCTCAATATTGAGCCAATAATGGAAGAAAGTGCCCTTTGTTTTATGAAATGCGCCTAAAACAAACAATCGAAATAAACCACATTCAACCAAACGATGCTGTAGATAAATAAAAGAAAACGTATATAATGCAGCCACAGAATTCATGAGTTTACGAAAAGTAAACATCCATGCACAGAGAAACACGAAACAAGGGTTCACTAACGTAATAAAAGATCAAGCAACAGAAAAGCGGCAAGTTTGCCAACAACCAGACAGATGGGTCTGAAATATATGTAGAAATAAGAAACAGAGTAAACGCTCGAATAAGAAAGATTAAATGAAACCACTAAAAAGGATTTACATTAGACATAGAACACAACCTGTACGGCTCACAAAAGAAGCTATAGAAAATTTGACAAGTAAGAGAAAACATATTAACGAATATCCACAAATTAAAAACATAAACAAAGAACATTAGGTAGAAAACTTTAAAACTTATACAACAATAAGGATACGGCAAATCTCGAACCAAGGAACAGTGAAAACAACATCAAAGTTGAAATGGATCGAGGCTAAATACATCAGGCGATAAAAAGACTAAAAACAAGAAATTACGAAACGACGACAGTACTATTTAATGAAATAACAGATAACTCCAGGGTGCCGGATGATTGGGAAAACGGTATAAGGATACCAATATACAAGAAAGGGGAAAAATCCAGCAAACTACAGAGAAATAGTCTTATTAAGTTGTGTTTTAAAATAATACACAATAACAATAGAAAACGTTATCTCCGAAACGATACCAATCAAGGAAGAACAATAAAAGTTCACAAAAAGTGTATACACGCAAATACAATCTTCATACTCAAACAAACTTTAGCAAAATTTGTAAAATTTTGTAAACAAATGTTTTATAGTCTTAAAACCAAAGCGATTGATTGGGTGCAATTGTAAGACGTCATTTGAATATTAGGCGAAAAAAGTGTTTCACAAAGAATAGTCAACATCATATGTGACACGAACACCAAAAACAAAACAAACATAAAAATCAACTGAACACTAACAGAAGAAATCTAAGTTAACTCAGCCATCAGAAGAACAGACAGCTTAAAACCCGATTATGTTTAATCTAGTAATGAAATTCGTAACATACAGTGAATAAAGACTTGTAAAAGTGCTTGGAAACCATAAAATTAAAATGATTTGCAACGCAAGCGACGTTACCATTATAGCAGACGACAACGACGACTTTCAACGCATGCTTCACACTTTACGTAACTGCAGAAAACCATAATATCAAAATATCTATAGATAAAACGGATGCCTCACCACCTTAAAGACGATACGGTGCAAACTAGTTGTACAAGATAAACCAATTGAACAAGTATTCAGCTTCCAATATCTGCGTGTGAAAATAGCTAGCCACGGCGATCTATACAAAATTTATGCAAAACCAACAAAGATGCTGTTGTTTCGGTCTACCTTCAGGACACAGTTTGGAGAAACAAATATATGAGTTTGTCGAGCAAAATGAAAATTTACAAAGCATGTGTAATGCCAGTACATACGCGATAGAAACTAGAACTAATACAGTGAAAACAAAAAAAAATAACTAGAACAACTGAAATGAAGATATTGAGACAAATAATGGGCAAAATACTACAAAACCATGTACCTAACACATAGATAAAAACAATATGCGAAGTAGACAATCTAGTTAAATGGAAGAGACAAAGAAGAAGATTCTGAAACGCGCAGGTAGAAAGAATGGACGACCAAGGACTGGTAAAAATAGCAAAAAATGAAAAAGCTCACGGATAAAGGCAGCCTGAACGACCAGCAAAACGATGGCTAGATAGCTGGGTATGAACATCGACCGAGGCAGACCAAAGAAACCACAAAGGCCAGGCCATATGCCTAACGAAAGAAGAAGACGAAGAACTCATAAGCTACTATTTTTACAGTAATTCTACATTAAGTACTGAAATTTACTTCCTACGTGCACCTCTATATGTAATTTGTCTGTTAAATTGCTTATGCAATAATTAAACTTACTTCAACATTAGGTAAGTATACACATTCGATGCCAAAAAAGCATATTATAATTGTAAATTTACATTTCAATTATTACATTACATATGGATGTGCAATATTGCACGTAAAAAGTAAATTTAAACACACTTAGAGTAGAATTACTATTAAAATAGTAGGTAGTAACTTGTCTAGTATAATTATTGGTCTAATTTTACAGTGTATGCTGCCAACGGTAAGTAAATATCAACACTGAAAGTGAAATAACTCTAATAATAGTAGATAATAAGTTGCCTAGTCTAAAATGTGTAATTTTTACGAAAGCAGGTTTTATGGTAAATCGGTAAAATGTTCCTAATTGGATTTAACATCATAGTTTAAACAAACAATATTCTGTTTTAAATACAACGTTAATTTGGTACTACTGCGAAGCAGTAT
Source organism: Ctenicera cuprea (assembly GCA_958336395.1). Lineage (NCBI taxonomy): Eukaryota > Metazoa > Arthropoda > Insecta > Coleoptera > Elateridae > Ctenicera > Ctenicera cuprea. The sequence continues at coordinate 30,402,637 of OY284487.1, read as the reverse complement.
TTGTAGAAGTAGACCACTTCAAATTGTCCTGTATGTTATTTAACACGTAATTTAAAATATAAATAAACTTGTTTGCATACTGTGTATATAAACCTAAAAAGAATAGTACTTACGCAGATGTAGTTACACTCAATAGGGATTTAGTAATAAAAAAAATCAAAAATTTGTTTTAGTTACACATAGGTACGTATATGTATATACTCACAAGTTTTAGAAAATGGAAATATATCTTAACAAGTAAGTCTTGGAAATGCACACACTACTATGAGTATAAAATATTATCGTGCAGCATATTTATAATTGTCACACGTCAAATTAAAAATAATAATAATTGTAGTTTAACAATATAGTTTCTACACAATGAATTGTCCCCTGCAATAATTAATTAATTTTAAGTACCTAAGTAATTTTAAGGGCAATTGTTTTTGTCAAATGACATATTACACGAAACACATTAACAATAAATCTTATTAATACATAAACATTTAATATTACATTGTTACTCGTATATTTGTTTAAGTACGCAGTGTTTAGTATGACATCATTTGAAATGGTAATTAAACGATAAAGTTTTGAGTTTTATTAAAAATCCAATTATTTTGCTTTTTAAAGTCGATCTACCTTTTGTGTCCATAACGCATTCATGCAAATACTTCTTAAGTTGTGTTTTAAATTAAAAACATAACTGGCAAATATGTGTTGTAATGCATTTTCAAACAAACGTGTGGCAACAACAACTGTTAAGTATTTGCTTATCTATAAAAATGTATAACACATCATTCGCAGAGACACTGCAGGGACAAACTTTTGGAATAATCAATTTATCCATTGAAGTTACATTCTAAAATAATGAGTACCTTAATGTAAAAATGGTATGACCTGTTTTGGTATAGAACGCTTACCTGAAAATTGAGAGAGTATACTTTGAGGTAACTAACAAAGCCCTAAGCCCAAAGCTTTATTTTCGTCACTTTGGTGTTTCTTCAAGTGTTATTAGTTTCTTTGATTTTACAAGTTTGATAAGCTTTTGGGATATACCAGGTGTAAAGGAAACCTGGTTAGTCCCCTGTCTTCTCTATTTATTAATATAAACGAATGAAATTTGGTATGGGTAATACATCTATAAATTTCAATTATTTGACAATATCAGCAATTTTGTACCACCTCTGCTTTCGCCGGAATTAAACATGACTCTATCGTTTTAAATGCAACATCCTATATATTTTTACATATTTAAAATCAGGATAAAACTCTGCAAACCATTGTGTTCTTCAATGATTCATTTGACAACTTTCTAACTATTATTTAATACTTTCTTTTGCGTCTAGAGCGCCATGGCGGACATAAAACTGTTTCTGTTCATTTAAGCGTTATTATAAAACTGTTTATTATCATTTGCTGTCCATATCCGTCGATCCTGAACGCTTTAAAGATTCGACAAACAGTTTTTTGAAAAAAAAGACAGAAATTTCAAAAGGAACAATATTGGTTCATATTGTTTTTTGGAAAGAGCATTTCCTAGCGACTTCAACGATACCCATAACTAGACATATTGGATAAATAAAATAAAAATAAATAAGGACATAACTGCGATCAACTAGTTAACATATTTTAAAACAAAAGAACATCGAAACATTCAAAACAAACGAGGAAATCAGTTTAATGAACAAAACAAACAAAAATTAAATAAACAGAATAAACAGCAATTGAGAACGATTTATGTATAATAATATAGAACTGAATTTTATATTTAGCGCGCAAATGATTTCAAAATATTAGAACGAACAAAAGACGAAAAATAGTTTATGTGCACAGGTAATTGCTAGCTCAGAAGTTATAATCAGATTCGCGCGCTAAATTTAATTGAACGTAGTTATGTCCTTAATTAATAAATAATTAAACCTAATTTTACCGATTACTAATGTAATAAAATATCGAGTTTTGGGTACCGTTGCAACTACTAGAAAGTGTTTCTTCCGGAAATCAGTATGAGCCAATATTGTTCTATTTGAAATTTCTGACTATTGTTTCAAAAAACACTGTTTACCGAATTTTTATAAGCGCCCGGGACCAACGAGTGCAGACATCAAACGATAATAAACAGTTTTATCATAACGCTTGACTTTAGAGGAACAGTTTTATGCCCTTCATAGCACGCTAGACGCAAAACAACAAAAAATAGATAAACGTTTTTGACTTGCCAAAAAAACAATTGAAGTGCACAATTCTATCCATAATTTTATCCTGATTCCAAGTTGCATTTAAAATACCTAAGTCGTGGTCAATTCCGGCGAAACCGGAAGTATTAAAACACTACTAATACAAATCAATCACTAGAATTTTGAATTTATTGCTCAGTTTTTCACAATGCACCATGTAAACCATTCCTATCAATTTACTTGTTCAACAACTTATTATCATTGTAAAGAAATTGAATGTATTTTCATTTTATTTTTAATTCTATTTTTAGATGGGTAGCAAAATCATCTTTTTTGCAATGGGTTCCGTTAAAAATTCGCCAAACTGTTTCCATACTGACTACAATATAAAGCCGGTCCGCCACTACATGCTATGAGAGGCACCAGATCTTCTGAGATAATATAAAACGAATAATAAAGTTCAAATTTTAATAATTTTTTGTTATGTTTATACTTTCTAATTTTAAACCAACCAACCAAGAGTAGGATAGATTGTTTTTTTTTAAGTTAAACGAAATAGTATATCTATAAATCTAACTAGTAGATATTACGCTTTGTTTTAAAGAGAATCCCGAACTTGTGAACGCTCTCCCCGTTTATCTCGGTTCAGCACACATAAGTGCTATACCCGGGTCTAACAAACCCCACCCCGAAAACCGCCAACTAAATAACCCGCTGCTGCTCCGGCCACAGCTAGGGGCAAAATCGAGAGAGATGGGTCCACGGTTAATGCGTCCGCTTTTCATTCGTGAGACCCTAGGTTCGATTCCCGAACCGGCAGACTGTCCTGGTGTAGGTTTTTCCACGGTTTTCTTGAGCCAAACGTGTAATACTAGGCAGTACTTTCCGTGAAAATCCTCGTTTATCCAAATTTGTTGTTCTAACTCATTTTTACCGTCTTTTCTCGACCGAAGAGGGGCTTTGAACTAAGGTGCAAAGTCCGGAAGACCCCTATAGCGGCCCGCCCCTTCACGGAAAATGAACCGACACCGATTTTCCTTTTCTAGGCCTAAAAAAACTCGGGTCCACCAGATGAAGCTGCCAGTTCTTAACTCGTAGACCTACCGCGGCCGCCTTTAATATGTAATGTTCCCATGTTTCGCTGCTAATTAATTTTAGTACCAAAAGTAGTATTTTGTGCGTTTATTAAGGAGAAATTTCAGTATAAGTGGGATCCTCGATGTAATCACTAAGGTAGCAATCCTAATCTTAATCTTTTTCTTTAATGAGTATTTTAAATTGCTATTGCAGCTCAAAATACTAACCAATAAGGCGTTAATAAATTACACCTAATAGAAATATGTACCAATACCAATCACACTAACTAAAACCATATGATTTGAGTATTGTATAAACGATGTCCCACCATAGAGACCCATGCATGGAGATCTGGTATACGATAAGAGATAAAGACTTGGTTAAATAAGAAGAATTGTTCAGCATTTCAAGTACTGCTGTGATCTACATTCAAGTCCTACAATTTTATACTGATTTTTAGTACAGACTAAAGAAATTTTCAGTTTTCGAATTTTGTCTATATTTTGGTTATTATCAAAGATAGCGCAAAGCGAGTTTGACATTATTACAATATTTCTTTACACAGATTTCGAATCTGAAATTAAAATCAAGAAGTATTTTCATGGTATGCTGTGCACTGGGAGAAAAGGTTTCTTATGATAATACAATGCGTGTTGTTAACTATGGTTTGCTTAGTTTAATTAAGGTAGTTTACTTATAACGTTTCGCTAACGATTAACTTGTATTATTAATAAACGTCTAATATTTGACTAAAAGCTATAAGTGCTTTGCGTAAACAAAAGATCATCTTTATGCATGCATTTATTTGCCTTTAAATGCACAATTATTCTGAACATACTTCTCTGCTGCTTTAGGTAATGCAGTGAAATGTTTATTGGCATATTGCAGTTGTTTATGATCGCACAATATTGTTTTACTATAAAAAAAATCAGAAATATAGTGTGATATGATTAGCATTGTTCAAGAATTAAGTGCCACTATATGCAATCTCGGCACGCTCCGTTCATAAATGATCGTTCTTGTGTCGTGCCTCTTGCAGATGCATACAACTGTTCTATAGCGCTTCTAGTGGACGCTGCTGGTTTATTTTAAGAAACAGGTCAGTGTCCCAGATAAGGAGTGCATGCATGGGGATCTTGTAAACGGTAAGAGATAGAGATTCGGTTAAATGAGAAGAATTATTCAGCATCTCAAGTACTACTTTGATCCACATTCAAATCCTACAATTATTGCTTAATTTTCAGTACAGACTGAAAAAACTCAAACTTTCAGTTTTTGTCTTTTTTGTATAATTCAGTTATTATCAAAGATAGCGCAAAGGGGTTTTAACAATATTAAGACACTTCTTTACACGATTTTGAATCTAAAATTAAAATTTTTATAGGCCTTTAAATTTTCGAAATATTGACATTAACTTCGCTTTTTTAAATATGCGGCAAAGGCGGTCATGTCATTATTGGATAGAGCTCTTTGTCCTCTTTTCGCTGATATATGGTTCAATGTGTTTATTTTTACAAATAATGGAGTTATAAGCAAGAAACCTTTTTTTATAGTAGGCTGTGAAAAAACAGCCTTCTTAAGCAGGGTGAAAATTAACAAAAAACTAAGAAAACCAAAAACAAAAGGCTGCATTTGTTTCCATTGAGGTTTGATCAATTTATCTTCCCAAATAATAAACTTATAAGCGAGAAACTGATTGTCCATGGTAGGCTGTGAAAAACAAAAAAAAACAACTGAATGTTTCAGGGAATAAATTTATTATAAATGTATGCTCGTATAACAATGAAAAGGCGTTTAACTTTTAAATACTCCTGCTAAATAATAAAGCACGAAAAGGAAGATAAATTTTGAAAGACAATAAACTCATGTGAAGATGCAGATATTGATAAATTGACATTAAATAGTACTCATCTCTGATTATCATAAGAGCATACATTTTTAATTGTTTTATTCCCTTAAACATTGAGGTGTTTTTTTTTGTTTTTTCACAGCCTACCATGGGCAAACATTTTCTCGCTTAGAACTTTATTAATGGGAAGATAAACTGATCAAACCTCAATGGAAACAAATGCAGCCTTTTGTTTCTTGTTTACTTGTTCTTTTTTTAATTTTCAGCCTACTTAAGAAAAAGGTTTCTTGCTTATAACTCCGTTATTTGTGAAAATAAACCAATTAAACCATATATCAGAGAAACGAGGAACAAGAGCTCTATCCACTAATGACATGACCGTCTTTGACGCAGGTTTAAAAAAGCGAAGTTAATGTCAATATCTTGAAAATGTAAAGACCTTTAAAAATTTTAATTTTAGATTCTAAATCTGTGTAAAATAATGTTAATATTGTTAAAACCGCTTTGCGCTATCTTTGATAATAACCGAAAACTGAAAAAGTTGTGGCATTGGAATATGGATCACAGTAGTACTTGATATGCTGAATAATTCTTCTCATTTAACCGAATCTCTATCTCTTACCGTTTATGAGATCCCCATACATGCATCTTGGACACCCTGTATAAGCGAGTATAATTTTACAGCTTTACCGCCGTATGTCGTAGCCTAATCGCCATCTGTCCCTGTCTTGCCAATCCTCCTCGGTTAATTGTTTCTTCTCAATGGCATCTGTTACCTCTCTTCTCCAGGTTTTGCAAGGACGTCTCCTCTTTTCTTTCTTCGGTCGTTCGGGAACCATTCATTAAAAGCATTTTAATACACTTTTAACTGAAATAATTTTGAAAAAATTATTTTTCAGATTAGTAGGAAATAGCCGATTTTCCCTTTCAAATAACACTAATTTCTCTACCACGAATTTTGGTCAGAAAGGCAATTTTCAAAAAAGTATGTGGAAATGAATAGTTTTACCAAGTTTCATCCACTTCCGAATTTTTTTCGCTATTTTACTAAGTTTCGCTGTACTATACAGAATTTAGAAAAAACATTAAATTTGTGAATTAAAAATTTCAAAAAAGTGTTTAGAAAAGAAATGTATACCAATAAAACAGGTCTAATTTCATTTTCGGTTCCGGTTTTGATTAACGGCCTTACAAAGAACTACCTGCAACTAAAAAACTTCTACATACCACGTCTATAAAAATCGGTTAAGGGGTTCTTGAGATATAGGGAGACGAACGCACCCACGCACCCACCCACAGACAGATGTTTTTTAAAGACCACTTTTTTGGGTTCCTTGGATCCCAAAAACGCATATTTCTAAAAGTTTGTATGAAATCATAACATTACTTCCTTCAGTAAAAGTATGGAAAAGTAAAAACTAGACATTCAAATGCTGTTTAAACATAATTTAATTTAAAACAAGGCTCTATAGCAAAAGTACTCTTAATTAGTAGTTTTACATCAACAACGATAACAAAAAAAATTATTTATTTATTTTTTTTGCACTAAAATTATTTTTTTCCAATTCCGCCACCAGCCAACGATCCTACAGCTGCAGATCCTATTGGCACAATTGCAACTGAACCAAATAAGTGTATCGGTGGTTTTGTCGATATTCGGAAAATTTCTGTTGTTATAGCTATAGTTGGTCTGTTCTGGGGCTGTGATATACCAGAATAAGTTGCATTTAGTTGCGGATGGAAACCTTGTTTATCGGCAGTATAATGAACTTCATGATTTTCACCATTATTTCCGGTGTAAGAATAAAATCCTTTAACAACAAGACCTGCGTCTTCGGATGTGGAATTGATCAGTTTTCCTTCTTCTTGTCTACGTATGTTATTGCTTGTTTCGTAGCTAAAACGCAAAGGTATAGTAATATACTAGAGTAGTAGTGGATCACTCAAATATTTACTTAAAAACTAAAGCAGTACGAATTATTTTGTAAGGAATCAAAAAATGCAGTCTACTTCGCCGGTATTGAAAGTATTAAATAAATGATCTTAATTAAAATTTAGTTTTTTAGAATTTCAAATTTTGATTTTGTTACTAAATTTAATACATTAATTCACATACATTATAAGTTTTAAGTATACGTATTGGTTTAACAAAAATTCACTTACTGGTATTTATATCTTCCCAATTCGTCAATTTTGCTTTCATATTTTAGTATTTCAGCAGATTCTGCTCCGTTAAAAGAACGGGATTCTGAAAAGGTTATTAGCACTGCCACGAAAATGATAAAATTCCAAAACATTTTTAGATTTTTAAACACCCAGCGAGCTCAGAAGCACTCCCAATCAACCTGTAGGCTAAGCTACGATTGATGATATGAATCCAGTACCCGTTCCACTGCTTGTTAATAATTAAATAGACATTCTATGAAGACCATCTTCTACTCACCGTGAACGGTTTAAAATAAAGTTGTGTACAACGTAAGCCTTATATCTTTATCACTCTTAGAAGCATGGGCATTCTATATACATATTTCAAATGCAACTTGAAATGCGTGAAATCCGATAGAAATAAAATTTCAGCATGCGTGATTTTAACATATTATTATTAGTGCTTTTTATTGTAGCTCTTTGGGTTTGCTGGCAATTCCGTTTTACTTCTCCGTTATGTTTGTAGACTTGATACAAAAACCGGAATTACTACTTTAACCTTTATCACTATAATTTGCTTCCCAACACTCTTGCCCTAACTGCAATTTTTTCTACTGTCGCCTCATTACACCACTAAATAGCCATAATTTAAGCTTATTTGCCAACAACAAATACGGACAATATACCTTATACGAAAATAAATATACTTTTTACTTTCTTCATTGTTAGTAACCTGTCAAACCTGTCAAACATTGTTTCCGTGGTTAACGACCTGTCTAAGCTTATTTTAGCTAGGGGTTTTACACAAAATTTTTGAATAATTTACTTGTCTACGTATACTTTATAACAATCAACCTGGTGTCAACAATATTTATAGATCAGAACGATCATTATTTTGTTGTAATTTCAAGATAGCACTCATATCGGTGCAAGTAGATTTCAAAACGCCGAGTGATCGCACCGGAGCGTCGATCTTCGAAAAAGCTCGCCTCCAGTCCAACCTTTCTCCAAATTTTACCGGGTATAAAACCTAACGAGCGAGACTCTGCAGTTAACGCGTTCGCATTTTATTCGGAGGGCCCTGGGTTCGATTCCCGGCCCGGTCGACTGTCCTGACACAGTTTTTTCCGCGGTTTTCCTAAGCCAAAAAGTTAATATTGGCACAGTACTTTCCGCAGAAATCCTTTTTTATCCAAATTCCTTGTTCTAACTCATCCTTTCTCGGTTGAAGAGGGCATAGAACTCTGGCGCTCCTTCACGGGAAATTCAGAAATTAGAAATAGCCAAAATTTTATGTTTGATTTTAACTTGGAGAAGCAATTATCCTGTTAGAATTAAACATATTATTTTACCAAGTTTATGTTATTTGGCATACTGGGGCAGTCACCCTTCTCACTATCACTATCGAAAGCATCAACGTACCAGAATTATTATTTATATAATTTCTTATTTCGCCTTGGTAGACGTAAACGTACTACATAAATATTTAAGAGTTGTATGAATAGGGGTAATAAAAAATTGTATATAATTCTTATTCGCAGTCTTCTGGTTATTTTCGGCGAATACTGGTTTGAGTTATCCAGGGCAGTTCAACTTCTCCTCAACCTTAAGTTAAGCGAAGCGTTAACCTGTTACAGCTTCATAATAGTTAAATGCCTATAATAAAAAGTGCTACTAGAAATCGAATCTTATAAACTAGACTAATATTGTCCTCAACACAGAGATATCAGATTAACTATTATACGGACCTATTAAATCCATTTTATTAAATGCCTCAAACTCAAACGCCAGCTATAGAGAAATATTTTCCATAAAACAAATCACATTTTTTTAAACAGTTGAACGTAATTGAAGAACACCAAAGATCAGAGAAAAAATAGTAAGCCAAAAAAGTTTTTTTAAGAATCATGAGGCCGTGCGTGTGCACGACTCCATGATTTCCATCCCACCCCTTACCCGGGCTCAGCGGACTTGCGCTGTACACCGGTCTAACATGCCCCACCCGTGGAAGACATGCAACCCAACATACACACCACACACACCATCCATGGACCCGCCGGATTTAACTTATTCAGAAAAATTTAGGACGGACAGAGGACTCGAATTTACTGCCGTTAGGAGTCTAGTTTCAAAGCCTAGGACTTTAACCACTAGACCACCCGCTGGCCCTTCCAAAAAAGTAAATCTAGGTACGATTAACCCCCGTAAATATTACTGCATCTAAAACTTAATCTCAGAATCTAATTTTGCTACCAGTTGTAAACGATGTTGTAAGCTAATAAAAGTAGGAATGAACTACAATCTGATTGGTGGTTTCTCTGTAATTATTTTAACTTTAACGTTTGTTTATGTTAAAATGAGATGCCGGATCGATTAAAAATTTGGGTGTATAGCCATACATTTAGACAATATGTTACTATGTACGCATATTGTTTAACCATGACTAGTAGCAAGTGAAAAACTCAAAGTTTTTGACATCTGCAAAAAATTATTGTTTAAAAATATAATTTTAGTTTTTACATACATTAAAATTTAGAAAGCTTAGCCCTCCCCCCTAATTTTTTGGCTGGCGAATTTAGACATTTAGACATAACCTTTTTCCAAAATAAAAATTAAAGTTTTATCACAAAAATGATACACATAACTTAATTATAGCAAGAGTTTTGTTGGATGCTGCTCGAGCAGGCGGCATGCCGTAGGCACGAATCATTTGATCTTATGTCGCAGTTAAGTGTTATGACTACATGTTGTATCTGCACGTACACGATAAAAAGTATTTTGGAAACAAAAAGTAATATTTTTTTAAAGTATGGAGAAGTCCAGGTAAGTGCTCTGCCCTTTTTAATATTATACTTTAGGAAAAAATTTAAACATTTTTAGTAATGCCAAAAAGTGGTTGTAAGGTTAATCAATGTAACTCTTACTCCCTCTTAAAATTAATGACAGGTACAGGTAATTATGCCTCATTTTGGTCGGCTTTAAAAGATATGTACTTCTAACATTCACATGCATAAACACACACTGACGGTGGAGGTCAACGGGATATCAGGGTCAAAATGCCTCCCAAGATTCGAATACTACCTCTTGCCGAAGAAGGTCGAATTTGGATTGTCTCCTAAGAATAACATTGTATTTTATTACAATAAATAGTAACTTAAAATGTGTTTCTACATTAACATTAAACTAGCGAAAAATATTTTTAAAAAATCGTAAGAAAACATTCACACTTTCAACTCAAAAAATATGTAATTGACTTAGAACTCGGAATCGGTAGAAATCTATAATCAACGGCAAGACACAATTTGATCCTGTTAGGGAGACCATTCATCTATCATAAAATTTAGTCTCAGCTCTGGGAGACAACTCGACTGTGCCGGATAGGACTATTGTAGTGATTTCAAATGGACTACTTGATCAATACGGTAGCCTCCTAATCCTGTGTTTATTGTCAGATGAACCGCCATTTGCCAATAGCTATCAGTAACAGCAAGTGATAATACTATTCGGTAAACTTAGTTCACGTCAAAGTATCTGGAAGCACACACCTTTTACCGATTTGTCTAGGAAATAAAAAAATATCCTTAATTTAATGCGAATACCAACAAGGAAAGATAAATATTGTTACACAAAATGTATTTACTCACCTAATCCTCAGACATATCCAAACCATTACGTTTTACTTGATATTCCATACATTAATTGCGAAACCCTTCCAGCTGTCTCAACTTTTAAAGACGACGACCCCCCGCTACTAGAAGCCACATCTTTACAAGTTACTTATATAAGGCGCAAATTTGATTCTACTGATATGTAGCGGATCAGCACAGTTTTTGATACAAATAAGAAAATTGCGTTTAGAGTGGATGTTTGCTAACTTCGCTGGTAGCCTGCTTCATTACCGAGGTCATTTGCTTCATGCTTCATGCACGCGAGGAATGTTCATAATTGTAGATATACGAGATTGCGACAGGGCACTAGGTAGTTATCTGTGGTTTGAAAATCTTTATCAGCGAACTAGAGGTGGTGTCATTCTTCGTGGAGTGCGGAAGCCAATGTTGAAAAAGCCCAACATGTGTCTGCTACCTTGTCGGAATGAGCAGGTGTTCAACGGAGAATCACTTTCATCGTAACTGTTGTAAATGCAACAAATAAATAAATGCTTCTTACAAATCTGTTCAACTTACTTTGTGTTTATTTCTTTTAGAAAAACGTATTGTTTGACAGTAGATTTAGAAGCGCTTTAAGTGTTGTTAAAGTTGAAAACACTAACAGGGCTAATTGAAAGCAAAAGCGGATACATTTAGTAACAATATTATATATAATTAAAAAATAGAACTATAATATCAACGCATTTATTGTCACTCTCCTTGGGTCAAAACTGTACTCAAAACGAATAAAATTAAAGTGATTAGTTGGTATAGTTACGCATATTAAATTCACTATTTATTTTATAATCGCTTATTTTAGCGTATTTAAAAATATGCAATATTGTTGAACACATTCGGCACATACCTTACATCTCGACCTAGTTTTCTTATTATTTATTTTTAAGAAGAAGAAAAACCGAGGCCGTAGCTCACGGGTTTTGCTGGTTCTTTTTTAAAATAACATGTTGTACATTATACGAATTATTTTATAAGATGTCATTCCTCAACCAATCTTTTGCTACATGAGGTATATTGTAAAATTATATACAGGGTTATTCAAAAGTATGGAGTATAATTCGTGTTACTGTAGCGCGTTGAATTTTAAGAGCATGCTTGGACCTTCTAATTGATTTAAATATAATTGCATCTTTATGTAATATCTTGTGTTTTACAACGTCAACCTCTTCACCCCCAACCACCTTAACCTAATTTTTTTAAACATTGACCTATACTTTGCGTAAGCTCGTTGGAAACCTTGCAAAAAACTGCATTCAAATCTACTATCATAAATAAACTGTGATGGTTGGTTTCTAAGTTAAAGCAATTGAAAGAAAAAATAAACGTTTTCCATATTTTGCTACTAAGACGCTACTATCATGTAACCAAAGACATAACCATTTATAACCAAAGCTAGAGGTGTTTACTTTCAGCATATTTCTAATTTTGTCACCACATTTCCGCATCATCAAAATTGCAATTCTCTGTTTTTGTGATAATTGAGGCAATTTCGTCTGCTAGATTTCGCTAAATTGAAAAGATACAACAGGTTGTATTTGGCACAAAAAATAGCATTAAAAACAATTGAACAATAATTTTTAAACAACATGGCATGAGCCACCTTATAAATCATTGTTATGGCTTTAGTTACTTGATATTAACGTCTTAAAAGAATATGAAAAAATGCATTTTTTCTCTCAATCGCTATAAGTTAAAATCAACGATCCCAGTTTATTTATGATGGTAAATTTGAATGCAGTTTTTTGCAAGCCTTCTAACGAGCCCGCACAAAGTATATGGCGCTATTTAAAAAAATTAAGTCAAGATGGCTGGAGGTAAGGAAATTGACGTTTGAAAACAAGATACTATATAAAAATGCAGTTATATTTAAATCACTTTAAGTGTTCGAACATTTTTTCAAAAACCAATATGAATCTTATTCGATACTTTTGAATAACCTTGTATAACCATTTAATGAAAGTCCAGCAGCTGAAAGATCTAAGTTTTGCTAAAATATAGTGATAGATTCATAGATAGCATAAGCAAACTATCAAAAATTTCATATACAATGAACAAAGGTGTAGTAAACTTAGTCGTCGTCTGTATTAATCTGTGTGTGTCAACTAAACTGGAGGGGAGACCAACGCAAACGCTACTTAATTACATATACGCCGATGACGTAAAGCATACGAATAAACGAACTATAAAAATATGCAAAAGTTTTTAAAAATACGCTGTTATAAATGATATGAGTTAAAAATTATTTTTATTATTAAAACAGCATCTGTGGGTCCCGATAATATTAATATAAAGTTGTTGCAAACGTGCTGTCCTTATCTGTTGCCATACTTTACACATGTAATAAATTTTTGCATATCAGAAATCGTTTTTTTCCTAAAACTGACTTACCCACTGAACTCAAGGACCTTCGTCCAATAAGCATTCTATGAACTTTATCAAAAGTTATTGAAAAAATTTTAGAAAAGCAAATCCGTAACCATCTCATCAAATACAGCATCCTCCCAAAAACACAATCTGGTTTCCGTCCTGGGTACAGCTGCAATACGACGCTAATTGACATAGCCGACGACTGCATACGGGACACTGATATAAATAATTTAACTATTCTTATACTTTTAGATTTTTCTAAAGCTTTTGACACCATTGATCACAAACTCTTGCCATCTATTCTCCACTTTATTGGATTTGAAAACTCATCTATAAATTTATTAAGTAATTATCTATGTAACAGATTACAAATGGTGAAATATCAGCAAAAACTTTCGGACTCGTTGAAAGTTACAAGGGGTGTTCCACAAGGCTCTATATCTTCTGTTTTCGCTATATACAAATAACATAGGTTCTTGCCTAAAATACTGTAAGTTTCACATGTATGCCGATGATACACAATTGTACTACTCGTTTCCTGTTGATAAACTAAATGAATCAGTGTCATTGGTGAACAAGGATCTAGCGAGCCTTGTGGAGTTTAGTGAAAAACATTTATTAAGAATAAATTCCCCCAAAATCTTCTTTTACGATCTTTGGCAAAAAGCCAATAATAGAATACGTAATTCCTCTGCTTGATATAAAAGTGGGTGATAATGTTTTCGTGCACAGGAATGTATGCAAAATGTTAGGTGTACTTACTGATAATGATCTGCGATAATGATCTGCGTTTTGAACTACACATCTTTAGCTGCATAGTTACTATATGCTAATCGCTAGTGTCTCTCGAGAGATATGAAAACTTTACTGTGCGATACATTAGTCTTATCACATTTTAACTACTGCGATGCTCTTTATGATTCATGTGCATGTCTAACTGAAAAAACTAAGATTAAAATCCAACTTGCTCAGAATTCTTACTAAAGGTTTATCTTTGACATTCGGAAAAGGCAGCACATTTTCCACAAATTAAAAACCGCGAATTGGCTTAGGCTGTCCAATAGACGTAAATTACACACAGCAGTTCTGTATTCAAAAATAATTCATAACCAAACTCCTTCCTACTTGTTCGATAAAATTTCTTTCAGATTTGATAACCATCAAGTTAACATAAGAACTAGGACTACATTAATTATTCCGCGTTTTAAATAATTTTTTTTAAATCATTTTCTTACAATGTCGTCCATTACTACAATCATGTAATTCCAAAAAATTTAAGAAATGTATCGGTAACCAAACTTAAAAACAGTTTAAAAATTCATCTGCACAATCTGCCGTGAGTGCATTTTTTTTCGATCACGACACTTCACATATATCCTACCTGCATGTAGTATTTAAAAGAAGTAAACGGGGACAGTGGAAGACCAGCTGATCTATACTGCTGTATGATCAAGCTGAACTGCCCTCATTTTCCATTACAAAACATTTTTTTTTTCTCCTCGTAATGTAAATTTTTGTAACATTTTTGTTTTTGGAAATATACGTCATTATTATTATTATTATTATTATTATTATATATTTTCAGTATATACACAACCGGCGTATAAAATAACAATAATAGCATATCATAACATGTATTGCTTATCCTAGCCCACCACCTTGCAGAGTTGTAATCGCAGGCATTTCAAACACAGTACGAAATTTTTCAGGCTGTTCGGCCGCAGAATTGCTTATTTCCGGTCTAAATCCTTGATCGTCCGCAACATAACGCACTGTATATTTTTGACCTTCAGGACTAACATATGAGTATGACCCATGTATTACGACAACGGCATTATCAAGCTCCGAATTTGTAATCTCTCCAATTTCCTCGCGATATGTACCATCACTTGCTTCGTACCTGTAACAGAAAGAAATGAAAAAAAAATATAAACTATAAAAATAAGGCTGCAAAAATAGGAGCAATGTACTTTAACAATTTTCTTTAAATAGTAACGAGGTAAGTTGTAAACTATTCAAATATCATCAACTTAAGTTAATTGGAATTTCTTTAAATTGAGTAGGGATGCAACGGATATTCGGTTACTATCCGTTATCCGGCCTATCCGGCCATTTCACGGATAATATGAAATATCCGACCGGAGATGTTTCTTCAAGTAAAAAAGATTATGCATGTTGATTTGGAAGTATAGACTAAAATAATTGAAAGTAAGGGAGCAAAAACCCCATAAGTCCAGTATTTTGGAGATCTGCATAAAATAACTAAATTTAAATTATTGAGATCAGCATGTTAAAAATTTGAAATGATTTCAATCAACATAAATAAGTATTATTTATTAAAACCACAGAGTAATATATAAAATAAAGAGGATGCATGAACCGCTTGTTGCTATGATATGCAGGTCTCAATTTTGCAGTACATGTGACAGAGAGATCCGAGACAAGGAACCTATAAAAAGCACTCGATCGTCAATTGTCAATATTTTATTTAAATGTCGATAAAAACCATATATGTCAGTTGATTTCTTGATGGTGTCAAATCTATCAGGACAGAACACGTTTAAGTTTTAATAATTGTTGAAAATTCATAATTCTTGTAATTACAATCAATTTCGTTGACAGATTTCCAATCTTAATTGTGAACAAAAAGCAATATTAGAGCAAATCAGCACATCCTTGAAATAGTACATTTAGTAGTTTCCTTGTCTCTGTGCTCCCTCTCTTTAAAACACTACAGAATAAGACCATAGGGTTTGTGCATTGCATACTCTTTAAGAATATACAGGGTGATTTTTTTATCTTTAAAGGTATAAAGTTGGTTAAATTATAAAAAGTGTAACTTTTTCTTCTGGTTATGATGGTGAAAACGAAAAAGCAATTGCGCATCGTGTTTTCGAGTTATTTGTTAAAATGACTTTTTTTTAAACGGAACGCCCTGTATTTTTTTATATTTTTGATTTGCACATTTTATTCTCTTTAATAAAGTATAAGGTCAAACTATGATTAAATTAACAAATAACGCCACATTTTAAGTTTTAATGCTGTAATAACATAATCGTAACAGCCGTTAAACAAAAGCTACTTGTTTTATGATATAGGTCAAAATATCATTAAATTAATATGTAAAAGAGTAATTACTATAGTAACTGTTCAAATTGGGCACTATCATTATCAAGACAGCAGTAAACTCTTGAACTGCAGTATTCGAAACTCGACGTAACATTCCGTGGTGAACATTTACAATGAATTTGTATTGAATTCGCCTAAAACTCTACACTGTTGTATTTATCTCAATAAATATTATCTTGTTGAAATCCCCTAAGAAAAAGATCTAGTGGTTCATTTCAGGTGACCGTGGGGGCCAACGTACATGTCCATATGTTCCAAACCATTGGGTTCCCAACTAAATGTTTAAGTAGGTACCTAGCGTTGTGTGGGGGTGCACTGTCTTGGTGGTAGAATTACAATGAAGAAAAAATTAAGCTCTACAACGGCATTGTGTTTTGGGTAAAATTAATCATCTTAAATGTTTAATAAATTAACACAACTGTTAAATGTCAAAATAGAAACCATAAAACAAGCAAATTTTACCTTTTGTTTCACGGCTATTGCGATGATGTTATTAAAAGTATTAAAAGTTAAAATATGGCTGTCTAAATAATAGTGGTGCCCAATAAATGCAGTTACTATCATAATTACTCTTATACATATTGATTTAATGATATTTTGACCTATACCATAAAACAAGTAGCTTTTGTTTCACGACTGTTACGATTATGTTATTAAACCATTAAACTTTAAAATACGGCATTAGTTGTTAAATTAATCATAGTTTGACCTTATGCTTTTTTAAAGAAAATAAAATGTGCAATTAAAATAAAAAATATAGGGCGTTCCGTTTAAAAAAGAGTCATTTTAACAAATAACTCGAAAACGCGATGCAAAATTGTTTTTTCGTTTTTACCATCGTAATCAGAAGAAAAAGTTACACTTTTTTTCTGATTTTACCAAATTTGTATCTTTAAAAATAAAAAAGTTGACAATAGTCGCCCGGTTTCCAAAATCACCCTGTATTATGCTCTGTGATTAAAACCTAAACTTTACTGCATTTAAGTTGAAACTACTTCGAAAGTAAAGACTATGCCGGTTAATCCGGTGTCCGGCTATCCGGCTGAGCAACCGGATACCGAATATCCGTTATCCGCCATTTTGAAAAAGTACTGCTCGCTGCATCCCTAAAATTGAGTTTTAAGGCTACCGCTTAAAAGTAGGTTTACGTGCGTGCGTGTATTAGTTTGTAACGCCTCATCACTCTTGAATGGATGGTCCGATTTCTATTTTTAGAGTGTGGGGGTATATCAAAAATGCATTAACAAGATAAACTTTTTAAAAAGTCCGTAACCGGAAGCGGCAGTTAGACATGTTTTTTGCAGCATTTTGTCAGAAACAAAATTTTTTTAATATGAAAATAGAATCTAATTGCTGTCTTAAGGCAATTTTTGAACTTTATAGTTTCACAATAGCGGACGCTACCACTTTTTAAATATTTTGACATTAACACCATATAACTTAAAAACGTGTTGACAGTGTTTCATCAAATTTGGTGTTGTAGTCGTTCTAGAGGGACACAATGTACGGTGTACGAGAATGTTTTTACAAATAAAAATTATAATAAAAATTTTCTTAAATTTCTGAGAAACATGGTACCGAAAAGCTGGCCGAATGATGTTTTAAAATTTTCTAGGTTTATGTCTCAGTACGGTTATTAATCTCTGACGCTTTCTATGATTTTTAAACTACGAAAAATTATACCACGTTATTTAATAAACAGAGGACGATAAAGTAATTAAAGTTTTAGATAAATTGCTTATGAGTGACGGTAAAAAACAGTTTCCAAACTTAATACTCAGATGAGGCAATGTTTAGGAGATTAATTTTCCTCTTCTTATCGAAGTTTTCAAGAACGTAGTTCTTCGTCCGTTTGTGGTTTTCTTTAATCCCAAAGAACAATTTTCTAAAAAATTAAACAATCTATTTGGGTCTCATAAAAGAAATTTGTTTGTTACTAAATATAAAAAGACATGCCCGCAGGCATAGACTTACAAGCTACTAGTGTACGCTTGCGCTAGACGAGCCGGTATATTTCTGCATTAGTGCAATCTTATTAGTTACTGTTCGTACGCAAAACGGCGATACAAAATTACCAACATACATTTAAAATTTAATAAAAATATTTCTAAAGCATGGCAAAGCCCGGGATTAAGTGCTTGATATATTTTTACCAGTATGGCTAAGCACTCATTATAAGCAAAGTTTTCACCAGATTTAAGACACAATTACAACAAATATGTTAGCACATTTCGAAAACGGATTGCGGATTTTTCTGCTTCACTACTACGATTTTGGTATTTAAGAGTGCTTAGGTACGTACTGTCTACTCCTAAGTCTCTAAAATATATTAACAAGTCAGTATCTCCAATATCTTAGAAGTGTATTAAAAATAAGCGTTTATATAAAACATAAATTAACTGTAATTACAATTACTAACCAAAAATCACATGAATATGTTTTATGTCCGTGTAAATCCGTCAACCAGAAGCTTAGGAGGAGGGAGGGCTCAACGCTTTCCATAAATTATTTTTACACACTCAACTCCTTTTGAATTTTAACTTGAAAATTAAATTTATGTAAAAAACCGTTTTGATGAATTTTTTGAGTATTTTCCCAAAGCCATTTGGGGGGGGGAAGGGTCTTTGAGGTATTTGGAAGAGGAAAAACTCAAAGTTGTTTTTCTGTAAAAAAAATTGTAATTTTAACTCAGTACAATAAATATTAAGTAAAAATGTGTATATCATTAATGTCTAAACATCCTAGAAGGTTTAAATAAAGTACCTCAATTAATAGTGGAGGTATTAGTTACAGAGTGATTAAAGCGTTCGATCTGCGAGAAGCAGAACTTTGTAAGGAAGCGTTTCTGAACCCATGCTTATGTGCACATTTCCGAACGTGTTTTAATTTGCTATCTGTCCTGGAAAAATTTACCAAAATTTTGGATACACCATGTATAATTTTTAGCAAATCGGAAAAACCTTTATTTTCCCCAATATCCTAATTTAAGAAAAAAAATAGTGCAACAACATCATTGCTAAATTGTACCAAGCAATAAAATAGAGCGCTAGAGTCGAAAGTATATGCACGAGACTTGAACGTGGGGTGATGGGATGTACCTCCTACTGAAATATGGTTAAGCTACTAACAACTGTTAATTTTTATAGCATTCAATCGTAATTATCAAAAGGCTGTATAATTACCTTTCGGCATATTGCTGCGATGTTAAAGCGTCAAATTTTTCTAAACTTTCCGGCTAGGAGTTTCGATTTTGAACATTTTAAAGTGAAACTTCTTTGCCGGCGGGTGCAACATACGATCGTGGGATTAAGCACCATAACAAAAATAGCTGTAACGTAATATAACGAATACACAGTCGCGGCCATCTTTCCTAGCATACTTTTTATGATACATAAAGTACTTCGTTGAAATCTAAAGAAAATTGGTCTTATACAATGTATAGTCGCGTTTCAAAACTAACCTCGCTAAAGCTCTTGCAATTCCATAATGCGAATATTTGTTTAAGAAACGTAATCGTGCATAACAGCAATTATTTAATACTGCAAACATACAGTTGTCAAAATTACTAAAAATGCTACAAAATAAAATAATGTTAAGTTGAGAAACGGACAAGATGCTGATAAAAAAAATTTAAATCAAAATTTTAATCCAATATATCATCCTCATTCTTGTCTACTTGCGCGTTTTTACAATTTTTACGATCTACATTCCCTGCAACATTTTACACCTTCTTCAACACAAATGCAATTTTTGCTAGTGCAAATGCCGTCTTGCAATAAAGAGCTAATAAATGTCTTAAGGTTTATACAAAAAAAAACGCTTCAGAGAACACGTAAAAAAGTTTCACTTAGAAAACTTTCGAGCTCGGCACACATTCTTTTTCACACTTAGTTTAAATCTATTTTCTTACAATGTTTATCATGATGATTCTCTTAATTGTTTGCACATTTTCTGTGAAAAATAAATAAAAATCAAACTTTATTAGTAAAACTAAAATTATCTATACGTAACCTTGACATTTAACAGCGTGTTGTGTACTCGTACACCTTAGAAACTATTAATTAATTAGGTTACTTACTTGAAGTTATATTGGCCAGGCACATCGTTTTTACTTTCATACGTAATAATACTGATCTTTTCTGAATCTTCTGCACAAATCAATTTAGGCATAAGAAACACCGACAATATTGCAAAAATCAACAAGTAACCCATTATGATCGAAATGAGAAATAACAATTGCCGTAGAAGCTTTCCAATTAAATTGCGCATTTATCCCTACTCTACAACTTAATTATAGATAATTAGATGTTTTTATGATGAGTTAAGCCTGACAAGGCTAAGAAGAACTGTATAAAAGCATGCTTTGAAAAATTGCTTTAGCTAAATGTTAATTAAAAACTATTAGGTGATAGCAATCTCTATGAAATAAGTAAATATTATAAAACTTATAAATGAGAGATTTATAAAAATGTATCAAAACATCATCAACAAGTTTTTACAGTTGGCATTTTAATTTACTATTAGAATGCTGTTATAAATTTTACAGAACTGTCTTAAAAGTCACTTTTAAAGTGTTTAAGTGCCATACATGTTAATATATTTTGTAGGCAATACGCTGTACTTTTTTGTAAGCCACTATACAGTTTTTCACACATCCTACATTTTGTCAAACTATTCATTCCAATTTTTTATAAGCAACTCTATCGTGCAATAAATTATCTACAAAACAATTCACACCTTTTCTTTATAGTAATATCGCTCTTATTAAAATATATAGTTTACGAAATGGTAGAATAGAAAATTTAAGTTTACCTGCTAATATAGCAGATCAATTAAAAAGGTAGTCATTTCTCCTTAATTATTTCTAGAGAAAATGAAAAGATATTTCAAATTTCTTACCCATAGGAGATCCAAGGAGATCAAGTAAAGTTTAATTCTAGGTGTATTAATACATACATTCCAATAATAATTTATACCACTTTAGCCAAAACCTAGCTTTTCTGCACTGTCGACATAATATCAGAATTGTAGATTTTTATTTTATATTTTACTGATAATAATGCAAAACACAAATTTCAAACGCCGAAGCAAATTTCATTCATTTGAGAGGGAGTATACCTTAAACGACATTTTTAACTGTACCCAAACTTTGACCAATTTTCTAAAGTATTGCCTGTAAATAACCCCCTGTATACGTTTAAAATTGTATTTAGCAACAAACTATAAAGAGCCTTGCAATATTTGCAGTAGGTACACAGCTGCGCTACTTGCGACCTTGCTTCGTAAAGTATTTCTAATTTCGCTCTTGGCCAATATTCGGCACAACAATACTACGTCAAGTCTTGATAAACAGTCGAGAAAACACTTACACATCCAAGGAAATTGCAACTGCCAAAGTCTATAATATACAAAACAGGTATGTTTTTAGAGACGACCAAGATGTATTTATATCTGCAGATTTCCCAGGGCTATTATACATATGCATTATGTATATTGGTTCTATTTTTATTCTAAGTGCGGCTTATAGCTAAAATTTAATGATCATCAAACATGTTTTAACTAAACATATTTATAATATAGTTTAACTAAAATATACAGTCAATGGCAATTAACGAAAATCATATTTTTAAAAATTGCACAAACAGATGATGGACCTGAAAATGACGTTTAAGTTAATAAAATTATATGTGAAACTTATAGTTTTCTTATGCCGAAGAAGATACTAAATATACTTATCAACGCTACAACAAATACCAAGACACACATTTAATATAGTATATAAACGCAGATAGTGTCTAATGTTGGGACTATAAAACTGGATCTTTGGAAGATTTATGTAAGTGCTATATTTGTATAATGCCAACACATTTTTTCTTAACGAACATATCATTTACAGATCTCTCTAAAAATTAACCTTTACTTTCAATCTTCTAATGTTTGTTACATCCGACATCGTGAATTACTTCATTGATAAAAATAGTACGTGTGTGTACAGATTATACATATTTTTTTAATCAAATCACAACGTCGCTAATGTTTACAAATATCCGTAAACTAGGAACTCATAAACATGTATTGACCTGGATATTTTGGGATACAGTTAAATTACAAGAATTGTAGAAATTGCAAATTAATTTTTATAATTCTCTTTACAAACAACTGATAACTGCAGCTGATTGTATTGCAAATATGGTATTTCTTTGTTAAGCGCGTCTTAAACTTACACAATAAAATAGCAAAACCCATGAGCTACGTCACGCGCTTATCTTCACAAACATTAGCTAACTGCAACTGTTCTGTTGCTAATATGATATTTTTTGTTAAGCGCGTATTAAACTTTACAACAAAATAGCAGAACCAGTGGACTACTCCACACGCTTTTCTTTAAAAATAATTACTAGCAAATATATTAAAAGCGATATACTGATGTAATTCATACATTCCGCCAGTATCGCAGCTTCATGGCACCGATTACACTGCTTGACTGTTACATTAACAGAGAAACCCGTAAACATAATAAACAAGGTGCGTCGATAATGTTACTGAATACGGTCGACACTAAACATTGAGACAAAGGCAATGGGTTCGGATTTACTATAAGCCCGCTACGCTATCTACTTTATTTGCTATTTATAACAGAACTGTTGACAGTTCAACCATTTTTGTTATTGTGTTTACGGGTAGTTTCTAGTTGTTTCTTTCAATAACAAAACAAAATTTTTATTGTTAAATAAATTTTTACACTTGTGTGACCTATTTCTGGTAACATTTTGCCTGAGATATTACGTGTAGTTCCTAAAATCTATTTTTTTTCTAATAAGCTAGAAAAAAATATTCCTACTTTTGATATTTATAGCGTCTAAAAATCCTAACCCCAATTATCAATGCTGTTTTTCATAAAATTTTAAAAATGTTTTTTGTTATGTCATTATACTATTTCTCTGTTGTTAATAGTTATTTAAGTAACAAGAAATGTAAAAACGTAATAACATTTGAGGTAGGTAAATACGAGCCGAGGCGAGTCCGAGGCTTGTGGCCTGTCGAGAATGTTAATAGTCGATACATTCCGTGTAACTTATTAAATTTTTCACCGTACAGGTAGAAATTTAATCATATTTTTAAAAGTTCGTTTTGACTGCTGTCATCGGAATTATTTTTTAAAAGCTCCATTATTCTAAGTTAACTGTACTTGTTACCACATCAACGAACAGTTAAAATCAACATTATTATCCTAGGAATGTAAATAACATTATTAAGTTCCGTAGTCAAGGGCAAAAAGTAAACGAATATTATTGGCCATTTACATCTTTTGTAGCTATGGATGTATCGTCTATTTACCTTGCCTGTAGCGTGAAAAAGATATTATATTACATTGGGTTAGATTTTATACTCGCATGATGAATACCTCCAAAAATAATTAAATAAATAAAAAGGGAAAGGTAGCAACCCTCATATTGTGCCCTCCAGAATGATTCCACCGAAACGTATTTAAATACCAAACTGGATATATTTATTATGTGTTTATTGCGTTCCGAGTAAGCGATACTTTACTGCTTCCGTCGTTCAGAGTAATTAAAAGATAACTAGTGTTTCCCCGCCGAAATTCGACGGCAGACTCAGCGTTGACCGACCCGGCGAAATGCTAAGTCAGGTGATGCATTAGTTCCAATAATGAGACGCGGCGTTAGTGTAGATGTCGCTTCAAGTAAAGCGCGTCTAGCAGCCTTTCATATATATTATAAATTAAAATAATTATTATTGAAAAATCGACGTAGAATAAAAATATAAAAATGTTTCATGTTCCATCTGAGGATAGAGACCTTTCATTGAAAAAAAATGATCCATATTGGTGAAGCGGTAGCCGCTTGAGGAACCTGAGAAAAATACCCTTTGAGCTTTTATATATGTATGGATGTAGGATAGAGAAGTAAACCATTACATGGACTGAATTACAGCTATATTTTTATAGATTTAATTTAAGCGAAGCTGATCACACAGCATACATATTTATTTAATACAAGTATGCAAGTATAGAGAATTTGAGATTTTAAATGTAGCAGGAAATCAAGTAGGCTGGTAGAATATAAAAAAAGTCGGATTATTGAGTCATGGACACAGACATGCCATGGTGGCAAAGTTTTACTTGTGAATGAATGCTCTTGGCATTTTGCTCTCCAGCCACCCTAGCCTACCCTGTAAATCTACTGGCTACAATTAGTAGCATTGTGTGTCTTCCTACGGCTATTACAATAAAGTTTTTGATTCGTTTTTGAGTAATAAGGCGTCAAAGCTAAAATTTTCAAAAACTTGTAGCGGTTATCGTTTTGAAGCTAGGGACGAAAAAACGTATTGGATTTATCTTAGGATACTCGATCGCACCCTTTTTTTAAATTTGCAGAATGTAAATGCTTAAAGAATGATACCCAATTAACGTGGCTAATTTCCGTTTCCGGTTTTCTTAAAAGCTTATCTTGCCGATGAATTTTTAATATACCTCACTTTCCACTTATTCCAATCAGAATAGTACATACTTCAAGGAGCGTAGAATGATGGCTATTATTCACGTGGAATCATCTAAGTGAATAATAGCCATTCTACGCAAGTAGAAGACTATACTTTCTCTACGACTACAAGAAATTATATACCTAAATCATAGTTTGTAACACAAATCTTTAATTAACACTTAAAATATTAAACTTTGCAATTATAACATGTTAAAGAAAAACTGAAATAACATATGTACCTGCTAAGTATGTAATAAGTAATTTAATTTTACTTATATTTTCGATTTCTTCGCCTGAAATCCTTCTCATTTTCGTTTAAGGAAAGCCCGCAATTTTGGATAATTTTCAATGTTAATTTCATTGTTAACATTTAATGTACTTCTTAACATGGAGTATATTTTCCATAAAAATGACGATTTGTATTTTTCGGAAAGTTTTGTAAAATATGCTAGGATAACGTTTTCCGAAAAGGAACTTACATTATTGGATTGTCTCCATTCCATAAATGTTGTATAAATTTGAGTATACTGCTTTTTTGACTTTTCCGGCAGTAAATTCATTGTGGATGCTTGTGCAATTTCCCGAATTTCGGGAGGCGTACATGTTAGATTATTATCACTATCACTACTAACGTTCATTGTAAATATTATATTAATAAAAATTATGCGAGACAACAGCAATAAATAATTGGTGTATTTGACGTTTCAAATGGCGACTTATTAGGAGGTTGCTAAGATACGCTCGGCTTTTTATTTTCAAAGCAGTGTGATTTTTTCACGCTAATATGAAAAAATCACATTGCTTTGAAAATAAAAAACCGAGCGTATCTTAGCAACCTCCTAATAAGTCGCCATTTGAAACGTCAAATACACCAATTATTTATAACGTCAAATACACCAATTATTTATTGCTGTTGTCTCGCATAATTTTTATTGATATAATATTTACAATGGACGTTAGTAGTGATCACTATCACTATAATAATATAACATGTACGCCTCCCGAAATTCAGGAAATTGCACAAGCATCCACAATGAATTTACTGCCGGAAAAGTCAAAAACACCGACTGTATTAAATATCAATAATTGTAGTAACTTCACTATAACTTTTGCCAAAAAGTAAAATTAAATTACTTATTACATACTTAGCAGGTAGGTACATATGTTATTTCAGTTTTTCTTTAACATGTTATAATTGCAAAGTTTAATATTTTAAGTGTTAATTAAAGATTTGTGTTAAAAACTATGATTTAGGTATTTAATTTCTTGTAGTCGTAGAGAAAGTATAGTCTTCTACTTGCATAGAATGGCTATTATTCACTTAGATGATTCCCACACTCGCTCGCTGCGCTCGCTCGTGTCGGAAACTTCATCCACGTGAATAATAGCCATCATTCTACGCTCGTTGAATAATGTACTATTCTGGGAAATGAGAGAACGATTCTAGATATTTATTCACCGCTACAAATTTTATAAAAAACACTTTGTAGTTTCTAGAAATCCAAAATATGTATTTCCGTCTAAATCTCAAATATTAAATTTCAGGAAATCAATACTTACTTATACTAAATGGAAAAGTAAAAAGTTAATAACAAGAGAAATAGGTGCTACTTTATACAGGAATTTTTATTCCTTCAACCTACAACAAGTTATCTTAAAATGAAGTTAAATCTGGGAAATCTTGAGAATACACCAATGCAACTGACATGCAAAATAAGTTATGTTACGCACTAAAATCCATCCAAAAATACTCCATCTGCAGTTGTGATATTAATATAATTTTATACAAAAATATTGTAGTATAGCAAAAATGTTTGTAATTTGTAGTTTTTGTATCACCAATAAAACATGAAAACTCCAATTAAAAAATTTGTTTGTGGTTTAATTATTATTTTCCAATACCACCACCAGCCAACGATCCTATAGCAGGTGATCCTATTGGCTGAACAGGAACTGGAGCAAATACGTTCATGCGTGTTGTTGTAAATAGTCGGGGCGGTTGTGTTATTGTTGGAATCGTAGATTGAGATTGATTTTGAAGACTCGATTCGCTGGAATTAGTTGCGTTTAGTTGTGAATGGAGGCTTTGTTTATCAGCAGTATAATGAACATCATGATTTTGGCCATCATTCTCAGCGTAAGAATAAAATTCTTTAACAGCAACGCTTACAT
Source organism: Ctenicera cuprea (assembly GCA_958336395.1). Lineage (NCBI taxonomy): Eukaryota > Metazoa > Arthropoda > Insecta > Coleoptera > Elateridae > Ctenicera > Ctenicera cuprea. The sequence goes on along the minus strand of OY284487.1, from coordinate 30,375,570 downwards.
CTTCAGATTTATAGTTTATCAGTGCTTCTTCTTCTTGCCTAGGTGTCAAGTCGCTTGTTTCGTATCTAAAACGTGTAGGTAACATTAAAATGCATGGAACACTGAAATGTTTTCTAAAGAACAAAACCGATGTCGCATAGTTCTGATAAGCAACACAAAGGTTTGGCAAAGTTGGAAATATTAATTAAATGATCTTAAGCTTAGGTTCTAGTTTAAGTTTGTTTAAATTTTGAACTCGGAAAAAATTCATTCATTCATTATTATACACTGTGTCCATAAAGTACCCCCCCCCCCAACTAACTTTTGAACGACTTGATATTTTTCTACAAAATTTGGTGTGCTGTAATGGGAAACTAAATACTATTTTTCAGACCATATTAAAATTTTGTATCGTCCAAAATGGCGACTGGGTGCCATTTTAAATTTTTTTTTAAATGGAAAGAGAAGTCGAGTGACACCTCATTGGAGAGGTCTTTTAGTTCTGCGTCTGATCCTAAAGTTTCAAAGAAAAATATTCAGCCATAACAAAATGACAATGTTTGAAGATAAAGAAGTCTATTTAAAAAAACTAAGAATTAAAGCTTAAATTAATTAAATTAAGTGTTCGAAATGTTTACCATTTACTTCTTGGCACATAAAAAGTCGGTTATGAAATTCCTGCCTTACATTTTTATCAGTGTCTGGAGTGATAATTCTGCAAACTTCTGTAATGCGTTGGTCCAGTTCTTCAATTGTTTCTGGACGGGTTCTGTACACTTTCGATTTCAGATATTCCCATAGAAAAAAATCTAAGAAAGTTAAGTCTGGGGAGTGAGCCGGCTATTCTACAGGCCCCCGGCTAACAATCGATCTGCCAAAAACATGTCGGTTGAGAAAGTCAGAACCAGGCCTATAACAATGAGGTGGCGCACCGTCTTGTTGGAACATAACGTTTTCAATATTATTTCCAGCCACCTGAGATATTTCTGTGAAAATTTAGTCCTGCAAATGAAAAAGTGGACTACTGGATAAGAAAATCAAAACAATTTTGAACCGAGTGAGTCCATTGGTTTACAATCCGCCATTTTGTTATGGCTCAATATTTTTCTTTGAAACTCTAGGATCAGACGCAGAATTAAAAGACCTTTCACTTGACCCCCTTTCTCTTAAAAAAAAAAATTCAAAATGGCGCCCAGTGGCCATTTTGGATGATACAAAATTTTAATATGATCTGAAAAATAGTATTTAATTTCCCATTACAGCACACCAAATTTTGTAGAAAAATATCAAGTCGTTCAAAAGTTAGTTGGGGGGGGGGGGGTCACTTTATGGACACAGTGTATGTTTTTGTAACAGTTAATAATTGCTATATAAATTTGTACTTACTGATATTTATATCTTCCCCAATTAATATTACTTTTATGTATTAATATTTCAGCATCGTTTGTTTTTCCAAGAGAACGCGACTCCGAGAATGATATTATAACCGCCATAAAACTGGTAACTATCCAAAGCATCTTCATATTTTTTAAGTATACTGAGTTCTCGAAAACACTTTTAATCGACCTGTAGGTGAATATACGTTTGATGGTATGTAAATTTGGCACTCCTCCTACTGCTTCTTAATATTAAATAAACCTGATATACATATCATCTTATACGCACAATAAAAAATTTGAAACGCAAATTATATGCCATGTAAGCCTCGCAAATTCTACAACCTGTAAAGTATCAACATTCAATAAACATATTTAAAAATAAATAAAACAGCGTAAAACAGACAGCATCCAACGTTTCATACAAATTAATTAAATTTATTCCTTATACTGTTTTTATTGAGTTCGAAGTTTCTTGTAACTCCTTTTCTTTTTCCCTGGTATATCCTTGAACGCGTTATTTCGACTTAAAACTAGAATTACAATTTTAATCTGCACCATAACTTATTTACCAACCATTTTAACGTAATTGCATATTTTTCTACTACCCCCTCATACCACCAAACTTCCATTAATTTGGTTTATTTGTGAACAACAAATTTTAACAACATAGCTACGTAAATATTCAGTAACTTTTTGTGATAAGTAAATATTTTCGTTGTTAACAAATGTATGATCGCTGGCAGCGTACACTTTATGTATAGGTTTTGTAGAAAATTCTAGAACAATTTCTTGTCTGCATATTATACTTTACATGACTTCGTGAAATTCTTTATCTAAACGTACGCAGTGAAAAGAACCAGGTCAGACTCAAGGTCGATTCACACATATTCGGGCAGGGTCCGATTCGAATCCGAACCGTTTGGAAAAACTTGTTCAATTAATTTTAAATGCAAGCGCTTATATTCGTTCCGAAACTGTTCCGGTGCATGCGGGTGTATTGTGGACAGTTAAAACATTCTTCCTGAACATATATTTTGTCCGATCTGTGACACACTACAGACATTGTTGCAGTTAATTAAAAGCTAACGGCCCGGGCCCGGAGATGAAACTCTCAGAAAAGTGAAAACAGCCAAAGTCCGGACCCGGAACGGAACCAGAACGTACCCGGCTCGGATATGTGTGAATCGACCTTAAAACTGTCCTTAGCATAGAATAAACAAATGGACAATTACATAAGTATAGTAAGTTTAATAAACGGATCAAGCTGAAAAAAACTAATAAGTGAGTATAACCGTGACCTGTTAAAAAGTTCTAAAATCTTTAAGCCATAATGAAATTATTTACATACTAAATCCGAATCTTTTCCACCTGTCTCAACATCTAATAGTGAGAGGCCTCTACTACTACAATTCACATATTTAAGCGGTTCTTACATACCCTCTCTTAATGTATAAGCAATAAGCCAAAATAAATAAATTATTATGAACAAGCGTAATGTTTAAAATCAACGATTATTTATATATTTGTTTGCCCATTGACACGCTGGTATCGCCACTACTACGACACGCAAGATCAAACTGGCCGCAGGCATCCCTACTTAAAAATCGTTCCTACTATAACATCCGCACATGGCCCAAAGTGTAGAAGTTAAGGGTATAGAATCAATATCTTGTCTCTACATTACCAAACCGAGTAGACCAACCCGACAAAATAGCTAGGCACTAGCACCTAGAGCCGTCAACCAAGAGGTAGAATCAGATCCACGCACCAGCACCTAGTTCAGTCAACCGAGGGGAGAATTTAGCTGGCACCAGTGCCAGTGCAAATTTAATAGTTTAGACAAATGTAATTCAGAATCAGGTATCAATAAATACTAACTGTATTTTCTAACCTAAACACCTGAAGTCTGCTGTGAAGGGTTTCGCGCTCTTTTACTTTTAAATATAGGCTAAATTTTGGCGTTGAAGAGTTTCAACGCACTTCTATACCAAACCAACAAACAAAAGGGTTAATTTTGACGTTAAAGAGTTTCAGCCCATTTTGATTCACATTTCCCTTAATTACACTAATTACTTTAATCAATTAGAAGAAATAAAAATCGTACTTAATTCTGAAATGTTTTTAAAAAGTTCACAACGCGACGTTGGTACAAAATAGAAAACAGTAATTTTGAAAACAATAAAGAAACTCTATCATAATCATTCCAAGAAAGTCGTATAATTTTACCAGTTTCCCGGCAATGCATTCAGTTCATGCAACAGAATAGTTGGTAAGTTACAACTTGATTGAAAAATAAATAATTTAATGTTTGCTATCAATCGTTTATAAAATTTAGCATATAACAAATTTTATTTACAAATTTTCTTTGCAACAAATTGTCAGCTGAATTGCGATGTTAATCATTCCTCCGATTACACTTACATGTACAAATAATAAAGCAGTCCAGGTAATGCAATTTGAAAAGTAAAAGGACGGTGTAAACATTGAAAGATTCCAAAATTTATAATATAATAACATGTTAATTTGTTTATTTCAGAATTGTTTACTTTAATTAAAGAGACGAAATATTCTAGTTAAAATAAATACGGCATTAGTTAATTAATTTTGTAAACAATAGAGTGAATTAAATATATGTTAAAGGATTTGAATTCTATGCTATTGTTTCAACAGTATCTGTAGCAATCGAACTTTGGCACTAGGCTACTCAAGCTAAGTGTGTTTTTCGAAACGTTGCAATACTATTTGTTTGTATTATTGCAGTACAATCTGCTGACACCTCGTTACGACAATTAGCTTAAACAACGGCACATCGTAACAGCCGCGGCTGCATCAACTGGCCGACGCGGCGCCGGCCAGCATGTCACGAAGTGTTTCATTTCAAAGGCCTGCGTAAAGTGGTTCGTCAAGACAGTCTTCTACTGTTAATAAATACGTGTGATAACAGCGACATGATAGCTAAATAAACTAAAAGCATTAACAAATACGATATGCAACAATATAATATATTTTTTCTACTTCCATGTTTAAAATGCCGTTTATCGCATATGTTTCCGTGACGCTAAGTGACCTTTTAAACACACCTCGACTTTGTGCGTTATAGTCACGGGTTGAAGTTAGCTCTAGGTTTGTAATGTGCGCTTTAGTCACGGGCTGAAGTTAGCTCTAGGTTTTTAATCGCAAAACTCAATTGAAAATCAACTGAAAATCAAGTTAGTCGTCACTTGTCATCAATCTGTCAAAATAATTAATATTGCTTAAGATAATAAAATAATTTCCAAATTTTAGTATTTTTGTGATGGTCGTAGAAAAAGTATAGTATGCAATTCGTTTTATAAACTTTTCTAGATACTCGTTTTAATAAACACTCGCTCCGCTCGTGTCTAATAAAACTCGTGACTAAAATGCAGTTTCTAAAACTTATTGCATAATATACTGATAACCACGAAAAAGTGGTCTTGCGTTTTATTACATCTTGGTCATTGTCGGTGAAATCAACAGCCCACTAAAATAGATCATGCAGTAGAAACTTTCTCAGGAAAAACATCCCGTTAAAATAATTTCCCGGAGGAAACACCGCCGAAAAAACATCCCATAAACAAAAGCATATCTATTTTGTTGCTGGTGAGTGGATTTCCCTAAAACAATACGAGTATTTTTTCTTGTTAATCGATTTTTAGGCGATTTCTATAAATTACGGCGAATTTGATTTTGGAATTATATGCAAATGTCTAACAAAATATTTTACTGCGTATATATTACTTCAAAAATCATTTTGATAATGTTAGGCAGTTCTGTGGTAATGGGTAAAAAGTTCAACTAACCTTTTCCGCTCATTTAAAGGAATTTTTTCAGGTGCGTTTATGGGATTTTTACAAAAGGATTGTTTTCTTAAAGCTTTTCAAAGAGGGTTCTTCTTTTTTAAAATTGTTTTTCAGTCGTGTTATTTCGGTTTTTGTGTAGGTTTTTCGCAGACTTTTCTTTCCGGGAGTAGCGCTCATTCACGACACGCGCGCGGTTGAAGTTTCCAAAGAAAGCGGTGGGCGAGGTCCACATGTTCTGCTAGTATTTAATTAATTATAAGCGTTATTTACTTTACTTCTCTATTTTTATTCAAAGAAATAGATTTGTGTACTAACACTATGATACAGAATACAGAAAATGTATCGTGTGGGCATATACGATAATGCATAATAATTAACATTCGCTTTGTGGCAGCACTTCAGTGGTTCTATTATAATATTTATTTAGCAGTTGACGCTCATGTTTATTTACATTTTAAATGATTATTATTAAACATAACAACGTGGCTTCTAACGATCCGTTTAGAATTTATTAGAATAAATTATGCAACTAAGATTTTGCTTTCCCATACTTCCAATACGGGAATGTAAATTGATTTTGACGGAAATACATTAAAATAATTTCTTTTAAAACATATAATTAAAATAATTTTACGTATAAAAGCAGATTCTAACAGAGAGTGGTAAAATGTGTCAACCTCCCTAGCTACTAGTAAAATTAACAATAAAAATATTTTTAAACTCTATAGCGAAACGCTTTTAGTCCAACTGTGGAATTAAAATGCAGATTAATGAAACTGAACTTTAAACCAATATCTACTATACCTTCTCAACCTTTTTCGTTCCTGCTTTCAGACTTTGGTATTTAAGCATAGCGAAGACATTCCGACTTTGGGAAGCTAATTGCTACCGGAATAAAAAGGTAAATACCCAGAACATCCTGGTACTATACTTGCATATTTGACTCCAGTCTTGATCCATCTTAAGTCTTAGTGGTGGTACATATTGACCTGCTAAACCAATATAGTTCTATAAATGTAGGAAATAATAGAAAAAAACCTGATTATACGTATAGCGAAAAAAGATCTCCAAACTTAGTAGTAAACATTAAACAGTAAACAGTAAACAAACAATAATTAAAAGAATTCTTGAGGTTACCTTAGTAGTAAACCACAAAACGGGTTTTTAATTAACTCTGGATTTGCAAATTCTTCCTACAATTATATATGCGGACAACTAACTGTTATTACCACAAAACAGTAATAGGGACAGGTTGTTCAACTATTTTTATTTAAGAAAAGAAACTTTAACCCCGCTTTTATGTAGATCCACTAGAAGGTCTCCGCTTGTCCTTTGAAGCAAAAATGAATTTTTAGTATTAGACTATAAAATAATCAGGCAGTTGCTACAGTACTTATATAACATTAAATTGTTTTATTGCTGTTATTATATACAGAATGATATAAAAAGGTGACAACAATAAAACTTCGGGAAGTCATTGTAAAAGGTTATTTATAGTCAAAATCGCGTCTAAGTATATGAACTAAATGCTGATGAATTGTATTAATTATTTTGGCAAGGTTTATGTTTACACGTCTTTGAAATTTGTATTGTATTGCAAACACTACCTCTAACTAATCTTTAATTTGATTGGCAATTGTTTCTGTTCATCGCGACGTGATATTTGTCTATTAAACGCTAAATAATGCACAAAAATAAATTGTCTCCAATAGGTTATTAGTCCTGGCGACTTTTAGCAAGAGAATCCTGTTTTGTGTATTTTCATATGGTAAAGAATACTCCAACAAACGCATGAGACAACTCTGTTTCTATTAGCTTTGATGCTTAACCCTTTGAGCAACCGTAGCTCGCGCAAGAAGCTTTGCGGACATAAGGTTATATAAGGTGTTTGGCCCCATATACCTCCCGAAGTATTGTTATCACTTATCACCCTTTAAATTAGCTTGTTTATTTAAAACAGAAACAATATTCTACTGAGCTTATTGATTAATACTATACAGGGTGTTCATTTGAAAACTTCCCACCCCCAATATCTCGGTGCACAAGGCTTTCTGAAAAAATCGCCGAGACACGTCAACAGTATTAGCGAGGGGGACATATTTTTACATAATAGTGACATAACACGTTTCATCCCCCTACCCCCCACAGCCGACCCCTTAAAAATTTTAAATGGCAAGGGGGGTTATGTGATACCTCATTTGAAAGGTCTTCGTATTGCCTACATTTTGGCGTTTTGTTTTTTAAAATCGGTCGATTCGTTTTTGAGATATTAAGGGAAAAGTGTTTGAGTTTATTAAAACAAAAAGGAGCTTGTAAAACGCATAGTAGGCTGTTGTCATAATGCATTAAACCACTATTAACTGAAGCAGTTGAAAATCAACGTGATGCAGATGGTAATTTACTACTTGATGAGGAACAACTATACTTTCAGCAGGACGGTGCCCCTCCTCATTATGTTTTACCGGTTCGGCAGTGGTTGCAGAATACTTTTCCCGGTAAATGGATAGGTCGAAGAGGAGCTATAGAGTGGCCAGCTAGGTCCCCCGACTTAACTCCCTTAGATTTTTTTCTGTGGGGCCATTTAAAATCGGTTGTTTATACGCCTCAACCGCAAAGTATAGCCGAGCTCCGTCAACGAATAATTGAAGAATGTCGATCAATTTCAAGACATGTTTTCCAAAACGTCAGGGAACACGTTGAACAACGGTTATTATATTGTTGCTTAGCCAACAATGGACAGCATTTTGAGCAGTTGAGATAATAACATTCCAAATAATTTTTTATTTCCAATAATTATTTGTATTTTTAATACTGATTATGAATAAAAATGTTATCAATAAGTATACACGGTCCCTTTTGTTTTAATAAACTCAAACACTTTTCCCTTAATATCTCAAAAACGAATCGACCGATTTTAAAAAACAAAACGCCAAAATGTAGGCAATACGAAGACCTTTCAAATGAGGTATCACATAACCCCCCTTGCCATTTAAAATTTTTAAGGGGGCGGCTCTCGGGGGTAGGGGGATGAAACGTGTTATGTCACTATTATGTAAAAATATGTCCCCCTCGCTAATACTGTTGACGTGTCTCGGCGATTTTTTCAGAAAGCCTTGTGCACCGAGATATTGGGGGTGGGAAGTTTTCAAATGAACACCCTGTATAGTTCAATTGCTAATAATACCGTTTCGGAGGTGCTGCCATCTATATATTAAAAGCGTTGAGTGTTGACAAGGGCAAGGTTGCCGTCACCAATTCCATTCTCCTATTATCTAGACTGTAAACTATGTGGCTCTAATACATTCCCGGTATGTTTAAACTGTAACTATAAAATACTACAGATTAGTTACCACATTGATAACATCAATTATTTCATTGATAGAAGAGGTAGCTGTGCGTACAAATTATTCGTTTTTCTTATGAAATAACAACGTCTGCCTGTCTGTTTCTAATACTAGCCTTAATTTTACGATCAGAAGCGATCTTTGCTTGCTCAACATTTATAAAATACTATCACGGGTCAGCTTTGATATGGTCATGTTTACAAACATCCGTAAGGTAGCAATTCATAAACATTAATTGTCCCAGATGTTTTAAATACAGTTAGACTACAAGAATTATAGAAGTCACACGCTTTTCTTTACAAACTACAGCTAACTACAACTGATTTAATTGCTAATATAATATTTCTTTGTTAAGCGCGTCTGAAACTTTACAATGAACTAGCGGAACCGTGGGACTATGCCACGCGCTTTTCTTTACAAACAGTGGTTAACTGCAGCTGATTATAATGTGCATGCGATGTTTACTTGTTAAGCGCGTTTGAAACTTTACAATAAAATAGCAGAACCCGTAGACTACGCTACACGCTTTTCATTACAAACAATTGCTAACTGCGGCTAAGTTTAATGCTAATATGATATTTCTTTGTTAAGCATTATTTTTTTTTGTGTAACTTAAATTACAACTAGGCTTAATGGTGTTTAAAGAAAATAAAATGTTGCTGAAACGTGACAGAATCGAGGGGCCTTCTGTACCGGGGACGCAGGTGCTTCATACCCATGCCACACCGCTAGTTACGCCTCTGCTGATTCCTATGGGATCACTGATATTTGTTTTTAATCAATGTTTAATGCACTATTAAAAAGCTACATCTTTTTCTAGTGGAATGTGTATTTTCTGTATACTGCACTAATTTTTAAAGACAGAGTGTTTAACCTGCACCAAACTCGTGATATGTTTTTGTAAAAAAACTATTACACATAACGTTGCAGTACGCCGTAGAAAATTGTTTATATACGTACATGCTTCAACATGTCATTTACAATTACAAGTTTTATTTCTGTATTAGTGTTTTTTAATAATCCGTTCATCTAATAGGAAAAGTGTAAAATTGGCGATCCCAATTATAAACATGGATAAGTATTTGCTTTACTAAAAAATGTCAGAATTGATACAAAAAACTGATAAGTAAAATAATACATATTTAGAGAAAGATCGGCACATTCCGATTAGGCCCGTATTGCACTGTAAATAATCTTAGGCAAAAATCTTTTATTAAAAGATCTTTTATAAAAACATATTCAGTGTAATAGGTATATTTTGTTAAAGTTGACTATAATAACATGTAGTCTGTGTTGGTAATTTTTATAAAACCTTTGATGACAATCTTTGTCAAGAGTCTTTGATGGTGTAATACGGGCCTTAGCTTGTATGAGGTTATTGTAATATAAGAGGCTTTAGAGGTTCTAATAAACTTCACTAGCGAACAAGTGTTGAATAAATTAATATAGCAATTAATTAATGCTACAGCACCCTCTTCTGGCAACGAAATTTTAACTTTCTGGTTGTTGTAATTAAAAACCTTATGGTGTCAAATGATAGTCGTAGATTTTTGAATGATTAAATTATTCAATATTTAAAATTGAAATAAATATGAAATGAAAAAATGAAATAAACAAATTAAATATTTCCAAATATTGAAAATGAAGGACACATCTTTTGTTCTGGACTGTTACCGTCTGTTCCACACGTATGTGCTATTCTTGCATGCAGTAACAGCTGAGTGGTGTGTTGTGACCATATTAAAATTTTGTTCCAATTTAGCATGTTTTATATTTACGTAGCTTTAATTTGCGTCGAATATTTGGATTAAAGTTAAACAATTATAATTACAATTTTGACTATTACAATTCATTAATTTCAAATTTACATAGTATTTTTGTAATATAAATAAAAAAACATGTTTCTGGTGATTTCTTGCGTTCACTTTGCAGCGCCTCTTTTAAAAAAATCCTGGATACTCGCGTGTGCTGTTATAGTAGTGTGGGATAGTATAAGTTTCAGTATTTCTTAAATTATTTTTACTGTGTGTACTGCTGACAGCTTTACTAACGACATAAACAATTAAATGGTTCATCTAATCTAATTGTAAAATATTGTGCAACGTCCATTCATATGAAAGCACAATCTATATATCTGTATTCCAAATTCAATATATTGTGTAAATTATTGTAATATGTTCCATGCATTTTATTTTATTATTCTTGTTTCTAAAATAATTTAAATATGAATTGTTATTGGAAACTAAATGTTTTACATAAATGTTAAACAATCTTGCATTGAACATAAAAACTACAACATGTATTTTCATTATCATTTTAAATCTAATGTAAAGTTAAATGTTGTTCTCCTAACACTTCAGATACTTTTGTGTGAAATACTGTTATTAAAATCAGAGCAACAATAAGTTGCAAGTAACTTTTTCTAAAAAAAATTTACTGTATACGAATCTTATTGAATTTAGAAAGGCTTTTATTTTATTGGTTTTCAACGCATTCCTACAATAAGCAATATAAAATTTAGAAACGATTGCTTATTCTACTATATAGGCAACCAACATACTATCAGCGTGTTACATACGAGACGTAATAAATTCTAGTGACTTGAAGCTAAGTAAGACGCTTGAATAAAAGTTGACTGCTGTAAAGACAGAGGTTTTGTTTTGTTCGTATAACTGTGTAATAAATTAACAAAAATTGAAAAAATTTGTTGATTTTGGTGAGGGCCCATTTAGATGTTGATAACTGTAATAGTATATATCGTAATTACGAATTCAGGATCTAAATTATATAATTCAATACGGCGGAATTATTTCGCAAGGTCATCCAATTTGCATAAAAATTGATAATTAAGGGTTGTGGGGCTGCTAATTATGAATCCAGGATCAAACTTATAAAACTCAAGATAGTGGATTTAATATGGCACAACTATTTGAGTTATGCGAATTCCACTAAGATATACAAGATAATAATAGTTACGTATATCAAGTGGTAATGTAACGCCTTCACGCCTTAACGGTTTTATAGCGATTCCTACGACTAACTAGAACATGACATAACCGTTTTTGGTTGGGGACTTTCAGTAAGAGTACCTTTTGACTATATTTTTGTATGAGGAATAAGATTTTCTGACCGAAAATTAAAAAACCAGAAAAATCTGAAATATTTAGAAAAAAATGCTACCCCCTCACTAGAGACGCCTAATTGGGGTATGAGGTATTCAATCAAACAAAAATTAGTATAAATACAAAACAAATGAGTAACGTCCAGATTTTGAATATCACATTGTAAGTGCAACTACTACGAAAGTTGACAAAAAAGATATTACACCATTCCATTATTAGAAGGCTGTAGCTCTGTAAAGACGCGTTTCTCTAATTTTTATTTAAGTAAGTGCACCAAAGATGACTTATATGAGGAGGAATCATAAATAATTCCTTTTTCTTCTTCTTCCTCTTCTTCTTCTTCTTCCCCAACTTATTAGTTCATCCACTATTAGATAAAGGTCTCTTGCAAGTTCTTCCGTTTCTCTCTGTCCTCCGCATCTCTTCTCCATCTTTCACCGGCGATTTTAAGAATGTCATCCGGCCATCTAGTTTTTGGCCTGCTTACAATCTCTTCCCCAGGCGAAATCTGCATTCAATAAGTTTCTTGTTCCACCAGCTATCCTGTCTTCTGACTGTGTGCCCTGCCCATTGTCATTTTAGTTTTTCCACTTTTTGTGCGATATTCCTTCTACATTTATATAATTTTTGAATATTTTGCAATACAAAATTACACAAAATAAGTACTCTTGTGAGAAGTAGCTAAATCTAACAGTTTTCGAGATAATTTAATTTTTGCAAAAAACAAGTTTCCATGACGGTCTGAGTGTTTCTTAAATATGCGAAAACAGTTTGTACAAATTTTAAAAATCAGTTCTACACAGTTCAAAGCAATAGAAGCAGTTCGGATATACATGAGTTGGAAACGCTGCCTTATAGGCAGACTGATTTGTTGTCCCATTTTCGGAAGCCATACATCCACAACAAAGCGTTTCCGGACCCATATTACCTTCCTCGCTATCCGGATTATAGCTACACGAAGGTAATGTTATCGCGAAAATTTTGAAAGTTGAGAGTTTGACGTTTGCGTGTCTGCGTGCATGCTTGTGCGTCTGCGTGTGCGTTTGCGTCTGAGTGTGCGTATGCGTGAGCGTGTGCGTGTGGTCTTTTACCAGTTTCATTAAATAATTACCAAGAAAAATTTCTGTTTTTAGCAAATAAACATTGTTTGCAAATACAAAATACCAGATATTATAATAAAATCAGATAATACTTGCAAAAAATAATAGGAGTGTGAAAGTGTGTTCTTCAATACACACCCGATCGATAAAGACGCTCAGATTTCCATTATATCATTGACCAATATATTTATAATCAAAGATTATATCATTGACTATTATACACTTATAGACCCGCAACGTTTACGAATTATTACATTTCTTGAAATAGTAGTAGACTAGAGCGACAGTTGGCGCTGTTTGTACTGAAAGATCTAGAAAGCAGTCAACCAAGCAAGTTATAAACAACACTCTTATATAAAAATATGATGGTCGATTGGTCTATTGGTTATTCTGTTAAGGGTCTGTACTGGTCAACATGAAAATTAAAGATGTTTACTACTTACTAATCCGCTTACCCGTTACAGGTTACAGGAGTCATTTTCGCCGGCGAAGTGTTTGCCAACATTTTCTGTGTGTGAATCATTTACAATAATGATTTTAGCAGTGAATTTGTGTTAAGGCCTAAGGGATGAATACTTTTAGAGGTGTTTTTACCGATAAAGTTTTTGCCGAGATATTCCACAGATTTTCATTATGAATTTACAATTTTGGCACTAGTTTTTTTAATTGAAAGAATTCTTATCTGGATGCTGGAATCTAGAAAAATATTCAATTTGAGCTAATGAAAAATGGGTTTAGATACTTAAAGAATGCACAGTTAATTAAAGATTATTTAAGTTAAAAATACATGTTACGATTCTATCTAGTAAATTTTCTAACTGAGGGACCGTGGCGTAAGTTTTACTTTCAAATTCCCAAAAAAGTGGATTAATTGAGGAAAATTCGTTTAATAATTAGTTTTTGGGAAGAAATTTAGTTTTAAAATTTTTTTAAATGGAAATATAATTATACCATTGATCAAATCAAAGTTAACACATACCTGCGTTTAATACCCACTGCTCACATCTTTCTTAATTTTTTACTGGAAACGAGAACATTTTTATGCGCGGATCGATACGCTGGCAGTTTTGCATCCATGATAAGAACATTTATTCCCACGTATACCCATGTCAATTAAAAAAATTAAAAAGTTTATACACAAACACATTAAAAATCTCCACTGCACGGAAAGATTTTTCTAAACCAACTGAAGATATTTTTCTACATTTATAAATATACCTTAAATTTTCTAATTGTTATGTTTAAATGCGTAAACTTTCAATTTGTGTGGGTTACAGCTTTTAAGTTTGTAATTAAATAAGTAGTGCCTTAGGAACGCGTAGGATTAAAGTACCTACTCAAAGAATGCTAAATGACGTACGTTTCCAACAGTAGCAGGTATGCGACTTAGAAGTTAGTATAAACTAGACGCATAGCGCACAGCGCCCCTTAGTGTAGTGGTCTTCAACTTAAGCGTAAACGAATTACATTGGTTGCGTATCTATAAAGGTGTATATATAATCAAAGATTATATGCATGTTGTATAGTCGATCACCGCGGCGTGATCTTTCTACCATCTGCAGTCAACCCCTCCATAGAAGTTTTGCTTTTTTAAAAATTTACACACTTCGGCTTAAGAATCGGTATGGAAATGTGAAATTACCATAGAAACAACATCCCATTGAAGAAAACCAAATGAGGTTTGATTGTGGGCGTTTACCTGAATGGCTTAATAAAATTGAGTAACTGCCAAAAAAATTAATAATTTTTTGCTAAATCAACTTTTCGCTTTCAGCGGTTAAACATTGTTTGCAATAACAAAATACCAGACATCATGATACCAGATGACTGTTGCAAAAAGTAAAGGGATGGGTCAGGGTGATCTGTTTCAGTATACAGGCACTTGAAAACGAAGGTCAAACTTGCATTCTACGTATGTCAAACAGCTAATCTGCGCAAGCGTGATTTGCATACAACTTTCTAATCGATTTTCGGTTTTTTCAAACATTTAGGAATTTTGACTTCAAAATCGTTATGGACATGTTAAAATGACCATAGGAACAAGCTTACCTATTAAGAAATTATTTTGTAGCAAACTCGATTTCCTGTTTTCAGCAGATAAACATCGTTTGCAATGATAGTGCGTTTTATTAAAAATTCATTTAGGCGCAGATGCAAACCGAGAGGCGAGTAATATAAAATTCGGGAATTGATTTCTAAGTTTCTAAGCATATTCTCAACAATTCGCTTTATATGCAATTAAAAACTCAATAGCTGATAAGTAATTATCAATAGAAAAAAGAAATGTGTGCCGAGTTCGCAAGTTCTAAGTAAAACTTTTTTGCGCGCTTTCGCTGAAAGTGTTATGTGAATCGTACGATTTAACAGAAAATTAAAATAGTTGAGTCGTGTTCTAGTTGACTGTAATGATACTCAATTGTCTATTTTTTGCTTTAAAATATTTCTAGAACCTTACTACCAATTTAGTTGATGCATTTTAAAATCTAGAAATAAAAGGTTTGTTGCTTTGTAGTATTGGTAATTTCTGTAGGTTAAAAAAATTCTTTTTGAAAATTAAAATGTGATCATAGACAAAGGTGATGGATCTGCTTTTAATAACAAGAAAATAAGCCGATATTCCAAGTACTTCTCGAGATATTACCTTATATTTGCTAAAAAACGATTATTTTAAAAATTGGCAATTTGGGCAATGTTTTATTCAGATAAAAGTGCAGTACTGGTCAAAATGTTCGCAAAGAGCAATTTTTATTGCAAATAACGTACCTAACAAGAATATGTCGATACAAGCTGGCTCTACAATGAAAAGAATTTTTTATGAAGGAAGCGACTTTTACTGTCACATCTACATGGAAATATAATCAATATCTATGTTATTTGCATATGCCAGTGTTATTATTTTTTTGTAAATTTCTAATGTTTTTTTTTGTTTTTGTAGACAACAAACGCAATTTAAAAGCAGTAATTCAATCTTACACAAATCTATTATAAATCATACCTCTCGCATAATATACTGGTCTTTTGCTTCCTATATAAGAAAAGCCACAAAATTCACTCGTTTGCAGGTGTCTATGATGGCACAAATGAACATCGATCGCTTCGATTTGCATCTAAGCGACTTCACTTCCGTTCTATCACTCTCGTTCCATCACTTCCGTGCCATAGCTTCCGTTCTACCACTCGCGTCGTTACTCTTGCCGGCAAAGAAGTTATACTTCAAAAATGTTACGCATGTGAAAATTGTGCAAATGTATAAAAAAGTACCCAACTGATTGCCTAATTTTATATCACACTCTCCGTTTTCGTTTCCGGCTGGCGCTTGCACGCTGGGTTCAGGAAACAAACTAGCTTTTGCAAAAAATAAGGGGGGTGGAGAGGGGTGCTCCATTTTAATATAGATGCGCTCGAAAAAGAAGCTCAGTTTTGTATTCTGCGAATGTCGAATAGTCGATCTGCATAAGTGCGATTTTCCTACCACCCCCTGTTCACTCCCTGCAATAATGTTTTGCTTTTTCAAAAAATTTATCATTTCGGCCTAAAATCGGTGTGTAAAAGTTAAATCACCATAGCAACAGCCTTAAATTGGTGAAAGACTAGCAGGGTGTTTCATTTTGGTTTTTTACCCGAACACATAGTTGAATAATTGCCAAAAAACGACTATTACTTTTGCAAAACCAATTTTCGGGTTTCAGCAGAAAAACATTATTTGCAAATACAAAATCAAAATTACGAGACATAGACATCATAAATAAATGTTTCAAAAAAAGTAAGGGCGGGGCAGTTTACTCTACCCACTTAAAAAAGAAACTAACATTCGTATTCTACGCATATCTAATAGCCAATATGCGCAAGCGCAATCTTTCTACCACCCACGGTCCATCGATTTTTTGTTTTTCAAAAATGTATTCATTGAGGAATTATACCTTTTATAAAAACCTGCAAAAAATAATAACGGACACACTGATTATGGAATTGTAATAAAATGTTGCCCTTGGTCCTTGGAGGCAGTTGTTTAGATGTTTACAAATAACAATTTTGGTCGCTGTCGCGGTCGGCATTAATAAGGTTATTGCACAGCAGTCAGTAATTTTGTTGTAGTAAAGTAACAGCGCCCAGTGTAGTTCATCTGTTTTAATAAATCCTACAAATCTTACACATTCCTATTTAAAATACAACGCGAAACATTTTTAAAAATTAGAAGCAGAGGGCGTATGTGAGGAAGCTCTAGTGGCGGTTGCCTGACAGATTTTCATTTGGTATTGTTTCTATTCTAATGTTTAGAACTTACACTTGATAAACAATTAAACTTTTTAAACTTTTAAACAATTAAAAATTTCATGGTAACTTGATTTTTCACAATAATTGAATGATTTCTAAAACTGTTTTTGTGCATTTATGTATAGACATACATATTTTCTAATGAAAAATAAACACTGTTGCTATAAGAACACAATTTCTTTTTATTAATAACACGTATATACATATAAAATATTACATTAATAGCTTTACACCTACTCGCATGTTTTTAGTAGTAATAATAAATAATATTAAATCGTTTTATTATCGCAATTTACTTCATAATTTTATTAACTCTAGTAGGAAACAGTATTTACTAAAATGGAATTAAGAATTAATTTATGATAACAAAACCAATAATTCTTCAGACTTATAAACAATCAATAACAATTGGAACACAAACAGTTGCTCGTGGGGCCGTTCGAAGCTGGTCCTCCCCACGCTTTCCGCACTTCCATGCATTCCGACTTGCCACAAGAATCAGCTCGACATTTACTACGACACCACTGTTCAAGGCACAGATCTGATTTGTAGAAACCATAGGTTCGAGTTGATCGAGCCCAAGCTGTTGTTGCGATGATCACAAACATAATAAAAATCGTTAGGAACTTCATTATCCGCACTAGGTTTGTGTTCTTTACTGTATAAATAATAGTGAAACACTAATAACCGCCCGAGATAGTCCACATTTATATACACAAACATTTTATTATCAAAACTAACTTTTTTTTGCTGATCTCTTTTGGGTTTTCGCCAACGATAACACCTAACACTTTTGGATTGACATTCACGCCTACGGCAAATAGATTGGGAAAACCAACTACACTCTTCCGTAAAGAGAACATGGCATGTAGTGCATGTTTCAACACAATTTACAAATGAAAGAATCAAAGCGTCATGGGAATTTCTTTCGCGAACCTATGTTTAGCCGAAGGTTATGTGTCATCGATAACTCGCTGATATATAAAATTAACAATAATTGTGCAATTATTGCATATTATTATTAAAAAGTTATTATTTTTTATTTATTTCTAATGAGATATATATTAAAATCTATAAATTCGTTTTAACAAGCTGCCGGGCAACCGCCACGGGACCTTGCTGGCATTTATTAAAATATTTTTAAATTTTTACATTTTGAAAATTTTTAGAATTTTTTATTTATGTTTTTCACAAATTAATGACTATTTAGAAAATTTTGTAAAATTTGTTAAAATTTTCAAGTTTCACATTGATACGTAACTTGACGTAAAAAGGTTTTTCCTATTTTCTGACTCAAAGTATTACACTACTTTCCATTTTTGTCATTTTTACAAATATTATCTTTTTAGTGGGTTGGGTTGCTCTTTAGGATAGTTTATTACTTTAGAAAAGAGGATAATTCTTGTCATTTTTACAAATTTTCATATTTTGGGGGTTGGATTGCACTTTAAAGTAGTTTGTAGATGTTACTTTAAAAAGGGCGATTCTTGTCAATTTTATTAATTTAAATTTTTTATGGGTATGCACTTTGAGGTGGTTTCGAGATATTACTTAAAAAAGACGAAAATTAATTTAGGAAGCGAATGATGATCGTTTTTTTGGGCAGTTACTCAATTAAACTGTTCAGGTAAACGACTAAAACGAAACTCACAATATATTAGTAGGTATATTAAAAAACAAGTTTCATAAGACATAATTTTAGAGCACGCGTCTAAGTTAGAAAACGAGCCCCTTGCGGCGAGTTTTCTAATGGACAAGTGCGCTTAAATGTCTTATAAAACGTGTATTTCACACTATTTTTTCTATTTTGGTCCAAAAAAGTTAAAAATTACCTTATTTTATATTTTAATTTAAAAATATAATCGATTAGGAAACTTTTTTGTTTTTTGATTTTATGTGGCTGTTGGTAACATTTAAAACAATTTCAAACTATTCAAACTACTGGCAAATTAAAATTTAGACAAACTGTGTTTGAAAGTGATTTAATTTTTAAAATACCTAAGATTTTCTATCAATAAATAAAAGTTTAAAAACTACGTTCTTTCCTCTCTGTATTTTTTATGATTTCTTCTATGAATTTTTAGAACTTACAATTTGAAGGTTATGTTTATAACGCGTGAAGGTTTTGTTGTCACATGGTTGCCACCAACCTAACAAAATAAAATTTCGAATTCTTTAAGGAGTTGCTTTATGAAATCCAAATGAGTTTCATAAAGTAGTCAGTAAAGAGCCAGAATAGAAAAAATTCTTTTCCGATGGATAGTTGTTGCTACTGTCGTTTAAAATGTTCATGTCGATTTTTAAGTCGAAAGTACTAAATATATGAAAAAAACTTTGGTGGGGTGTCAGTTAGGTGGTAGGAAGATCGCGCTTGCGTAGATCGGCTACTAGACATGCGTAGAATACAAAAATAAGTTTTCTTTTGAGAGCGCGTATTTTGAAGTGTAACACCCCCTCTGTTTTTAGGGGACGCTAGATGTCTTAAACTGTAATAATCAGCTCTATAAAGGTAAATAGATTCTTAATACCTATTTGTTATTTCTACAGAAAGGGACAACCTCGCAGTAGAAGATGAAGAAGGAAATCAACAAAAAGAACAATTGCCAGGTAGGTAACTGTGACAAAACTTATGAGGATACTTATTGATGCAATACAATACTGATGAAAAACAGTTTCCTCTCTGAACTCTCCCAACTTATTATACCGTCCGATCAAAAATAAAACGTTTCTAGAAAGCCATGGATGCCGCAAATGCTCTATTATAAACATATATATTATATTATAGTAAAGCGGGCATTCGTGGCTTTCTAGTAAATCTAGAGAAAGTTTGTTTTTGATTGCATGTTACCTGTTTTTATTGGGTACGTAAGTTTTAGGTACATAAATATTGTTTTCTTATTTATAAAATGTAGATAGCGCTGCTTTTGCTGATAAGGCTTGAAATAATGAAGAAGATGTAGACAACAATGCGCCCAACGCTTTACTAGACTAATTTGCTGGAGTGTTTGATGCAATAGGCGATCTTCAGCTACAAACACGCATTTATTTCATGTGGGCATAAGGACATATATGGGCTCTGTGCTGCAGAAACGCAGCAACGCCAAATTAAAAAATGTATTACTTGCAGCGTAAGTTTTATTGGAATATTCTCCATTCATTAAAACAAACCGCTGAAAAATGTAAAAAGTTGTATTTTTTTAAGTGTTGTACTAAGTTTTGTTGTATTAGAATTGGCCAAAAATATTTATCTCAATTTCAGTAAAGTAGACCAAATTCAATAGGTACACACCGTATAGATTTGAACTAAATGAGCCGACCTAGTGGGAAAATTGACAAAAAAATATGTAGCAATAAAAAAAAGTTACGTTAAAAACAAAGTTTTTATTGATTTTGTAATTTATCCGACATTTTTGCTTTACAAAACCTAGTGTTTGCAAAGAAAGTTTATTTTGAAACTGCTGAAACACAGAAAGACCATTATTAAATAATGTATAAAGATTAATGCTATTTGGAAAACTATTATTTGATACCGGACACGTCATTTTACACAAAGTATCAATTTCGAGAATTTTTGGATTTTTAAAACTTATGAAATTTAAATTAATTCTCCTTACGATTCTACCACATTATTAAGTAGAATTTGTTTCCCTTCCCTTGGGTCCGTCTACCTTACACAGAAAAAACTACTTTTTAAAAACAAGTAAATTAATATTCTTAAAGATATTTTCTAGAAACAATATTATATTTTTTTATTTTAAACATATTTTATGTAATCAAAAAACGCCATATGCTTAATTCGAGCAAATGCTTCTCTTAAAATATTTTCTTAATTTAAGGAGATACGCTTATTTTAAGAAAATATGTAAAATCAGTTTGATAACATTATCCATTCGGTTGAAGAGATTCTAGTTTACTTAAATGGGTAAGATATAATCTAGAAAAAAGGTTATTTAAAGTCTTGGTTTAAAGAAATGCTGTTTAAAGAAACGGCTTCTTTAAACCAAAACTAAGTAACATTACTTACTAAAACTAAGAATCCATACTCTTGCATTCAGTATAACGACAAAATGCGCGTGCGTAATGCAGAATTAGATCATCTGAAAACGGCGCAACGCCAGTCAATATTTCTGATGGTGGAATTAAGATTTGTGCGACTGTGTTAATTAAATTATTGGGTGTACTTGTTCATTGCGATTGCAATTTAATAAACAAGAATAAATACAGTGAGTAAACTTTTGACCTAAAACCCTGCTGTAAACGGTAAATCCCCTAAAATATTATCAAACGTCAATTCAAGGTTGCCTACTCATTGTTTTGTCTACATATGCATCAACGAATTTTATCACTGATTCTATTATTTAACGGTAAAGCATTACAAAAGAGTTGTTGCCCAAACTAGACAATGATTTATTACGGGAACTGATTCCAAATATAAGAATCATGATAAGATTTCGTGAAAAATTGAAGTCATATCTTGGAAACGACTGCAGTGTTGAAGATAAATACGAAACTTCTAGTGGAAACTCCGGTCCCAGCCAAAATTCTCAAGTAAGATAATAATAAAATTAATTGTGAAATTAGTACTTGTTTAAATTAGTTATACCCGCTGCAAAAACAATTATAAGTTTACATTTCAAAATTTCTCTGCAGTGGCAAGTATCCAGTTCAAGAAGGTGATGTTTTAATTCCTCTGGATGATGCATCATCCTCCAATGCCAGCTCGGGGTCCACTGTATTTGAAGTTGTGGTGCCCCTCATAAGCAGGGCTACTTCTTTTCACTCCTTGGAACAGTTTTTTCAATGTACACCAGTTTTCCCAGATTTTGATTTAAATACACTGTTACAAACATCTCCAGTTGGCAACAGTATTCTAAATTATTATAAAGTTGACCAATGCTGGACAATACAATGCGAAATCATTTAGTGGATATTTTAATGAAACATTTGTTCAACTATCACGTTAAGCAGTAAGTTTTTAATTTCTTAATTGCATTTTATTTGACAGGTCTCTTAAAACGTTATTGAAGTGTATCTGCACGCCGTTTAACATAGAAGGGTGGTTCAAATTCGTGTCCTACCATGGGGTCTCGCGTATTTGAAGAGATAGAGAGTTGGTTAAATTGAGGCAATGTTGAGAAATTTTATGCTCATTAATAATCTGAAAAAAAATTTGAGTTATCTGGAGTTATCTCGCTTAGTTTTTGAAATAACTGAAAACAACTGAAAAATGGATTTAGATTTTTCTACGTAGCTCACTTATTTGTGAGATTTTTAGAAATTGGTAAAAATGTTCTCAATGCAACTTTTTATTCTGAATATCATGCAGTAAATAACCAGAAATTCGATACAACGGTTCAAATTTTGCAAAGCATCATCAGCTTCATTTTGTAAATACGACGACTACTTTTTTTCGGCATATTAGAACAATGCTTGGTTTTTCGTTACAATAATGAAACCAGAATTGATGATTTCGTTTTTATTTGATGCTAAAACAATTAAAAACAGAAAATTTTACACTAAAATTTATTACAATTTGAATTTCAGAAACTAAGCGAAATAGCCCAAATTTCTTTTTTGATTATTAATAAGCATAGAATTTCGCAATTTTGCCTCAATTTAACTTAAACTTTCTATCTCTTCAAATAAGCGAGATTCCCATGGTGGGACTCGAATTTGAAACACCCTGTATATTCATTCTTTATTATAGTTTTTAACACAATATGTTTTATAAATAATGTATAAATATTATAGTTAATACATGCTTTATTGAAGGCTCTATTTGTTTTATTTTAATTAAACGCCGATTTTACTTTAAGACTATGGCATTCTTATTTTGTGATTAGTTTGAGCCATATTCTTTTTCTAAAGCCAATAAATTCTCATTCAAAGAAATAATAAACTCATTTTAAAATTATATATATATTATGGATTCTATTACACTAAGAAACGAATTACTTGATTCAGAAAAACAAATATTTTAAAGGTATATTTTAGTAATCCTGAAACAAGCCACCAAATACGTTTTGAATTAAGAAATTTTCAAACACTGTATAGAAAGTAAAGCTACTTATGGTTCAAGAAAGTACATTCTTTAATTAAGTAAGTTATTTGAAGAAATGGTCATCTAGAATAAAGAATATATTTCTTTGCGTACATATAAGCATACGCTAAGCTTCAGTCAAGCATATTAAGCTTAAATGAATACATTATTTTTTTCTGTGTAGATTCCGGAAGCACTGCAGCCTAAAAGGCTTATTGTGCACACCCTGGTAACTATTCACACCCAGTCTGTGATCTCGATTCCCTGTAGCAAGGCCCACAGTTCGCTCACGGGGTGTTCATTAAAGTCCTTCGGTTCCATCTGCAGATGCCCGAATATGCGTTGTCTTTTGTTTGCCAACGCATCACAGTTACACATAATGTGTAGAGTTGTTTCTGGTCCCTCATTACGGAATCTGCAAGTAAGGTCTACCCTCCAGAGATGTTCCTTAACAGTCGCATGTCCTGTTATGAAGCCCGTGAGAATTCTAAGCTGTTTCCTGCCTAGTGCTAGCAGTTCTTTTTGCGCAGGGCCCATTTAGTCTTGCTGTGGAAGAGTCCTAGTCTTTTGATCCAGTGAATCTTATGCTGACGGCATATCCAGTCGCCTATGGAGCTACGGATTGCGTTCCTTGACACTCCCAGGGCAGGTTCTGGCTCTGAAAATCCCTGCCTTTCGAGTTCATTAGCTTTATCATTGCCTTCGATCCCACAATGACCTGGGACCGAAATCAGTCTCATCGTGTTCTGCCTTCCCAGGTCATTGAGTTCTTCTAGACATTCCTATACCAGTCTGGATGTGACCTTTGGCTCAAAAGAGCTTTAAAGGCCGCCTGGCTGTCGGATAAAATATAGATACGCCTACCTGTGTAGGCCCTTCTATTAGTTGCTTGCGCGCACTGAAGGAGCGCGAATACTTCCGTTTGGAATACTGAGGCATATCTGCCAAGTGGGAGGCTGATGTACTATTTAGACTTCGCCGTTCGTTCCAGATAAGGCTGCCAGGTAGACACTTCTGCTTGGGAATTTCAACTCTGTTCGATCCTGAATTATCACCTCGAAAAGTGTAGCTACGAGTAACATTTGTACTCATTTTTCGACAAATGTACTCAATTGAATTCGAAGATTCTTCTGTTTTTATTCAATTTTATTTTACCAAACTTAGGAACTTCTAACCTACTCTACCATATAGGCAACCAACATACCAGCAGCATGTTTCTGAAATTCAAGTTGTCGATTCTGTCAATAACCTAGGGTTCCTAAGCACAGGTATTATATTAATATAAATATGCATTAACTTCTCCTATAATATAAAATAGTAAATATAAATAATAAGCTAAGAAATCGCAGCGCTGTTGCGATTACTACGGTATTGGTTCTTACTTTGCAGGTTCAACTGATTGAATAAAAAATGGACGGAAACAGTTCGCACTTATAAAATTTATATAATTACTGCTTATAACGAATTCTAGGAGCTCGGACTGCTCGGAGCGCAGCAAAGTAGTACTATACATGTTTTTGTTCTCACAACTAGAAACAAAATTCCAAAAATTAAACTGAATTAACAAGTACGCTGATTTGCTCAAAATCCTAAAAATGAGGTAGTGGTAGTAGTAGTACTACTTATTATAATTAATATCCCTGCAACATATTTTTCGTGTTTATGACAAAAATTCTGTAAATCAAAGCAAATGATAGTCGTTCATCGCTTGGCTCGTTGAAGAGGATACAGCAACAATGATGTATCAAAACATTATTGTAGGTTATTATAGAGTGCAGAGGACATATCCAAATTTCTTAGTTGCAGTAGTGACGGACCTTCTCAAATTTTTACGGTGCGCCCTTCTCCCTCCCTGGCTCTCCTAATGACCTTTTGATTTTTATGCCGCTGCAAATTAAATACCTTATTTTATTTTATTATAATTTTCATACTTACCACAAACAGAACTAAATACATTGAAAGAAATAATGAGCTAATGAGATCAATCTTAACTATACAAATTTCAAAAGCTTGAAATGAGAAATGTTTATTTTTGTTATGAAAAATACCATAATAAAAGAAACAGGTTAATGCCTATTGGCTTCCATTCCATGCCTGCAGAATGTAAGTAATAGTTACAAAAGCACATATTTAGGATATGTGTGATAGCACTTAGCCGCTTTGTGTTTTCCTGTTTTCTAACTTTCCTCCCAGCTATGGCGCTACACTACGCTAAAACGGAGCAATAACGCAATACGTCGATGTCCTTAGTGGCGTTGTCCTTTTTGTTTTTTCTAGTAAACTACAATACCAATCAAAGGTTCTGCAATGTTTACTTTATTTATTGAAAAAGAAATAGATAGATTTATACAATGTAGTGGATGCGTGTGTATCCAATCATTAGTATACAGGGTGTTAATGAATTGTAGGGACAAACTTCTAGGGCTTGCAAAACACAACAAATCAAACAACTTTTGTTAATAAATGTGTGGTCAAAAATGTTTCCTTTCAGGGATAGAGCTTCTCAAAGATTCTTTAAGAAGCGCCTAAATGTAGGCAACTCAACTTACTACCTACTATTTGTTTCCATAACGACGGAAATTAATACAGGATAAATAAAGCCCTCTTTCCCACTTTTCAAGTTCAAATTAAATTTAAAATAAATTAATTAACAAAATGTTTTAAAATAAGCAATAGAAAAAACCAAAATTACAAAGCAAAAAACAACTATTTGAAAAATTTACAATAACTAATTCAAAAATTAACAAAATTATAGTAAATGTTCAAAATGTCGCCCCCCCAGCTTCTACACACGAAACACATCTACGAAGTAAATTCCTGCGCACCGCTCCAAATACACCAAGAGTCTGTTGAACTTCTTCACATGCAGCAAGAATACGTGCCGTAAGTTCTTCTACAGTTTCAACTGGGGTAGCATACACTAACGTTTTAACATGACCCCACAAAAAGATATCAAGTGGGGTCACATCAGGAGCACGTGGAGGCCACGCCATATGCCCTCCTTGACCTACACATCTGTTGGGAAAAGTGTTATTTAAAAATTCCCTGACTTCCGCCGAAAAATGAGCAGGTGCACCATTGTGCTGCAGCCACATTTGAGGTGGAACATCTTTCAAAAGTTCAGGCAGGACATGGCGCAAGAAATTTAAATAAATTGCTCCTGGTAACCTATGGGGTAGCAGATATAGTCCAATGAGTCTATCGCCAACAATCCCGGCCCAAATGTTTACTGAAAATCTTTGCTGGTATCCTTTTTGTACCACAGCATGGGGATTTTCATCGTCCCAAATGTGGCTGTTTCTACTGTTGAATATTCCTTCTTTCGTAAAAGATGCCTCGTCACTAGTCAGAACGTTTACTTGGAATTCTGGATCCTCATTACACCGCCGTAGAAATTACTGACAAAATTCTACCCTTCTGAGAAAATCTGCTTGAACCATCGCTTGTACCTTCTGTGGATGGTACGGATGTAGCTGCTGCTCATGTAGTACCTCCCATACTGAAACATGGTTCACTCCCATTTCATGAGCGATGGCTCTTGAAAAAACTTCTTCCTAAAAATCCACCGTTCGCCTTGTTCTGGTAGCTCCACAGTTGTGTCTGTTGACAACGAATGCACCTTCCTCCCGAAGCCGACGTGAAAGTACACTAAAGGCCTTGTGCGATGGATGATTCCTATTCGGAGAATATTCTTGGTACAGGCCAGCAGCTTCGCGTGCGTTACCCCAAGCAGCTCCATACATGAACATCATGTCATGCTGTTCGGTAAAAGTATAACTCGCCATAACACAAAAATACGAAACACAGAACGAAAATAACGAAGAAAATAATTATCAGAAAAATCACAGAACGAAAAAAACGAATTATAAAAGACACAGAAAGAAACGAATGCAAGAAAAGTCAAACAATATCACAAAAATATCGAATTGTGTCAAAATTGACGTTATTTGAATTCATGTATGTCTAGATCGTTTGTTTTTCAAATTCCGTGTGATCTGTGCAAAATAATTGAAAATGCAATTTGGGTTGCCTGTTTTCAGGTACTTCTTAAAGAAGCTTTAAGAGGTTCTATTTTCTAAAAGGAAACACTTTTTACCACACATTTATTAACAAAAGTTGTTTGCTTTGTTGTGTTTTGCAAGCCCTAGAAGTTTGTCCCTACAATTCATTAACACCCACCCTGTATAGGCGAATAATTCTTAACTAGCTTCTAGTTCTTATATCTAGTACAAATAAATAAAACACTAATAATAACGTGTAAATTAAATACTTTATACCTTTAAAAATATTTATTAATTTTAATCTGATACGTATTTTAACATGTGCATTATGAAAGGCAAATTTAAAAGTAAACGGTTAGTGTTGCTATGTGAACAATAGAACTGGATGACTTGATCTTAGTTATCTATGTTGAAATACGTATCCAATTAAAATAAATAAATATTGTTAAAGTTATAAAGTATTTTATATATACTGCTATGATATTTAGAGGTGTTTGATTTGTCTGGAGTATTGTGATTCTTGGAGAGCAGTTTTTGAAATGCTTGCTGCAATTCTATTTGTGATTGGAGTTTTATGAACACTGTAAGGTTTTGATACTCTAACTTTTAAACTCAGGGTTGCGTATTTTTGCTATAATTCTTGTTATAAATTCTAATAATTGTTATTTTTCATATGGTTTGTTTTACTGAAAGAAAAGAAAAACACAACAGATTGATACGAATTTTATTTATGTTAATTTAGTTCAGAATTGTTCAAAAGGTTTAATTTATAAGAAGTTTTAAACTTACTTGATTGTGCATCGATAAATGTCAGGATGGATGTCAGTGTCAATATGACAAACATATAAAAGGATACTCATGGGCATGAGATTCATGTGTTTGTTAAAAAAATGGGAATCAAAGAAGGAAGAAAAAAATGGAGAATTTGTTTTAGTTAGTTACGGCTGGTCTTGGTAAATAAATACAGAGAATTGAGATTCTCTGGAAGAAAAAAGAGGAAAAACAAGTCTAAAAGCTATATAAAAGTAATTACAAGTATAAAAAAAGGAAACTACAACGAAGTAACAACGAATTGGAAAAAAAATCCAGATGTATTACAAGTAAAAGGTGATCGAGAAAGTTTCTTCGTTTGTGATGGTAGTATGACCAAGTTGGAAATAATATAAAACAGAGCAGAAGAAGATCCAGATTAAAGGCGAATATTTGTGGTACTTGAGAAACCAGCAGAGCGAAATAGAAGTTGGACACTCAGCGTTTTGCTCGAGCGAAGGGTATCCTAGTGGGGAGACGCTAAGATAAGTGTTCTATTTTTAAAAAAAGGACGATAGTACTTAGTAAAACTCATTTGATTTTTCGGAAACCACATTTAGAAATTCATTTGTTAAATAAAATTTTATTTTGTAAAGTTGATATCGTTGTGTATGTTTATTTCTATTTAAAATTAATTTAAATAACTTATTTTACAAGCTAAATAACGACCCTGAGAAAGTTAGAAGAGTCTCATAGAAAGTTTAATTTAATTGCGTGAATTGCAGACAGTTTAGGGAATTGTTTTCTAGTAGTCACAAGACCACGCATATCATTGCAATACATCAAAATGAACTTCAACGAATTTCAGCTGGACCTTATTAATAAACTAATAATTACCTCCAAACTTACTAAAACCTGCATTTCCTGATAAAATAGTCATAGAATTAAAAATTCTGCTCTTAAACTACCCCTCCCCCTCCAACTTTAACTTGGCTCTCCCTCCGCGTCAAACAAAATTTCCTAATGCCGGCACTTAGTGAAAGTATAGTTTTTCAACTGTGTTAATGATCAAGCAACAACACATTATTGAATAAAGTACCATACTGTAGTAATTCATGTGGAGAATTTAAACGCCCGGTACTTATACAACCTGAGCGTGCCAGTGTTGTGTTTAAAGATGCCTACACAGCAGACTCAATTTTTTGTATAACCAGCACAGGTATTAAATTTATGATTTAATCTTCACAATTATTCAAACACATTTAATACGAAAATTATACAGTTGTAAAACATATTTGAAATACAAATTTGACGCTTAATAACGTGACATACATGTTTTTTGTGTCCACTTAAATAAAAAAATCTGAGTGAAGAATTGTCTTCAGGATGATAAACACTTTTATCATAAAAGAACAGAATCGGGAAACAGAGAAAGTCATGGAGACAGCGGCCACGTAACCCTCCACAATGATTTCTCGGGGGGGGGGGGGGGGGGGAGTATTAACAATTACAAGTGTTTTTTTTTACTGTTCTATACTTTCAGTATAGGGAAATATTTATTTTATGAACGTTTTTGAAACCGAAATTTTGACGGAAATACATGTTTTGGACCTCCAGGAAAAGGTTTAAAAAATGTCTCTCTGTGGGTGGATGGGTTGTCGTTGTGGGTGGGTGGGAGCATGGCACATCATAACTATCGCACGAATGGTCGGTTTTCGATCAGCTGTAAAATGTGGGGGTATATCAAAAATTCATCGACAAAATAATTTTTGTCGGCTGGTATTTTTTCCACTGCCGCGGCCGTTTTAAATAGGAAAGTTGTTGTGGGACTTCTTTCAGGGACGTTTTCTCTATGAACGAAATAGGCCTCTATAAGCAAATGCAAATGTATGTGCAAATGATGATATTGATAAAGTTAATAATCTGGCCGCACATAAATAATGTGCCGCTGATATCACAATTGTTCATTTACGTTCAACGGTGTATTTTCGGAAGGAAGGTATTCGGTTTTTATCCGTTATCCGGCCTATCCGGCCATTGCACCGAATATTCGGTTTGGCCGGATAATATGAAATAGCCGACCGGAGATTTTTTTTCAAGTAAAAGAGATTATGCATGCAATTTGATTTGCATGTATAGACTAAAACAAATTGAAAGTATGAGAGCAAAAACCCCATAAGTCAAGTATTTTGCAGATCTGCATAAAATTACTAGATTTATATTATTGAGATCAGCATTTGTGCGAGATAAAAATCTGAAATGATTTCAAACAACCTAAATAAGTATTTGTTTATTAAAACCACGAAGTAATGCATAACATAAGGAGGATGCATGAGCCGCTTGTTGCTATGATATGCAGGTCTCAATTTTGCAGTACATGTGACAGAGAAATCCGAGACAAGAAACCGATAAAAGGCACTCGATCGTGAATCGTCAATATTTTATTTAAATGTCGATAAAAACCATACATGTTTAGGTTATGTCAGCTCATTTCTTGATGGTGCCGGATCTATCAGTACAGGACACGTTTTAGTTTTAACATTGTTGAATTAAAAATTAAAAATTGTAAATTGTTGTTTATATTCGTTGACAGATTTCCAATCCTAATTGTGAACAAAAAATAATATTAGAGCGAATCAGCACATCCTTGAAATAGTACATTTAGTAGTTTCCTTGTCTCGGTGCTCTCTCTCTAAAACACTACAGAATAAGGCCATAGGGTCCTGTGATTAAAACCTAAATTTTACTGCAGTAAACTGAAACTACTTCGAACGTAAAAACTATGCCGGATAATCCGGTATCTAGCTATCCGGCTGAGCAACCGGATACCAAATATCCGTTATCCGGCATTTTGAAAAAGTACTGCTCGCTGCATCCCTAATTGCAGCTGATTTAGTCATCGTTTCATTGTTATGACATTTAAGTATTATTAGTACAAAGCAGTCTTGCAGAACCGCTCTACGCAGACTTTTGAAGTGAAATGCTGCGTGACGTGCCGTCCGGTCGGTTTGTTTGCGATGTGTCCTTGTTCGAGTGTGTTGTCACAATGCGGTGCCAGCAGTTTGCGCACCAATAAAACAAAGAAATCTTGGGCATGAAGAAAGCGTCTTTCTATGGATTATTATAGCGGTCCAGTGTACAAAAAAAATGGTTTTTATGTAAGAGCCGCGTAAATATATGGGTTAAAGAAATAATGGCTTTACATCACTAAAATCTGCGACACGAGTAAGGGATCCAGATGTAATATAAAGACACTATTTTATGTTGTAGTTAAATGAACTGAATTTAGTCTTTGTAGTCTTTCAAGACGTTTTCGCAATCTTTTCCTATTAATTTTTTTTCTAACATTGTCTTGTTTATAATCGTTTTCCATTAGGTATTCCTCTCTTTCTACTTTTTTTCACTATACGGAGTATAGCTTTAGGAACATATTGTTATCGTGATAATATCTGAAAATGAGATTTTGACAAGCATGTCTCTGCCTTTTCCATAGTTTTTATGTATTTTTATAAATTTAGGAATTTTTACTTTAAAATCGGAGTAAACATGTTAAATGACAATACAAACAACCTTCTATCAATATAACAACAATATTAAAAACTATTAAACTGTTCGACCAGCTGAAAGCCGACATTTCTGGAAATATTTAGTAACCGCTCGGCCATCTTGTCTAAATTGCATCCTCGCCTTCCAGGGTATTACAGAGCGTCAACCTGAAAATTAACATATTTACAAATCTTCCTGTGAGGAACACGTTGTCATGCGAAATCTGATATACGAGCAGTTCAGGCAGTTGTTCTGCAAGTAGTGCCTTCTTCAATTATTTCATGGTAATACTGGTGATATTCAGAATGTCATTAAAAATACCTCGCCCTGTTAAACGAATTCATCTTTGCTATCCCACAGTTCAGTGTTCCCGCATTGGTACTAGCACAGTGTTTAACAATTTTGGTCAATTCAAGGTTCCTGACCGTTTTATTTTTAATTGACAATATTGCTCGATGTTTCCTTTTTATTACCTTTTAAAAAAAAGCTTTAAAAAACTAAGGCGTAGCCCATGGGTTCCGTGTATAATAATTGTGTTGTTGCCATTAACTCATTCACTTTTTCGCAGTCGGATGAAACTTCACAATACAAAACAATACCCTTGTAGCATTTAATTGTGTAAACCATGCTTTTTTTTGAATGATAATTTAAATATATTTTTCACGCTACCGGCAATGTAAGTAGGACTTACATCCATAGCTACAGGGATCGTAAATGGCTGATAACATTCGTGTACTAGTTACCCTTGACGACGGAACTTAATAGTGTCACTTACATTCCTAGGAAAGTAATATTGATTTTAACTGTTCGTTGATATGGTAACAAGCACAGACAACTTAGAATAATGGGGCTTTTAAAAAATAATTCCGATGACAGCTGTCAAAACGAACTTTTAAAAATATGATTAAATTTCTACCTGTAGGCCTACTTACATTGCCGGTAGCGTGAAAAATTTAATAAGTAACACGGAACGTATCGACGAATAACGTCCTCGGCAGGCGACAAGCTTCGGCTCCGCCTCAGCTCGTATTCGCCTACCTCGGATGTTATTACGTCCTTACATTCCTTGATACTTAAATAACTATTTTTTTATTAGCGAAGTTTATAGCAACTTATAAAATTATTATGGTATTTATTATAATTAACACTACTGCCGTTGTTAATGCAACATACACTCTTGCTCTCTTAATTTAGGCTTATATATGGCGGTGAGGCAATTTCTCAAACATTATTTGGGGATATGTGAGAGATTTTTTCTTCGGGAAAGAATTCTGCGTAAAATTTCTGAAAAACCAATAAGATATTCTGAAAGAGCCGTAAAAAATACACAAAAAAGGTACTGTTGGGGCGTATCTCTAGGAACTACAGTTTTTAATAAAATTGAGAGTATGTGCGTGACAATAAAGAAATAATTTAATGTCAAGTACTTAAATGAATAAAGTAACTTATGGATAAATTTCATTTTTATAGTAAGTGTTCAAAATGCCCACCCCCCATCTAAATACATCTGTGAACTCTTGGATACAATGCTCTCCGAACCCGTTCAAAAAGACCTGGTGTATTTCGAATCTGATCGCAGCCATTAATAATTCTTGCTGTAAGTTCATCGACGTCAGGAACTCGAGTGGCGGAGACAATTGATTTCAGGTGTCCCTATAAGTAAAATTCTAGAGGATTTAAGTCTGGGGAACGGGCTGGTCACGGCTGATCTGATCTGTAAATTAGAACAAAACTCTCTCGAATATACTTAAAACTATATCGCGTATGTTCAGTGTTCAGCAAGTAATTTATTTCGCCAGCCCAACATATTCATAATTCGCAATTTATGAAAAAATTAAACTGGAAAGCACATACTTTAACGCTGGTCTAAGAAGTTCATATTTTTGTTTCAGGGAAAAACATACCATATTTTCAACTGGAACCCAGATCCATCAAAACTACCTCTATACATACCGAACGAGCCGTACTATTTCTACATTCTTCACAAGAGATGGGTGAAATGTTTTTCTAATCACTTCTAGCCCAAATGTGTAAATTTTTTACCTAATGTATATTTCTTGTATTCAGTAGTAATAACAATATATTGTTTGGTTGTTTGTGTAATGCTGTGGTTTAATTAAGAGTTCTAAATTGCTCGTTTGTTAATATCAAATTGCAAATCTGTATACTTAATCCGGATCCCTCCCACTTGTCTCAGCATTTACTGCCGCTGGGACCCCGCCGAAACAAGCCACATATTCGAATATGCTCCTGTCTGCTAACCCACTACAGTTTTAGAAGCTAATTGGCCAGTAGCTTTACAGGGTATGCTTGGATTACTGCATAGCAAAATGCTGAGATGTCCATTTGGAATTGAAACTTCGGCGGTGTAGGACACTATACTCGCGTTAATTAAATATTTATGCTGTGTTAATAAGCGTCGCTTAAATTCAGTCCAGATATGTTGGTATAGTTTATTTTATGTTATGGTTTACTTTTATCATAGGATATCTCTACGAAAGAAGGAAGCTGCAAAAAATGGCTTACGCGGAAAATAATAAACAATAGCATACGCAGCGATAGCGATAGCTAATTTAGCGTGAAAGAAAATGTTTGTAAACTTTTACTTATCGAGTAAAAATTAATTTCTAACATTACATCCGTATTACACCGGGAAATATGTATGCCTCAAAAAATAAATTTCAGATAGCACTAACCTTCCCTAACTGAACCTGACATACATAAACAATATGAATAGGAATCAAGGACAGACATTCATTTCTCTGTTCAGAAGAGTTTCAAATGTAAAACATTACATACCAATACACTAACGAACGGGCGGGCCAATTTAAAGTAAAAGTGGGTACATTTATTTTAAATATTATTTAATGCCGATCGCGCTGGGTAACGATGTAACTAACGGGTGTCCAGAAAGTCTTTCAGTCCTGGGCGGCTATGGATTGTATAACGTATGTCTTTGGATATCTTTGTCGAAATTCTTGTTTACACGCATTGATGGAATAATTCCAATTTCCGCTTTCTAATTGTTGACCATTGCGAAAATAATATTTCACAATAAAGGTTTTTTGTTCTTGCGTAAACATTTTATAACAATAAATATGCAGAAAGTAAATAATTCAAAATAAAACCCTTTTTCTCTATAGCAACTGTTAAAACGTGCTATTATTAACTAAAATTAGAGGGAAAAGTAGCACATTACCATCGAGGGTAGATAAAGTAGTACTTTAACAGCAAGGATAGATAAAGTATTTCATTTTATAAACAAACTCTATAGCAACCAAAAAGTTATTAAAGCCACCTACTCATTTTTTCGTGAAACTGTTTTTTTCCTGACACTTTTAAATTAAATTTATCATTGATTTTTCTTCATTTTTTGGTCTTCTTTAACAATTGCTATATAAAAAAATGTTGTATTCCACACGACGATAAAATTGCACTTTATCTTCTCGATGCTTATTAGCGTCTCGGCTGACGCCTCGACGCTAAAATCGCTCTCGAAGATAAAGTGCAATTTTATCATCTTGTACAATAAATAACTATTAATTTTAATTGACTTTGACTTATGTCAAATAAATTACTTAGATATGACTGAATAAAAGACATGCGTTATACAATCCATAGCCGCCCTGACTGAAAAATTTTCTGGACACCCGTTATAAAAAAATACGCATGATTACTTAGTAGTTACGAATGTTGCAAAAAAAGCGTGGAGCATAGGTCAATTTATTAAGTTATATTACAAACAAGGTTGTTATATTTTTAGTATGTGTTATCCATTACCAGTGCAAGTAAATTGTACTATCCTATTTTCTACCCGTGCTTACTGTCTCCCGAATTAGTTTTAGACTACGCTCCAAACCGTTTAAAGTCAACATCCACTTATATTTGGTTCAAAATTCTTTAGGGCAGTTATGTACGGAATATGTCCAAACCTCATCCATCTCACGTTCATTAGGAAACAAAATTCAATCAGAAATTACTTCTGCTCCACGCGTTAACCATTTTGCAACAAACAATCTGGATGTGAATTGGGAAAATGCTCGTATATTACTTTGAAAAAAAAGCGTTCTTACGTAAGTTAAAGAATGACTACGAAAACTCAGACAAAACTACGAAACCATCAATTTGACAACTCAATCAACTCAACTGTCAAACCTTTATATTATGTGATTAGACATACCCACCTCTACACAAAATTTAACACCAGCCAACTTGACCCCTTTTTTGAACACTCATCATAACTTCTTGCACTGCTAAAACACATGAAAAGCATGTTTTCATGCCAATTTCTAAGGCACGGCGTACTTACCTATATTACCATTGACATAACAAGCTTATTACAATAGATTAAAATACAACAAAATAAATAGCAGACGACAACTAAATAGAAATGTAAAATACGTATAGGTATACGATAGAAGGACCTAAATGATAAACCTGCTTGGGGAAGCAAACATCAAACTTTAATAAGGTACTAAAATAACGGTTGTAGTTGTAAAAATCCTCTCGTCTTACTTGTTTTGTTCTGTGCACGTCGCCAGCTCGCTACTGTCCCACTTTATTATGTCCACAGATGGTTATTATGGGAAATAAAAATACAAATGAATAGAAGATAAATATTCTATGTATTTGCTTTTACTTTTCTATAAACTAAAAACGCATAATAAAACTGACCACCTTATAATATCAGTATTACTAAGTGATTAAAATCACATAGGTACTTCTGATCTTTCTACAAAAAGTAGTAATTCACTGGAGTCGAACTTCCTTGACTGTATCAATTTGTTTGCAAGATTTAAATGTCACTTCATAATTATTAAATGTTATCGAAAATTATGCTACACGACAATAATTCAAGGTCTTCTGATTTTATCAACATTTTAAAAACCGAATCTAATTTATCATTAGTTAATAATAAGGGAATAATTGACGTTTCGTATTTATCATATCAAAACGACATACGTTAATTTAGTGTCGTTGTATCAATGCAAGCAGGGAAAGGCAGATGAGTTTGACCTATTACCTCATTCCGCTGTGCAAAGGTCAGTTGACACTATAGTCTTATTCAACACAACCACACCATGTAGACGTGAGCAAGCAAAGGAATCTCTGCAATGATTTCGGTCACAATACACACCAAACGCCAATTACCAATCTTCCTTGAACTACTACAACATCACATTTCTTGATTGCACATAATTATTGTTTTTCTATGCAATAATAAAGGATACTAACCGTTCTAAACATAAATCCTCTATAGCGTCTAAAGTAACTTTGTATCTACCATTGCGTTCAAAAAAAATTGAGACACTTACAATAGGCATACAAAATTCTGGTTGACTTTTGCTATTATTAATTATAAACCAGCACAACCTGTGGCCTACGCCTCACGCATTGATAACTTCCTTCAAAATAGGCAAGCTTTTGAAATCAAGTGCCGCGCCACCCAACATAAGTGCAACAGACACATCTGAACCGCCGCCGGCCGAACACAATAATATGTAAGTAATATCGAGAGGTAAGAGCATAGCCCGTCGTCGCGTATAGCTGAGAACGTTCCTCTTTTAGTATAAAAATTATGGTCCCATCTGTATATAACAACAGTAAGTGGAAATAGTAAACAGGCTAATTTGCTTGTGAAATGAAGAGATACATACAAGGCGTTGATTTAGAGTTAAGACAGGATTTTAGCCTTACAACTAAACTATTGCAAACCAGTTATTTTAAAGCAAAAGATATAATATAATTTGTTTAGTATTAAACACTACATCATTTTTTTGGAACCATTTAATTAACAAATTTTATAGCAGCTAGCCATAACTTTAAAAACATTATAACATTGTGACTGTTTAACAACTCTTAATTGGCAAATTAAAAATAGTGTTAATTATTGTTATTATAACAATGACTAGTTTTAATTGGTTAAACGGTTTGTATCATTTCTCTGGAAAATGATTGCAATATTTGAAAAAGTAAATTAAGCGTTCGATGCAGCTTTTTATGCTAAACTAATTATCACTTAATTATTTTGCTTCAAATTAGTTAGGCAAGCCAATATTTAAAATATTTTAATTATAGACCCTAAATTCCTGTCTCAAATCAAAATCGACGCCGATATAACCGCAAAAAGTTCAAATAGTAAAAGTACTAAGTCACATCTAAAAGAAAGAGATGAACATAATGTTGCTTTAAATTTTATTACACGTGACTCAGTGTTGGTATTTTTCTATGCATTCAGTATGGATAAGTATTTAATTCATTAAAATTTTCGAAATCAAGATTTTAACGAGAATACATGTTTTGGACCGCCCGGAAACAAAACAAATGGGGTTTTCAAAATGTGTGTGTGCGTGCGTGCATGCGTGCCTGCGTGTGTGAGTGCGTGTGTGCGTGCTTGAATGTTTTTTTGGCAGCATTTTTTCTAAAACCAAATTTTATAAATTTTAAAACTGAATCTATAGAAGACCTTAGGGCAAATCAAACGCCTTTTTCTGAACTTTCTAGCCGCAATATGACGGCCGTTACTATCTTAAAAAATTTTTATTTTAACGCCGTATTACTTAAAAACAGGTTGACAGATCGGGTTCAAATATGTTATCGTAATAGCCCTTATAAAGACACAATGTTACTTTGAACAAAAATTTTCGGAAAGTTATAAGCTATAAAGTGAAAAAAAAATTTCAAATTTTCTTAAATTTTCTTAAAAAAATATTACTCAAAAATTGGTAACGCGATTTTTAAAAATTTTCTAAGCTTATAAAGCTTGTTGGCAGCCTGTCTTTCTAGAATAGTCTAACGTGCGATTGTAATAGGCGCGTAAATATGACTAGCGTCTGGTGAGTTCGAATAACAGCCTGACTTGCGCAACTTCGTCTAATATTGGCTCGCATTGTACAGTGTTATTTTGTCAATGTGGTTGTTTGTGGGAGTGTGATATTTACATCGAAAGTAAAGCAAGCTAATGAAAGTGTAAGTGTAGAGTGAAATTGCATTGTTAAAGCCGATTGTTTCATTGCTAATAAATTGCATTCAATGCAAAACAACAAATCCTTTTTTTTAATTTATAACATGCACGCTACAGTGAAGAAAAAACAAAGCGAAAGTAACTTCTGATTTTCATTTTTTACAAGAAGGAATGTTAAAAATATTTTTTTTTACCCTTTGACTGTAGCTCTTTAAAAAAATAATTATTAAATACTAATTTTTATTTAATATTGTACGTATTTTTTATTATTTAACTTTTAAAGCAACATAATATACAACTGACGTTTTAAATTTTAAAACACGTGCGTGTGATTAAGAAAGGTTACCATCTCTGCTGACAACGATAGCTTTACAGACATTCCAGCTGCATGCTGAGGAGGTGCGCAAGTCATGAAAGTTA
Organism: Ctenicera cuprea; assembly: GCA_958336395.1. NCBI lineage: Eukaryota > Metazoa > Arthropoda > Insecta > Coleoptera > Elateridae > Ctenicera > Ctenicera cuprea. Next base: position 30,336,829 of record OY284487.1, on the reverse strand, counting down.
GAATAAGGTAGGATCGGCTGTTAACTGAACTCACCAGACGCTAGTGTAAATATGTGGAATGTAGCAGCGGAAGGCCCCACCACTAAAAGTTGCGACAGGCAGAAGAGATTCGTATTTCATATATATTAATTTTTTTATAGATGGTAGTCTTGCAAATAGATCATGTATATAATAAAACCAATATCAAAATTAAAAATCCTAATGAGAATTCGTTAGGTGTAGAATCTATTCCCGAAATCTGTTTCTAGAATTATTTCAAGGACAATGATAAAAGCAACACCTTTATGCTACCAAAATTGCTTTAGTAATACAGTATTCTGAACACTTCCAATTTTTTTACGTTAAACCTAATTCTAATGTTTAAATATAAGAGATAAGTAAATATTACAATAAATTATAAAATCACTTTTGATGGGGCAGTTGTTACACCATTTTAGCAATAATAATAGACAACAGTAACGTTATTTTAATTTCTTGCACAACGGCAGAGTAGCGAATACATTTTAACAAGAAAAATAATAGAATTCCTTTCCGCACTAATATTCAACTAAAGCAAAGATAAATAGTTTTAGCAGCCTCATTATGATTTTGTGTACGCTACTATACCACAAACCAAAATATGCTTTAATACACCATTTAACAAAATTTTTTTAGTGCAAAATCAAAGACCTTTCTGGTTGTTAAAATACAACTGATTCTAGACGAAGTTATCACGCTATTTTATTAATGGCAATAATCTTACTTGGGACGGAAATAGGCACAAAGCTACTATAAGTTACGTTTTCAGTGCATATTTAAAATTTTTGATGTATATCTATCCAGATTCCATTACGAGTTAATATATTATACAGATAGCCAAAACTTGTCGTTTATTACCACCGGCGGCAAATAGGTATAACGAATTCACAGATTCACAGTACAGTATAAACTTGCATAAGAATCGAAAAAATTAGAAAATAGAAACAGGAAACGGAATTAACATTTATCTGTCTGGAAAATATAAATTAAAGTCAAATTATGATTTCTTTGTTGATCTTTAACAAAATCAGCTTTACATACCACCATCTTCATCTTATGAGATAAGCCGCTAGGGGTGTGAAGTTTAATTTTGAAGAATTACCATAACCAAAACAAATTTTTACTATAAAATATTATAGCATTTTAATTTAATTTAAAAACACATCTTTGTTTCTGACTTTTTAAATTTGACTGCAAATTATGAAAGCTACTTTATCGCGTCTACAACCTTGGCGTCAGATTCATGTGCAAACTAGCGTAAATTTTGGTTTGTATTCTGTTCAATAATATTAAAGTCATTTGGTTTTGAAACCAAATTCATAAGGGATTGTGCTGTAATTCAAATTTTGCATACAACACTAAAAGCTAGCTTGATTTGAATTTTTATTAGTTTTCTTGGTTAGATTAATTAATTTTTAACGAAAAGTCCTATTGTCTGTAGTAAAAAAATCGGATAGTTTCATAACAGTGGAATAATATGCGACGACTTGACTGAAAAAAAATTCAAGGGTAAGGCTAACGATTCAAAAAAAAATAATAACTTTTCAGGTGTTTCAATTTCTGCCATAGTTTTCATTTGAGTACTACTTCTAAAATTTAAATTTAAGTTTTAAGATTCCTTAGTACAAATTCAAACAAGCTCTTAGAAAAAGGGCCTTTGGCTGTTCGTAGGGACGTGTGGCACCTACATGATGTGCACTAGCTCATTGTTGTGGTTGGATACTAACGAACTAGGACGTCGGCGCGGATTATTTGCCGCGGTCGTTTAAGTGCAGGGACGTTTGGACGTCGGTTTAGCCGCAGTGACGTTTGGGCGCAGAAACATTTCGGCGCTGGCTTTTTTGGCGCAGGAACGTTTCGGCGTAATAAAAGAAAATTGTTTAATTTTGCCTTTTTCACTAATTAATTAACATTTTTATAGCCACTTAAATATTTATTAACATATGACACGAGACTCAGGATTTTTACATAAATATAATTAGCAAAATTAACAATTTATCTGACACAAAATAATTATTTAATTTAAAAAAATTGATACTTTCTCAAACATTTATCACAGTTAGTTTTTTAAATTTGATAGTTCAAACGTCCTGCGACACAACGGCCGCGTCCAAACGTCCGGTTCCATGTAAATACACTTAAAGATCTAAGTGCATGTGTAGAAAATGCCGCAGAAATTATTTGCGAAAATCCGATAGTTCGTTTCCAGAGTGCGCGAATCAGTGTTACGAAGAGTCCGTGCTTGCCTGGAAAATAATGGATTGAATTTTGAACACTTGTTGAAAAAGTAACTCTATTTCGTCTCAATCGAAAAAAAATTAAGATGCTAAGTAAACTTTTGTACACGACAAAAACTTAAACGTGTTTGCATAATCTCTTTTTTCCTTTCACATTTAACTTAATCTACTTACTGAACAGCTTGTCAAATTCGAGACGGGGGAACGCAAAAAATATGCAATTTTGGTAAGCGAGATTTATTAGAGCTTAAAATATCTGCACGTATTTTAATAACACCCTGTATATCTTAACGCCATGAAACATTTAAGCTATTAAATGAAATGAACAGAAAGGTTAACTTCCTCTCATATTAAAGCGTGTCCAATTGTGACATTAGATTAGGAAAATGAGTATTTGGCATGGGTAAGTTTATGATTAAATTAATTTTAAACTAACGTTGTCTACTAATGACACAAATTGAACTGACGCTAAAAAATAAGTGATTGCATATTATACATAAATGTATGTATGTGTCACTTTTTCAGCGTTCTACGAAAATACTGCATCTAGACGCTGTCCACAAGTTTGTAATACATTTAGAAATAGTAAAAGTAGATAAATGGTGCTTTATAGGACTGTATATTCTTGGGAGTAGAATATTGCCAATTCGTAATATTTATAATATAGATAAGGTAAGCCATTTTTGTTTCGGAACATTTCAATTTTGACAGTGTTTATTTTCTCGGTAAATGCACCAAATTAAATTCTACCTGGATTTTATAAGAAAACAATACAAACTATGCACAATATTCATAAGTAAAACTAATATGACTGCATACGGATATTAAATTAATAAATAATAAACCTGAATAAATAAATATGTACGTAAGCACTTTTTTAATTTAAAAAATCTACGACAATGTTCACACATTTTTAATAGTCAGAACAGAACTTAATTAAAATATTGCAAAAACCTTACAGACATGACGCATTACCTAAATTATAAATTTACTAATATACAGCAACAAAAAATTAGCAAGAATTCCTTGAAATTAATAAGATATCTACAATATTTATTTAATATTCATGCTAAGTGCTGATTCATGAAAGTTAAATAGTATTGACAAATATTTCCTCTAGCCAATCGCAAGATTTTTAAATTTATCGATATAAAATGTATGCAAGAGACGAATCAAGCGTATATTTTAAATAATACCACCCGTGAATTAAAAATTATCTATATTTCTGTGTTTCATTGATAAACTCAAATGTGTTGATGCACGGCAATATCACTCGTCGTTCAGACTCGTGATAATGCCTAGCAACAACACAATTTCAATGTCAATGAAACGACAGAGTTATCGATAATTCTTTATTTACATGTGGTATTGCTGTTGATAATATGCACATACATTTGTATGCTGTGTAAGAGGTTGAAGTTACTGAATGGTAATTTTGAAAAATATAATTATTTCAAATGTAACAGTGTCGGCTTGTTAGGTTCTGTAAAAATATTATTATTATAATTCTACATTATTACGAAACCTATAACTATTTTTCTTGAATCCGGAGTAAGTAATTTTCCTGCAAACACAATTATGTTTAAAAGTTTAGTATACTACGCAGTAGATCTTGTCTTCATCATCATAATATATCCCCAAAGTATTTTTAATATATAAGTTAATTATGTAGGTTGTGTAGCGGACCGCGAATCGAAGTCTTAGTTTTATAAATTATATAGCGATTGCTGTAATTTTTTCAATATAGTATATCCGGATCCCTTGGACCTGTCTCAACTCAAGAGGAATACGGCCGCAGCTGAGATCATGCAACCCAAGCGACGCGCGGTGTGTATTATTTTTTTAAAAGGTACCAATAATTAAGCGAAATACTTCTTTTGGACTTTCCAATACTTTAAATGCTGTTAATTTTTAAATTCAAAGGTGTTTTAGGATTAACGTTTCACGCTCCAACATTGACTGCAATAACATCTTACCGTTCTTACTACTCTACCGAGAGCCTAAGTGCATAATAGTTATAATATAAAAACATACTACAATAGGACTAAAGCTTACACATAAAAATAATAGTATACATTTATTAACAATCTTAACTTTTTTGGAAAAAGATTCGTTGGAATTAAAGAAGTCTAAAAATGGGAGGACCAATTCGTCCGTCAAAAATTGAGTAGAAGAATAGTTATTAACCCTCCTTATTTTTGCGACTCCTAAAAACTAAGTTACGATTTTTATGCTACTCCTGTTCATGGACAATTTAGCTTAAACCAAATTTTTATCGTCCCCGTTTATTACATAATCTCTCTATCTGCTAACTCGTATTTGAATAAAAAGGCGTTAAAATCAAAATTATCAAAAACTCGTAGCAGCAGCCAAGTTAATGTTAGTACGTTACAAAGAAAGCATTCGCTTTAACCTAAGATCTTCTATCAGATACCTTCATTTGATTTTAAAAATTCTGTTTGAAAAAATGCGACTAAAAAACTTATAACTCTAGCATCCATTTCGGGTTTTTTAAATGCTTATTTTGTTAGTAAATTTTTTAACTACCTCCGCATTCCGCAGCTCAGCAATATCGGACAGCCCATTCTGAGATTATACTACCTTTGAAAACTATTTTTTGGGTTCGTAGAGACCCAACCCATGCATTTCCGTCAAAGTATTGAATTCTAAATTGTTCATAGAAATAACAGTAACGCGTAGGTTATGGGGTTCAGCTAGTTGATCGTAAATGCCTGTAGACGCAGCAGTTTTTTCGTCTAATATTGTTATGATATATGATCTTATTTTGAAACATAAACGTAAATATTTAATCTACGTTAAACAGAAACATTTATTTCATTTCATAGGAGCACCGTACACTTATTGTAAAATGTATATAATCGCTTGTAAAGTAAATTCGTAACATAGTTGCATTAGGGAAATATTATCTCCTACCGGTAATAAGCAAACGAAAATGTGTCAATTTAAACAGGCAAAACTGTTAAAATTTTATTATAATAAATTGAGGATCTATTACTGTTTATTTGTTCCGACGTCGACCCTCATTGGTGTTTAAAACGTCTAGTGTAAACAACTACAAAGCATATCTGTCTTGTCTGAAAGCAAATTTTATTACAACTTATAGTTTATCGTCAGTAAACCATAAATAACTAAATTATAGCAACAGCGGTGGCAGTAATTATAAATAATTGCTGTAAACAATCAAAAAACTGAGTGAAATTGCAACAGGCCGTCGTCGTATTATGGTGATAAATTTTGAGGAGAAAGGATTTCACCACTACTGCATTCGTAGATGCGTATATATTGACAAAATTTAGATAAAAGTTAATTTTTTGTGTTTCTTCATTTGTTCTCATTACACATGTGCAGTGCATAAATGTGTAAAATCTACAATAAAATGTGGTTTGTTATGCAAAAAAATGTATTTATTTTAAGGGTGCTCTCATACATAGAATTGTTTATTCTGAATCCAAACATGCCAAAATATATAGGGTGATTAATTGAAAATAAGCAAAATAAGATCATTTTCGATGAAACTTGAAGTGTTGTAGAACTCAAATGTATCTTGAATAATGGAAATTTGCTTGTCTGCTGTATAGTACTCACTTCGAATTATATTTGTATAAATAAATAAATTAAAAATGAATAAGTTACATTTCGTTTGCAATCGGTATTAACAGAGAGTGTGGGACAAATAATTTAGCAAGTGGCTTGAATTTTATAAAATCTTAAATGCTTATTTTGATAATGATCCGTAGGTAGCAGTGATAACTTTTTAGCTGCCTACTTAAATTGCTAAACTCAACAAAGCGATAAACAAAATAAACAAACAATATAAAATTTAACGCCAACGCAAATAGTAAAAACTGTGAATACGGAAGTAAATGTATGAGTAATAAAAATAGTAAAGATACTAAATATGGCAAATTTTATTGCATTATAAAAATAAACTCAAGAAGTGGTGAAATATTTTTCTTTAAGTTGAATATTTAACTGATACTGACAGCTCATCTGCTGAACTTTTATTATTACATAATCAGGTTTCACCTAATGACATTCCTCATATTCATATTCAATTCATTCATATAATTTAGTACAGTGAGAGTGGGTCGTTGACGCGATCTTTTCATTCATCATTTAAATAGCTGTGACATGGTATAATGATATAATTATTAAATTTATCTTTTTAAAGCTACTGTTAAACAATAATTATGTCTGCTTCTTGAAATAAAAGAGAAAGGAGAATTTGTCAATAATTAGTGTTAATCAATATTTTCAGAAAAATGTCGAAACACATCTTATTTAAATTATTTTATTATTTTTAGGACAATAAAAAAATTTAAAAAAAAGCTGTTGTTCTTAGACAATTTTCTTTTCGAGACACATGTCGGTGGATTGGATATTCTTAATTTTAAAATGGATTCTAAAAATACTATCTTTATAACGCTTTGATAATAAATTATATAGAAAATTTGTTAATGCATCATTAATTATTAAACACAGCGTTATATACTGATGAATAACTACAGTACAATGTCAAAGTTTCAAACAGAAAGGTAAGCGGACCAGGAAAGACCGTTATTGGTCAGCTGCTAACCTTGCCCAAGGTAGAAAGAAGATTCTCAAATGTCATGTTAAAATCACGTTAAAATTACTGGAATGTTCAGCATGTAGAGGATAGAAGTAACTAGCATCGTCACGGATATATTTACAACAATGATGATTGTCGAAGATATTTTATCGCCCCGCAAAAAACAAAGCTAGAAGTTTGAATAATTTTATGTAAATTGTTGTTTGCACCCACCGAGCCTTCAACAATAATTAATTTATTTTTACCTAAATCATTAACAATTATATTAGTGAATATTTATTTGACATTATAATTAGTTTATTGTTGGCTGCTTGTATTAACAAGCAACTGGTACACAGCTTTTCCGTTTCCACGTTCTTGAAAGCTGTTGTTGAACAACACATGTGCGAAAGCTTAATTTAATAATAGTTATAATAAAGGTGATTTTTGCAATAAAAAATCATGGAGTAACAGGAACCTTAAAATGCAGTAAAATAAATATAGAGATGATGACAATGAGTGGTTAATTATTAAGCATGATGAAGAAATACTGAAATCGAATCTCCTAATAACAAAGAAAGTAAACTTCCTACATCAATTTCTACTTTCGATTTTTTCACCTTTAAAAATGCAAATGAAACATCAAATCAAGGTCGACTAAAACGGACATTATCCGTAGTCGAATCCGCAAGTTGTAAAATGTAAAACTGGTACTTTTGGGGGTCAGTAATCACTTCTCTGAATTTACAGTATGTTAAGAATCATTATAACATATGTTTTGCTGTTTATTGCTGGTTTGATTAGTATCTCGATTAAGACGAAGCAACATGTAAACTGGGTGAAATAAATGTTTGGCTTGTGACTAGAAATCTGAAACATTTGTTTGTTATAAAAAATTTCCATATTGCTTTGATTTTCAATGGTTTTAAATTTTTATAAACATTAAAACACAATTGTAATTAGTTTTAGTTCATTTTTCTATAAGCTGCTGGAGAGGTGCTCCATTCACCTGAATGTCAAATATAGTTTCTACGATTATATTAACATCTGGAAAACTTGGAAACCAAAAACTATTCAAAATTATATAATTCAAATTTAGCTTTCAGTTGCAACAATAATATCTTGACATGACTAAAATTATAACATTATTTCTTCTTGGTCATCAGAATCATCTGTTTACTATAACCTTGTAATATAAATTTTGTGTCTCTTCTGGTATTTCCGGAATGTCAGTTTACTATTTCTTCAAATACAGATTGCAATCTTGTTCTTAAGTTTTCTAGGAAAATCTTATTTCTAAGTATTAAGTAATCAATGTTCCTGTCATATGTAGTAATACTACCTACACCTATTTTCAGTCTGTATGTACCAAGAAATAACAACTTTTAAAAAACTGGTCATACGATTCAGTTAATATAACTAGAGAAGTATTACACATATTATCTAAGTTCTTCAATTTGTCTGTAATACTGAATATGGATCATATAATCACCGTTTTAGTTTAAATTCCCTATTAAGTAATACTTTTGTAATTGTATATATATACATCAGCACTGAGGACCAATGAGGCCCATGGCTTGGTCCCGTTCACTCCAGGTTTGGCTTATTGCTATGTTTCGGAGGGTAAGTAGGGCCCTTTGGGCATTTAACTACTACGCCCCCTCAGCTTACTCCAAACCCTTGGCATTGCATTTACGCGTCCATTTACTCATCTATCTATACTTTGTGGGAAATTCCAACCCCACTAACGACTGCCGCGTTGTTTATGCGACATCCGGGACCACCTAATAGGGTGCCATTCCGAGAGCACCAAACGCCGTGTTGACTCGGCGTTCGGACACCCATCCAAGTACTGACCAGGCAGAACTATGCATAACTCTGCTGATCGCACTCGAACGGGCATTCTAACTGTGCAAACTCGGGACTTATTATTAGTAATACTACAGTAAGATTTTAAACTTATTTTTGCACACTAATTTTTTGAGCGCTGCTATTCTTTTTCCTTCCATATCTGTCTACTGTCTATAAGCAAATTTGATTTCTGTATATGATTTTGTTTCATAACTGAAAATAGTTTTGAAACTATACAACATTAACATCTTGTACTAGAAACTAGGTCGCATGAAACCATGTTTTTACCTTCCCGCTACACAGAGTAGAGTATTGTTTATGCATTCTTCGTAAAGATGTTTTCAAAACCTATTTTAATAAGATGCTTATAACTTGCAAAACGCATTTTCAGAAGTAATTCAGAACCTGAAAACAATGACAAAGTTCATATTACAATGGGTTCGGAAACGCATCCTTACCGAGTTACAGCCTCCTTAAGATGGAACAGCATAATAACTTTCTGTTTTAATAATATTTGCAGTAGTTGCACTAAAATTGTGATATTTCACATTCGAGCATCATTTAGTTAGCTTGGTATTTCTACTCATTTTTGTTTGAATAAGTGCACCAGAGGTGTCTCATATGGAGAAGTCACATATAATATTTTTTGAGGCTTTCGGGGTTTCTCGAACTGTCAATATTGCATAGAACACTGAATTCAAATCCGGGAAGCTTTTCTACCTTACTGTAAAGGCATTACTGATAAGATTGGGCATGTTCTTAGAAGGTACAGCATAAAGACAGTCTTTAGGACTAATGAAACTTTGGGAAACGGTTTCAGATCCGCAAAGGATCAAATATCAAATTTAAAATCAGCCGGGATCTACAACATCCCTCTTGTGGCTCAAACTACATCGGACAATCTGGTCGTTCCATTGAGTTAAGATTGCGAGAGCACAAGGGTGATTTCAAACACAAACTTGTTGTCTATAAAATCTCGTTCTCCAATCACAGCTAAACAAAAAATTCTGTCGTTGAAAGTCCCTAAATCTAACAGTAAATAATTTAATTTTTGTAAAAAATCAAATTGCCAAGAACGTCTAAGTATTTCCTAAAGATTCGTAGAAAATGGTAGGTATAAATTTTGATGATAAGTTCTACACATTAAAGCCAAAAAATAGTTTTAATAACCATAGGTTGAAAATCGCTTTCTTACGGAGTTACAGTCTTCGGAAGAGACAACAGTCTGAATTATCGACACTATTCCAATTTCTAGAAGTTGGAACTCCGCAATCGTTTCTAAACCCACTCTCAAGCTTTGTGAAAGTTGTTTCAACAATTCATCAGAGAAGTTAGTTTTTAAAAAATCCGAAACCGGAAGCGGCAGTTAAGCATGTTCTTTTGGTAGCATTTTTTCCGAAACAACATTTACTTAACCTGAAAACGGAAGAAGACCATAGGGCAAACAATTTTTTTTGTCGAACTTTGTAGTTTCTACATGGCGGCTGTTACGATTTTTTGAAAATTTTTACCTTAATGCTTTATTACTCAAAATCGAGTTGGCAAATCAGGATCAATTTAATTTGTTATAGTCCTATAGAGACGCAATGTTACTATGCAAAAAAATTGTAGAATATATAAAAACTACGAAGTGAACAATATTTTCAAAATTTTAGACATTTTTAAAATTTATTGCTCAACAACTGACCTTACAAGTGTTTTTTAATTTCTTAGGCTAGTAGGGTTATAGATAAGCTACAATTTGGTTCGTAAAAAAATGTTTGTTATGGCTAAATTGCTCATGATTGATAGTACAATAAGGTGCTCAACTGAACTTTTAGTTACAGCAATATTTGGGGAGGTAATTTTCCCTCTCACACCCAATTTTTGGTAGAAACTCACAGTCACCTACGTTTCTAATAAAAACGGATAAAGACTCAAAACGTTATTGAAATCTTAAAAAGAAAAATTAACAAATCACAATATCATCTTTAAGTGACTATTACTTCAATAAATAAACTTGCGTATTAGTCTTTTTTTGGAATAATAATATTAACAACAACAAAAATCTAACACGCATTTTTCTTTGCAATGTTTTTGCTTATAAATAATTACCCTACACGTGGTAAATGATAAATGAGACTTTGAATACATGGAACACTTTACAATATACATTATAGCCGTAATTAACAAATTACATAGATTCTGCTTTTTGTAATTCAATAAGCTTCTGTATCATTATTATTACATTTTGCCTTTTTTTTCTAAACACTACTATTAATTTTTGGTAAGTTTTGCCAGAGACGCTAATGATAGAGCCAAGGATATTTATATTTTCTTAATATATCCTGTCCAATGCAAATTTAAAAACCTAGCACATCGGCGAATAATGGTTTTAAACTGAAAAAGGTCTAAATTGATAGTAAGAGTTAAAAGTATGTCAGATTATTCACGTAAATAGGTAGATAATGGGAAATTTTTTTTCAAAATTTCTTCCGCATCTTTTTCAATTTACAAAACTGTTAAAAATTTTTTGACCTCTTAAGTTATTTAGAATTTTGAAATATTTTAAAAAATTTTATAGTAGTCAAAATTTTCCAAAAACTTTTTAAAAATATTGTTTAAACATGGTATAAAATATATTTGAAATATTTGGAAAATTTTAGATGTTTTAAATTTCCATAAAATCGTCAATAGTTTCGAAATAGGTAATTTTAAATTTTTTAAAAATTTTAATAAATGCGGGGAAGGTCCCGTGGCGGTTGCCCAACAGCGTTTTTAAATAAGAATACTTTTCAAAATTTGGAGAGAAAATTACATAAGGTTTGCTTAGAAAATTGACAAGAACATCTTTAAATAATCGTTTCTTGCATAAATAAATTTACGTATTAGTATTTTCTGGAATATCCCATTATTAAACATATTAATAATAATAGGTACCTACCGCAGCAAATAGAACTAACAAAAATAAAAATGTAATACGCATTTGTTTTGGCTTATAAATAATTACCCTACACGTGGTAAGTGATAAATGAGATTTTCAATTCGTGTAACACTTATAGCTGTAATTAGCCAATTACGTAGATGCTACTTTTTGTAATTCAATAAGCTTCTGTATTATTATTATTGCATTTTGTGGTTTTTTCTAAGCACGACTATTAATTTTTGATAATTTGCGCCAAAGGCGCTAATGATAGAACCAAGGATATTCATATTTTTTTAATATATCCTGTCCAATGTAAATTAAAAGAACCTAACATTTTGGCGAATAATTGATTTAAGCTGAAAAAGGTCAAAATTAATAGTAAAAGTTAAAAGTATCAGTCAGATTATTCACGTAAATAGGTAGATATAAAATTATTTTCTTGTCAGGCGAGTAGGAAGGCTGTAACCTATTAATATATAGCTATTTAGCTTGGGAGTATTTATAGTATTACTACCACCAGAGTAAATAAAAAGGGAGATAGTAAATCGTCACGAAAACAATAATTTAATAACATAAATAAATAAAATAATTTATTTATCATACGGAAATCTATTGCCTTAAGATACGTAGATAGGTCACCTTACTCATTGTCTCACTGTCAAACAATAGCGGATTTTTATTACCTAATTACTCATACGTACAAGTTGGGATGTGTGACAAAAAATACGCCCAAAGCCTTTTGCAAGTGGAAAAGGAGAAACGCAACTGAAAGAAAAACATCAGGCGACTGGAATAAGTAACGAGTTATCCACAAATTTCTTTAATTGAAGTATGCTATTAAATGTGTAAACAACTATTTAAATTGAGCAACAATTAAGCGATTATAATCTGCGCGATGAACATGAAGTACTAAATGGCGTTTTGAATTAATAAATTACTTGCTTAAATTAATTGCTGTTTCTGTGACTTTTGCAAAACTCACGGCCAAATTATGAAATCTAGGACGAGAAAAAACATTCATGAAAAACTCAAGTTTAACTCAAAATAACTTTGATGTTGATTTGCTAATTAATTAATTCGTTGCGCTATTTTATTGGGAGTTTTGTGATTATAACACTAAAGTGCTAAAGTATTTCTTTTAAATATTCTAAAGGAAAGGTAATTAAATTGATTGGAATCCTATTAATACGCCGTTGTTCGCTCAAATCATTAAATAAAACCGTATCCAGCAGAAATTTTATTATTATGTTATTAAATAATTATTGTTAGCTGATAGAACACTATAATAAGCTTATATAAATGCAATTAATTAATTCTACACCTATACAAAATGATGTTTCGCATACGTATTTTTAAATGATAAAGAGGACACCTTACTTCAGGCACGAAACTTCATGCGTCAAGGACAACAGCTGGTAAAGTGTTTTATAATATCTCTTGCTATCCCGCAATACTATTTTAAATATAATAAATATGATGAATCTTAACTTCAGTTAGAAAATTAAATGTAAATTTATTTTCTTTAACTTTATTTGTAAAAAGCAGAGGATGCAAAATATGCAAATGCATTTTTTGTTTTGAGTATGAACCTTTTTTATTCATATACACATCACGTCGCGTAGATGCTAGCATCTATATTTTTGTTTAATATATTTTGCATATTTTGAAGGTTTACTGCAAATCAAATACATAGGTTTATTCTGCATATTTATTTGTTTTCGGTGAGAAAGTAATCTGAAAACAATTAGAGTTGTACATGCAAAATTGTTATGGTTTTTAATAAACAAATCAATTAATTGTGCGTTTCAATATTTTATTTTATTTATTATACACTTTTCGACAATATAATGCAATATTTTATTATATACCTTTCAGACCTTTTCATATATGGCATTTGATAGATTTTAATTAATTAGTAAAATATATTACATGTAATTAAATATACAAAATACAAACCTTGATCAATCATGTTTGTAATAATTTTACTGCATTCCTATATTGTATTAATTAGTACTTACCACACTTTTGCCAAAAGAGCTAAATTTTAAATAAAAAAATATGTAAGATATTTAGTAAAAACCTAACGGCTGTAACATACAGGGTGCGCCAAAAGTATGGAAACATTATTTACGGCTAAATCACTGCTAAAAACATTTTCTGACCAATGTAGTACAAGCTAGTAAAAACAGCAACAACTAAAACCCAGTTTAATGACAGTAAAAGCAGTATCTTATTTTTTGTTTTGTATGAAGTGCAATTATCAAAAAACCAGGAAACAACAGCACTCTAACTTTAAATTTATTTTTTAAATTTTCTCACAAAATTTTTATGCAATCATGTAAAAGAGAACAAAAAAAATTATGAAGTAAGACAAAAAGAATAAGTATATCTTCATTTAAAAAAAATTCATGTGACGCCATTGCTCGCAAAAACAAAAGAATATTTGTTTAACCGGAAAATATGCTTTATGACATTGGGTGGAAAAGTTTCTTAACGCAGACGGTGATTAACCGTATATAGTGTGCTTCCATACTTTTGTAATTATTTAATAATTTAAATACAATCAATTTAATCACTGGCAATTTTGAGTTATATTATCGTGAGCTAAGTCGTGAAATCAGATTTAAAATAATTGTAGTTTTACTTTTTTCAAAACCTTAAATCTGAAACATGTGACTACCCTTAGACTTTTATTAAAAATTCTTGGTTGTGAGTTGAAATATTCCTGTTACTGGTGGTGAAGGTTTCACTTATATTAGTAACTATTAAAAATTTTTTTTATTAAAATAAATTAAGTAAATGTTAAATGTAAGAGATACACGCTAAAATTATTTACATACCACTGTTAGAGATTGTGAATATTTAATAATCCAAAAAAATACAAAAAAAAACACATTTAGTAATATACGCGTAGGACGATGGCTTTTTGGATTGCAAATTATCTCGATGAGAGACTTACTAAGTGTTTATAAATATTACAGTAGGCTCGTCCAAAAAGTCAAATAATGCCTGCGGGGAGAACCTGGCTTTGGGCCAATTAAAGAATTGTTTATAATATGCAAATCAATCTAAATATTGTATGACAACAACATTTACTGCGAATGGGGATTTTGTAAAAAGCTCTCCCTCTTTTGGTATATAAAAGCGACGTTAATTCCACAGTTCTATCATTCTGGTGTTTCACATCGAGTTAAAACAATCATCAACATGAAGACGGTGAGTGTTGTTTACACAACCAATTACTTTTGACTAAATATTACCGCATCTGTGATTTCGCTGCGCTTGAATCTAATATGCGCTGCATTGGTGTACCGTGTTGCATAACAATAATCATTTAGACCGTCGACTCCTCGCACGCTAATTGTTAAAATTAAAAGTGCACAAAAAGTGATGTTACAAAATATTTTTGTGTGTAAATTGCAAATAAATTTAAATTAATTGTCTTTCGCCAATAATTCCAAACCTTGTCACATTATCATTGTGTTACAAATGTATAGTCTTAAACTACCTGTGTTCTACTATAAAAAATATTCTACCGTAACACATCACATTATTAAATAGAAAGTGCACCCAAGGTGCATCGTTTAATCGTTAATAAGCATATTATTTAACGTGTCCTATTGAACGCAACATTTTGTTTTGTAATTTATATGGGTAACATTTCTAACAAATTTTTCATTTTACAGTTTATTGTTTTATTGCCTTTGTTGGCCATTGCACTCGCTCGTCCCCAGAAAGGTGGACCAGATGGGGATGCTCAAATCTTAAAATCTGAATTCGACAACATTGGAATTGATGGCTACAATTTTGCGTATGAAACCAGCAACGGAATCGCTCAGCAAGAAACTGGTAAACTAGCTAACCCAGAATCTGAAAACGCAGCCATGCAAGTCCAGGGATCCTACACATACACAGACAATAAAGGCAGTAAAATCACAGTCACCTACGTTTCTGACGAAAACGGATTCAGACCCAAAACTTCATTGTCATCTTAAATCTTTAACAATTAATATGTTAAACTGGGTATTCCACAAATTGTAATCTTAAGTGTATAAAGGTGTAAATACAAACATGCAATTATTTTGTTAATACGAAGTTTTATTTTAACTATCGCCATGTGGTTTGTTATCTCTTATCTAACAACAAAACGTCTTTTATCAGTCAATTGTAATTTTCATTCTCACCTATTGTCTCAAGGTAATTGGTAATTGAGAAATTGGAAGTAAGTGTGAAAATGAATTGAACTACAGCAGAGTATTGTCTCTTTTAGTTTGAAATGGAAACAAAATTTTCAAAAAAAACAATTGTTAAAATTTTAACTACCAATTTTTTTAAACAACAGTGAATCAAAAAACTGCATCACTTTGCTACAAAATATTATAGTTCTTTTTCACACAGCAAGTCTTCAAAATTAATTTCTATCAGATGCTTGAAGATAGTTCAGTGTTACAGTTAAACAGTGACTAAGGAACTGTCCAAACTTATTTATTCCAATAATTTTAATACAAACATATACAAATCATTATTTTAGAAGTATCGTCTCTCTAATAATGATCTAAGTTGTCTTGCTTAATGTTGAGGGTGACCTGTACTTAGCTCGAAATTCCATTGTTACTTTTGGCTAAATACCCAATTTTTAGGTTTCATTGTGACTAGATTGTTTGACGCTACCTCGTGCCAGTGCCAGTTGTTTAGTATGCTGGAAAATCGTAGTGTTTAGCGTGAAAATCATTTTATGCAGTAAAACAATATGAAAACTGCCTTCAAATTGGTGCATTTATATGAATGCCTTGAAGGACCATTGCAAATTGAACATTATTTGGAACTTTCCACTTTACTATTTGTCCATTTCCAATTAATATCTAGAAATTTTCAAATAACTGTTTGGAAATTTCCAAATCGTCTAGAGGGGAAAGATTTGATTATTTCCACTTACCAATTGGAAATTTCAAAATAATTTAAAACTAGTAAAAGAAAACTTTCAGATCGTAAATCGAAATTTCAAGATAAGTGTCAATTTCCAAATAATAATTATTTTACAATGGCCGTTCAAGGCTTTCGTACATTTGGACTTATGTACACTGTACAGTGGGGGACCTCGAGGTTAATAAGGGTCTTAAACAAAGAATGCACATTGTGTAGCACAGTGTTTTTCTTTTGTCGAACTTTTGTAAGTCGAGAACTTCCTTTTTATTAAAAAAATTCGCAAAGTCCTGGATCGCATAATAGTTTCTAGTTTATTAAAAAATTATAATAAATATCAGACCGAGGTTGCATGCTTATACAATTGCTTATCAAAATGAATATTAAATTAAGAACTTAAAATTTTCAATTTTTTGCAAAGAATTCTTGAACCCCTGGATTACGTTCGCGGATCATTTCGTATTTCTGAACCACAGTTTTAGAAACACTGGTTTTCCATAATGCATGTGCACTGAGAGACGATTGTTGAGAAAGTGCAGTGCTGCAGAGCATTGGTCTACTTGTTTAGGAAATAGTCAATGTATTAAGTAGCTATTACTTTTTTATAAGGTAGATTTTTATTGTGATAGAAGTGAACTAAAAGGAATATAACGATAAATTGAAACAAATATTGGATACCCATTTTGAAGTTATAACATCAACCATATTTTTCTTATTGCAAATATATATCAAATTTGGCATCGACTGTCGTTACATAAAGCATTTTTTTTGATCGAGTGTTATAAATAGTTTGGCTTTATTGCCTATCCATACATTTAAAAAATCGCAAATGACGAACTAAACTCTCGTACAAAAATTATTAAATAAAACAGTAGCAGTCGACTTTGTAATGTAGTATTTGGTTGCAGAGTCTGCTACATTAATTAAAGTCATTTTATTGGGTCGCCTATCTATATTTTTTTTTAAATTTGTGGGTAAAACAATTCAATCCAATTTTTATTAATATCACTAAATAAATTTTTAAAAAATGCTGTATCGAACGACAACAAATTTGAAAGATTTTCATTTAAAAAAATATCGGTGACATAACTTCGAGATCGCTGCTCAAACATTTTTTTATGTCTCTTTATAGTATTTTTCACGAAAATATGTACACTTCTTAAAGGTCTTTTATAAAATTCATTTTATTATGTTTAGTCTAAGCAGGGTTCCAGTGACACGCCGAATTTTTGCATGAGATACTATTTTCATTTATTTTGCAATGTGTCAGTTTATGTAGCTGTTTATTAATTATTACCTAACACCAATTAATTTACGATTTTAATTTATAATATTCATATATCAACGTCTGCGAGTGTAATTTATAAGAATAAATTAAATGATTTTATAACCAATTCAAATTTAAAAACTTTAAATGGTAATCCCACCAAAAAATATCAAAAGGAATCATTTTATGAAAGCATCTATCTATATATTTTTTAATTTTTGGGTAAAACAAAAAAGCCAAATTTTTATTAATATCATAAATAAATTTTAAAAAATGCTCTATCCAACGTCAACAAATTTGAAATGTTTCCATTTATAAAAAAATATCGGTGACGTTATAACTTCGAGATCGCTGCCCAAACATTTTTTTTAAATTTCTCTTTTGATTATTTTTTATAAAAAATATATGTACATCTCCTAAGGAATTTGAATAAAATTCATTTTATTATTTTTTAGCCTATGGAGAGTTCAGTCAGATGCCGAATTTTTGCAGGGAATATTACTCTCATTTGTTTTTCAATGTGTCAGTTTATGCAGCTGTTTATTAATTACAATCTAATTCCAAATAATTTGTGATTTTAATTTATAATATTCATATATCAACGTCTGCAAGTGTAATTCGTAAAAATAAAATTAATGATTTCATAACCAATTCTAATTTAAAAGCTCTAACTAATAATCCCACAAAAAAATATTAAAATAAATTAAAGCAAACAATAAAAAATTGCCAGGTTTGTTTAACAGATTATCAAAAAAGACAATTAATAAATCTAAATCCACAACCACTAAAACTATACAGTTTATTAAAAATACACAAACCCAACATGCCCATTAGGCCAGTGGTATCATATATACATGCACCCAACCACATGCTAGCAAAAATACTAAATGATATAGTTACAAATATTGAATATTTAAACTTACATCATTCATTATCACAAAAAAGTTAGTTAGTTTAGATGTTAGCAGCATGTTTTCAGTAATACCTCCTTTTTTTTGTTAAATAATATTCTTGTTAACAAAAATGTTGAATCAACAAAACGTCCGAGTTGATTCAAATATGTGAACTTGGCATCAATCAAAATTTTTTTACATTTTAAAATAAAATTAATTTCCAAAAAACAGTAAACAGTAAACAGTAAACAGTAAACAGTAAACAGTAAACAGTAAACAGTAAACAGTAAACAGTAAACAGTAAACAGTAAACAGTAAACAGTAAACAGTAAACAGTAAACAGTAAACAGTAAACAGTAAACAGTAAACAGTAAACAGTAAACAGTAAACAGTAAACAGTAAACAGTAAACAGTAAACAGTAAACAGTAAATGGTTTAAGTATGGTAAGTCCACACTCTTCTCTTTTAGCTAATTTATTTATGAAAAATGTAAAAAATCAAATATTTGAATAAAACCAGCCTGAGAAAGTTATATTTTTGGTTTAGTTATGTTGATGACAGTTTAGCATGTTTGGATAATTCGTTTGGGTTATTTAATAAATTTTTTATTTTTATTAACAGTTTGCATCCAAACATTTCCACTAGAAACTAAACCACATACGTCTATTAACTTTTTCGATTTAAACATAAACATTAGTTCAAGTAATAAAAATTTAGAAACAGACATTACAATACCACACAATTCTTTTCATCATAAAACAAATAACTTAGCATCATACAGCTCTATGATACCCAGTGCTTTAGCGGTTCCATTAGATAAAATGAGTTGTAATAGAGAAATGGTGTTAATAAACAAATTGCGTACCTTATTAGGTATAATACTCAACTTATTGATATATTAATTAAAGAAAAAAATATAAACTTGCTATTCAGAAAACGTATCCAACCACTTCATCAGATACAATTAAATACGCATCGATTCCATATTTTGGTGATCATTCGGAAAAATTGGCAAAATTATAAACAAAACAAATTCATGTAAAGTAACTTATAACAACATTAAAAAAGCATTTTAAACTCTTTGGCTAATGCTAAAGGAAAGACCAACAATTTACTATAATCAGGCATTTACAAATTATTAATAATTTCCAGCTTTACTTCATTGACGTTCATATTGATATTAAATAAAAAATACAAGTTTTATTGTTCCTATGGCAACAACAACTGTTTACTTTTTAATATTACCTTTGATAATGGCACGTCAAGACCTTCTTCGAACGTAGGCTTTTCGACCCTCATTTGGTGGTCGAAAGTTGACAATTGTTGCTTAGCTTGAGACAAAATACCTTTTTGTGTATTAAATGCATATTACTTGCAAATGTCAATTTTTACACAACTGTCAAATTAAATAATTTGGTTTAGATTAATTTTAAAATAACTTATGTTTGATAAATTTCTCAAGATCGACAAAAAAAATCATACGGAACTCGGAAAGAAAGTGTTTTTCCATTGTGTGCGACACACGCGGGAAAATCACTATATCATTTTCTTATCTTGTTACACAAATAACTATTGTTGAAGTAAAATAAAATATTTTACTTAAAATTTAAAATTAGTTTGCTCCCACTGTAATTCGGTTTATGTAGGGCAGACAATTTAAACTTTTTATATTAGGTTATATAGTCCTGGATAAGGTACAAAGAACACGTACGTTGTTGCAAAGATAAACAACGACATAAATCCAATTATGCTAAATACTCATTAGAACGCTATCATTCAGTGACATCTAATAACACTATAGAATGTTTACAGTTTTGTGCTGATAAACGTACATTAAATATACTGGAAGTATTTAAAATTCTCAAACATTTAAAAACTGTACTTTTGAGCAAATTGATTTAAATTCACCATTACTGAATGCTTTTCAATAAGCAATAAAGTCATCTGCAGACATAGATACCCAGGATCAAGTCATCAAGTTCTATTGTTCCTATAGCAACACAGACTGTTTACGTTTAATCTTGCCTCTGATAATGACATGTAAAAAATAAAATAAAAAACATGTTGAAGCTAATATAACTGTTTCATTTATAATACATTAATATGAACTTAAACGCAGAAAAGCTACAACTTATTAATAAAATAAAACGTCCTATCTCTGCTTTGATGTATTTCAATTTATTGAATATTTTCCAGAAATTCATTAATTTTAATTTGTTAGTTGCGTCTGTTTTTCTCTAACCCGCGCCCATAGTTGGAAGCCTTAGGCCAGGCGCGCACATGCGATTTTCTGTCGCGCGACTGAAAAATCGCAATCGCGGAATAATAATTTTTAAATTTTTTAGGCGCGCACTTGCAGGGAATTAATCGTAACTACATCTTAGTACCAACATGGATTTTATTGAAACCGCTTCTATGGTAGCTTTATTATTACGAATGGAAGCCAGAAAACGGCGCCAGAAGCAACATTGGGTGCATCCAGTGATAAGTCAAAGATTGCTAAAAGGGCAATTTTACAAAATTTATAACGACTTAAGAGATCATCCTAATAAATTTTTTCAATACTATAGGATGGTCTCTTTTCCACCTCTAGAATTATTCTTTCTGTGTCCAAGACACTATCTGCAGGGTCATCCCTGGCGAGAGATTCGTCGTCGGACATTTTATATTACTGTTTTAAATTATAATTAACCTCCTTCAGTATATATCACGGTACACTTCAAAACGTTCGACAGCAACTGAATTGCGGATGAATAGTCGCAAGTGCGTGCAGGTTCATTCCTGTCCTATATGACCCATTTTGATTTGCGACAATCGCATCGCTTCAAAAATAGGGCTGGTTGCATCTTTTCAATCGCGGCAATTATTTAGTCGTATATGCGCGCCTTCGTACTTAAAAATAAGTGTTTCATTTTTGCGACTAAATGATCGCGCGACAGAAAATCGCAAGTGCGCGCCTGGCCTTACAATCCGGTTGCGCCTAAGGTCTCCAAGTACCTTAATACGCCACTGGATTATTCAATTCCAAAAATTAGGGGACCTCTGCTTCTATAACCTACATCCTCTGTCATCATTTGTGAAAAATCTAGTAGCGTTTCCCTCAGAAAGTTTTAGCCAAAATTCTATTTAAAAAATTAATAAATGAGACGATCGTTAAAATATGCCTCATAATTAAGTAGATATAAGTAAATAAACTGTTATAAGTAAATAAAATGATTTAGCTACATAGTGGAGCAAGTTTTAAAAATTAAATATACAGGGTGTTAATGAATTGTAGGGACAAACTTCTAGAGCTTGCAAAACACAACAAAGTAAACAACTTTTGTTAATAAATGTGTGGTCAAAAGTGTTCCTTTAGAAAATAGAGCGTCTTAAATATTCTTTAAGAAGTACCTGAAAATAGGCAACCCAAATTGCATTTTGAATTATTTTGCACAGGTCACACGGAATTTTGAAGAAATAACGATCTAGACATACATGCATTCAAATAACGTCAATTTTGACACAATTCAATATTTTTGTGATATTTTTTGACTTTTATTGCATTCGTTTCTTTCTGTGCCTTTTATAATTCGTTTTTTTTTTGTTCTGTGATTTTTTTTTATAATTAGTTATTGTAAATTTTTCAAATAGTTGATTTTTGCTTTATAATTTTGGTATTTTCTATTGCTTAGTTTTAAACATTTTGTTAATTAATTTATTATAAATTTAATTTGAATTTGAAAAGTGGGAGAGAGGGCTTTATTTATCCTGCATTAATTTCCGTCGTTATGGAAACAAATAGTAGGTAGTAAATTGAGTTGCCTACATTTAGGCGCTTCTTAAAGAATCTTTGAGAAGCTCTATCCCTGAAAGGAAACACTTTTGACCACACATTTATTAACAAAAGTTGTTTGCTTTGTTGTGTTTTGCAAGCCCTGGAAGTTTATCCCTACAATTCATTAACACCCTTATAATCACTCTACTATATAAATATCAACATGCACAGTAAAAAATGCGTTTCTGTTTTATTGCTTGTTTATTCAAATTAAATTAGTCTGCATTTCCTAAATAGTTTACATGGTTTAGGTGATGTACCTTCTTTCAAACCAAAAACTTACCAATTGTATTATACATTCTCTATTTGGATCACAATCAAAAGTTCTTCATGTTTTAATAGTTGGAGAAAATAACATTAAGTAGCAGTTTTCATTAAACTATTGGGTGTACACACTGAATCGTACCGAGTAAGCGTCACGCAGATTTCTTCCTGCCTTGATAATAATAGGTGAAGGTGCGTGTTCAACCGTAAAATTTTCGATTTTTGAAATGGTCAACAGCCTACAACGAATCGATTAAAGGGTAATAGATACATTACCTTTTCCTTCTACGAATTACCTTAAAATCAGGAGAGACGTGACAGCTTGCAATTCGTTACTTGAATCAAATGCTACTAGGCCGTTGTTGCTTCTGAAAATTTATTAATTTTCACTTAACCTTAGTACATTACAGGCAAACCTAGACTGCGAGCTCTAGAGTCTAAGATAAAATAGATACCTATCGTAGTGTCATCGAACACAGTGTCTACTATAGCGGTCAGTGAAAAACATCATACGAATTTTTTTGCTTTTGCATACGGCTACAGCATCTCCTCTAAGAAATATTACTAATCACTCACTTCATCGTGGTTTCACATTACACTCATACTTCTCTCTTGGAAAAATTTATAAAAACTAATAAATCTAATCAAATGACATTTATTTATCTATTAAAAGTTCATCTTTAGTAGATGGCCATGACTTCAACCTCGTGTGATTGTTGAAAAGTTTCCTGAGACCATGACCAATTTCAATAACGTTCTGTCTAATGGTAATGGGTATAAAGTTCAAAACACTGTTTTTGATTTTGTGCAGTTTTCAAGTTCGGAAAACGGTAGTGCGAAATATAGAGTCCAAAACGTATATGTGGGCTTATTCTTGTTTTTCGCATTTTTCTATTCTATAAACTTTCTCCCTCACAGAGTTTTCTTTCTGCTTTTTACAATATCATTTTTTTTATTTAAAAGTATATTATATTGTTTATTATTTACGTTGCAGAAAAAGGTAACGTGTCTAGAGAGGTTCGTTTTTCAAAACTGTTAAAATAATTGATTAGGCCATATATGGTTTTGGCACGTATAATAGTTCTGAAATCAAAATAATTTTGTATTCATAACCTTGACTACTTTCTCGTAACTATACATAAACATCACTTTCCCTGATGCTTCATAAATTTCTTTCGATCTCTTACAGCGACGACACTAAAATTGATTGCGTAATACTTATTGTGTTGTTTTATAAAAGTTTTACTGTACATTCATTCCTTCCCACACAAAATGTCCTGACATATCTTATAATTTCTCAGAATATTAAGTAAAAGAAAAACGGGGAGCGAGCTGTATGTATTTTAAACGCAGACCAGGGACTTTAAGCAACACCAACCGCTATACCGAATCCCATGGCGTAACATAAGTAAGTACCTAATTACTTCCTAAAATATCTAAGAAAAATGATTATAAAAAAACCCACAATGAAATATTAGTATTCACAACATCAACTCTTAAAGTTGCCATATTAGCGAATGTACTTGAATAATTTAAAAAAAAACTTATTATGTAATGAAAATTAATGCCTGTACAGTACCGAAACATGGCTTTTAAAACCTGAAAATCTTGCTTAGTTTTTATTTCTACTTCAAGATGAAACTCCTTACTTATATTGTTTTCACTACGTTCGTATGGCTATGTTATTGCATACAACGACCTATTCCGACTAAAGTAACATTTTTCTGTTTTAGTAAATTAGCGGAAAATAGTATCTAATTTGCGTCAGATTTGTTTTCAAGATAGTTTACTAGAAAAGTGTAGCGTTTATAATAAATATGAAGTAAATTTAAGTAGCTTCAGCATAATCCACAACGTAATCCAAAAGCGTTTCCGAAAAAATACGCAGAGTTTACCAATCATAAAAAATTAAATTTCAGAATGAGTTCTACACATTAAAGCAATAATAATAAGCTGCTAAACGATAACTTACGGACTCTCCGGAAAAGGGACTAGTCAAGCCGCATTTTTGTTGGCAACTTTCCCAACAGTACGATAATAATTTTTATATATGCAAACATTTCCCATTTTTATTAGTATTGCTCACACTGTACTATTAAAGTTATTTATTAATATCAATATAATAACACAGTAAGTATCACTCGTTATTACAACCATTATTAATATAGGTGATGATTTACTCATACAAATTGTGGCCGGTTCATATATTAAATGTTTGTTCGCTATCAGCCTTCACGTTTCCCTACTGGGTTTACATTTCTACATTATTTGAAGAGTTCGTCATAAAATACTATTCTAAAAACAACAATAGACACCAATTTGTCATAAAAATCTTGATGCCAAAGTTTAAGTCTAACTTGTTTTGAAACGGCAAGTAATTAAGAAAAAAACTTGCATAACCTGTGGGCTACACCCCCTGCTCTTTTTGGTAATTTATTCATAATTTACGACCGCGTCAAGCAACTGAGAGCTTGCCTGAAAGAAAAGCCCGTGAAAAAACTGAAAAGCGCCTGGAAAAACAGCACTAGAAAATAATGTTAAGAAAGAACAATCTTTGTATAAAAGCCCCTGAGAAGATTCCTCTGTAGATAAAGCGGGAAAAAAGTCAGTTGAACGTAGCACTTTTTACCCATTTTTAGAGAACTGCCTCAGTGGAGATTTTCAAACTGCTTTTGGAAGTAATAAATACGCTACAAGACATTTGCATATATAATTCCAATTTGAAATTCGCTTATATTCATATAAATCGATCAGCAAAAAAACACCAATGTTTTTCAGGGAAAGCCATTTTTTAATATAACCGTAATCCATCAACAAGAAAATAGACGTGCTTCCCTTTTTGCGATGGTTTTCGTTTTTTTTTTATTTCGGGAAGTTATATTACCGGGTAGTTTTTACCAGAGAATGTTTTTCCGGGGTGTTTCGAACGGTTTTTGTTGAAAAGTGTTCTTTACATCGAAATGTTTCCCAGTGAATTTGTTTTGGGGCTTTTTTCAGGTACGTTTTCACCGTAAACTGAAATTGGCTCCTATATCCAATAAAACAAAAGCAAAGTTATGTTCCACTGATGCAATTAATACACTTTTCCCAACGAATATGTTTAAAGACTTTTTTCAGCGACGTGTTCTCCGTCAACTGAAGTTGGACCCCCTGTAAAGCAGCCACTGATGAAATGTGTAAAGTAGCAGTATACAAGAATTGCAGATGTTTATAGGTCTCAAGAATAATGTAAGGTCGTACGCGATTAACAAACTTGCGCCATCATTCTTTACTATTATGTTTTGTGGCTAAAATATTAGTTTTCCGCGTTATAAGTGTATTTTGCGTGGAATGCTTGGTAGTACTTACGCTATTGACCATCTTCCTAATTTTAGTGGGGTGTAACTTTTATATTAGTTCCATATTATTGTTCTTATTATTAACTATTAGTATCTAGCATTGACTGTACAATTGAACGAAACATAACGCACGTGTCAATCCCGATCCTTGCACCGCTTCGGTTTGTTGGCATACCTGTCTTCTCGAGTTTGTAGCCGAATATGAATGAAAAGTCAGAGCGTCGCTACACAATCATTCTAGCAGATGCTGTTGCTTAAATTTTCTTCATTAACTTTTATCGGAACAACGTAGCGGCTCGCTGTGGAAATTAATATGAGTCTTATACAACAGACGCGCAAATGTGTGGGTTGTAGTAGTAGGGACCCTACACCACTAAAACTTGAAACTGGCAATGAAATCCGGATTTGCTGTATAGATTTAGTCCGCATAAAAAAAGTTGAGATTTGCGTACATCTTTTTAAAGTTTATGTTTGTGTCCAATTTAATTTACAAAATTATTTGAAGTAAATAAGTTTTTCTATATATTATCGTGAAATTATTAATTGGTACCCTGAGGCGAAAATGCTTACTGAAGTTGCCAAATCCCGTAAATCAGGAAAAATAGAACAATAGAAGAAAGAATTCCCGGAAATAACATTCCGGTAATAGAGCGAAAAAACACCGCGAAAACAGCTCCCGAAACAAACGGCGAGAAAAAAAACCCCTTTAAATAAGCTCCAGAAAAAAAAATTTGAAAAAATCGTTTAAACAAAGTAAAACAGTTAGTTAAAATTACCAGGATTTGCAAATAAATCCAAATTAAAATTTACCTTTATTCTAGAAATCGATCAGCAGCAAAAAAACACGATTTTCTTAAAGAAAAGACCTTTCCTACTAATACAGTGGTTCAGTGGCTTTTCCGTCATTGTTTTTCTTGTCACGGCTGATCGTTTGCCGGGAATTATACCCAACCCATATATTTATGCAAATGGTAAACTCCTGAAACGTTTAAGGGCACGCCGCCGCGGCACCTTTTTGTTTTTGACGCTAGAGGCGCTAGTCATTTTAAATTTGAATTTAATTACTGATGGTTCTATTAAACATAAACAGGTAGCGTCACATGCGTTCTGTTGACGTGCATATATTTTTCTTTACAGGACTGTACTAGCAGAATTATTGGTTTCTCGCATAAAATCAATTCTCAGCATTACTTGCTCGTGGGTTTGTGTGCAACTAATCCCTTATTTATGTGAGAAATTTGTTAAAAGTTTTAAATTAACGCGCCAAATGCCTATCGCCGTCGCGCCATCCGTGCTGATTCCTATGAACTTTTGTTCAAAAGCATGGCTGACATTACTCGCATCGAATTTTTAAATTTACTCAGCTGGCACATAGTTTAAATACATGACAAAAATTTGAAATTGGTGTACCTATTACAACAGTATCTAGATGATCAGCGTAAATACAAATGAAGAATAGTGTTAATTTATAGTTTCATGTTTGCTAAGAAAAGTAAGTTTTTTACATGTTTCACAAGAAAATAATTATTTATCTGAGCATCTAAGTTACTTTACATCTATTAACTGGTTTCATTTCGTTTTCTTTTTAATTAAGTCGCTGAGTACATATAAAAATACCTATATGATGTCTATACTAGCGCCATCTGTGTCGTGTGACTCGGCGCGGCGCACTCTTAATATTTGTTTTAATAATCTGATTCTATTTTTGTTTAACTTAATCGTTAAGCTTCCTTGATTTTCTTGCTAGTTATTATCTTACGATTGCATTTGATGTCTGATCAGCTATGGTGATCAGAATTTAATAAGTATTGCAATCTATATAGGAAATCCGTAACTGTCTCACCATAACAATACTAGTAAATCTCGCATCTTGGAAAGATTTATCACTCTAACAAACTGGCGGCTCTTTCCATATCGGTTTAGTTTATTAAACGTTTTCGACAAAAGTTTGTTCTTGCTTCACGTATGTTGGTATAACGTAGTTATTTATGGGTTATTTTAATCTTAAAGGGTCAAAAATGTGTATTACAAATTATAGATGCTGCAGGAGCTCCACTCACTCTCATGTTCTCTATCTTACGACAACGTACATATTTATTATATTTGCGGATTCCCATATTTACGTTAAAATCACGTAGGGTGATTGGGCCATGAAGCTCGCGATATTAGGAGAATGCATAAATATATCATCACATTTCTGATTTATATAAATAAAAACAAGTTTACTGGGCTTCGTTCCGTTTGTTTCGCAATTTTTTTTACGGAATAGCAACTTTTGTTCAGACCGGCAAGCGCCGGGTATGAAGTTACGAAGAAAATTAAGGACGTAAGCCTACGGATTTGGCTGGTATAGATAAAAAAATTATTGGGCCAATAAAATGTTAGAAAAGAAACAAGACTAATTTGACAATTTTTTTTAATTGTGGCTCACAACTCTAGGGTGTGTCGTAAGGACTTTTAATTTAGGCCGTGACCAAAATTTAAAGTATTTGATAAATTATAATTAAATCTATCTACTGCATACTACGTTTTTTAAATTTTTGTGCTGTGTTTTTGAATAGTTATCTAGAAATGTAATTGCCGTTGTTTAAGTGAATATTTTGTTTATTTACAATCAAGTAGTAGTATGTCACATTCCGGTTTTTAAAAAGTTGGAAAGTCATACATTGTGTACCTAGCCCGAAGAGTCTTTTCCGGCTAGCTTGAAGAGACTTTTCCGACTACTTAAACGTCACTTTTCAACAGCTTAAATGTTAGTGTCATTTTGAGTAGTCGAATTCTAATAAAACTATCCACAATGAAGATAATGTTTTATTTAATAAAAAACTAAACAATAACTTATTAAATAAGTAAAACTACTCGTTTTTTCATCCTTAGGATAATTATTATTAACATTAATCGTCACATTTGAATTTTCATGACTATTGACTGTTAGAGTTAGACCATGTTTTAGTTGCTCAAGATTATATTGTTGTGTTTCCTTTGTATTTGACGAACAAGAGGCCAAAGAGGTTCCTTGATCATGTATATAAGTTTCGGTACTAATTTGAACACCTTTAATAAGACATCAATTGCGATATGCTTCATACGTTTTTTCATATCTTGGTCTGCTTTTTTCTGGTAGCAATCCTTCCAACACTTTTCTTGGGTCTTCTCGCAGATCAGGAGGAGTACACTCTAACTCACTATCAGACATAACATGCGTTAAAATGATAATAGTTATCAAAGCAAAATAATTTGAAAACTGTACTGACAGAATAAATAAAAATGTAGACATGTTACCTAGCAACACTTCCACAGATCTCTTTGTTAAAGTAGACTTATCAAATTATGATAAAACTGTCAATAAACATTAATGGAAATTATGTTTTAAACTCAATAATTAATTAATAACTGATTGTGAATAAAACTGATTGTGAATAAAGTAGTATTCTACATTATCTACAGTTGCTGTTAAAATGTTTATCTGCTAAAAATGAACCCATAAAGCCTACTTTTAACATTAAGTACAAAATAAATGTACTTTTAACCATCACATTGCATTAGTGTCTAAAATTTACATAGCACATAATATGTTGCATTAAAGATGTGAAACTCCTTATTCAAGTATTTATGCACAAATTAGTAGATGCCGAGACGACCCTGAATAATGTCGTCTTTTCTAATTAATATAATAATAAAAAATAATTATTAAAACTGACAATTTTGGAATTTACACTAAATTAGTAAAATGAAAGTTCGAGGCTGCCTCAAAATGCTTACTATAATATAGAAAAAAAAATGCTGTGTTGTTGTTCAGTACTTTTTACTGAAACAAAAAGTACTACAAGATTGCAAAATATAGTATGATAAAAATGTAAATAAATAGATAAATAAGAAATACAAAAGACACTGTACATCTCTTAATTTTTTTTTGAAATGTCTTCAAAATATCGAACAAAATTTGATTAGAGTCATACTTTCACATTATTTGCATAGTAACAACCAAAGCTAAATTTTGTCGAAAATGCACGCTAACATAGAAGTACCAAATTATTACAACTGAAGTCGCCAATATTATTACAGCAGTAAGAACTCAAGAAGATCGCTTTTTATATTTTATTCAAAAGGTAAAGAGATGTTTTCATCGCTATAGCAAGAAATAATGCTTATATTTCGACACAAAATTAGACACAAACACTTCGACAATTTGCCTTATGTATTTCTACAGTTTCTAACATCTCTGATGTTATCAATTATAAGTATTTCTAAATTGTAATGACAACCATAATATAATTCAAATAAGATTGTAGCAATTTGACGTTACTTAAGAGCTCCTAGCAATTATTACTTTATTGCTTAGAAATTCTGCGTTTGCAACTAAACAAACGTATGACCCCTAATTCTAAGGTAGATAACTACACCAATTCTATGTAAACAAAAACGTTTTAAGTAATTCTTCTAAATAAATTTTAAACGTATGTATGGCCAAAATATAATTAATGTGTGATTCCAGATTGACACACTTCTTAGACTATAATTTATATTGGTAGGATTTTAATAAGTCGAAGTATTTGTAAATATTGCAGTACTCATCCAAAAGTTAAATTATGCCTACAGGTATAACTTTGCTTGAAGCCAATTAAAAGATTGTTTACATTATATTAATTAATTAAATCCTGTATGACGACAGCACTTAGTGAGAATGGGGGTTTGCGTAAAGCTCTCCTCCTGTAAGTATATAAAAGCAGCGTTATGAGGAAAAGTTTCAGTATTCTTGTGTTTTATATCAAGTTAAACAATCAACATGAAGACGGTGAGTGTTGTTTACGCAATCAATTATCTTTAATTAAATATTACCACTACGATACATCTTAAGAGAATGTGCGTGAGCAGTGTTACTTTTGGCCATCGCGTGATATCTTAAACAAAAATTGCGCATGAAGTGAAATTATTAACATTTTTCTGACTAGTTT
Organism: Ctenicera cuprea; assembly: GCA_958336395.1. Classification (NCBI taxonomy): domain Eukaryota; kingdom Metazoa; phylum Arthropoda; class Insecta; order Coleoptera; family Elateridae; genus Ctenicera; species Ctenicera cuprea. Next base: position 30,305,791 of record OY284487.1, on the reverse strand, counting down.
AAATATAAATTGAACAATAGCCGAACATCGTAGGTACAAGGTTCAGCAGTTTCGTAAAATGTTCGAATTAATCAGAATATTTATACATTTTTGAGCTAGAGCCATTTATATTTTACTGCAGCATAACCGCTTCCTTCAACTTCTCAGGTTTATTCTGAAAAAAAAAAGATATTTAATAATTTCGCCTATTCGAAACATTAGTGGGCTTGTTGCCTTTTACAATTATAGTTCCTTTATGTTAATTTTGAAAATTGGCAAACAATTGGAAATTAAAATTTGTACGATTTGATTTGTAACGGAGGAAGAAATTTTAAATCGTATATTAAATATTATTTCGCAGATAATGTTTGCAGCAAACACAAACTTTGTTTAAAAATAAGGTATATAATTGGTTATAACCAAAGCAATAATAATGCAGTAGTAAATACCACACAATTATTATGGCTACAACAATAATGTAATATTAATGCCACGGCTCAGTCGTGATCATTAGGGTTTTAAAAATACAATAGTGCCGTGGAAAACATTGTAAAATAACTGTTATTGTAAAACTTTTGATTTTTATTTTAGTTTTGTAATCTTCAAATTATGTTTTTCTTTATTATAAGAATTTACTGAAATTTCCAATTTCGGCTTATTTAATGTAAGAAAATTGGAGTTTAATGTTTTTTATGTTTTAAAACCAAATACAACCATAAAATGCGCGTTGTAATTATAAGAAGAGTTACGTTTTATTACGCAAAAATATTAAACAGTATATTATGCAACGAATCTATAATGATAGCTTTTAATACACGAGTCAGATGAATTCAAACGAGTGTATTAATAGCCATTATGCAAGAATTGCATACATTGTTTTTTCTAGGACTAGTTAATTTAAAAAAATATTCATTAAAAAGATTCATTTAAACATCAACTTAACAAAAACCTCGAACTGTTTTGCAATGTTAACTGAGACATGTCAACAACTCTTGCAACCATGGTTATCAAAAACAATGATTTGCTGCTATTAGTCGGTTAATAAGTAAATTAAAACATGGAAATAGAAAAATAATATTTCATGTTTTGGCTATGCGACTCCCGTATAACAAGTATTTGAATTCGAAATTAATACACTATTTAACAGTTTTTTAAGATCACAGAATGGCTGTGGTAATTTATGTTGCAAACAGTTACAAAGATAGATATAGTAGGTACACAATAAGAGCCCCAACAATTAAACTAAAACACTGCATTATCAAAACTTTCAAAGATTCGTAACTTAATTTAGAATTCAACCTTACACTCCATGAATCTGGAGAAACGGTGACCTAAACATATTTTTCTTTCCAGTTCATCGTATTGCTTCCTCTCTTGGCCCTTGCCGTAGCTCGTCCGCAAGGTGGTGACGCAGATGCTACCATTGTCAAATATGACAATGACAACATTGGTGTTGATGGGTACAACTTTGCTTTTGAAACCAGCAACGGAATTGCTCACCAAGAAGAAGGAAAACTGAACAACGCCGGAACTGAAAATGAATCTATGGAAGTTCATGGCAGTTACTCATACACTGATGCAACAGGGAAGAAGGTTACTGTTACTTTCGTTGCTGATGAAAATGGATTCAGACCCACCACTTCTCTTGCAAGGAAGTAACTTTAACACTAACACCCAACATTTAACAACTAACCAGTTGCATTTATTTGTTCAATGAAATGTAAAATTGAGTACAAATGTAAATTGTAAATAAAAATACAACCTTATTGTTATAAAACTGTTTTGTTTAAATCAAAAATGGTAATGATGTGCTCTTTATCATAAAAAGCACCTAATAAAAGAAAAGTAATATTGTCTACATATATAAGCAGCGCGTATGTGTGCGTTTTTCTGCATAAAACAAGTTTTCAATTTCGTAATGTTTAGAGTACAAACTATCTAGTATCTTACTCTGTTATGTTACTACATCTATTTGGATGCTACATCTGTCAGCACAACAGCATTCTATAAAATAACGCATGTCTGTCTGTTTCTAACTATACTAAAACTAAGCGGTCCCTTGAGCAGGTAAAAATCGTAATTTTACAAACAGTAACGATATTTGCTTTATACCATGCCATCTGGAGTCGGGTTTACATACAGCTGTAATTAAAGTCATTTTTACAAACATCCGTAGGCTAGGAATTCAAAAACATAAACCACACTGTGAATAGAACACTGAGTGTTTTATTTACTCTGAAGAAGCAAGCTGCAATGTCTTGCGAAACGTTAGTTTGTATGAGTTAAGCCGATTAAGTATTATTGTCCTGGCAAACAAAATATAGTATCATCAAAAAGTCATTGGATCGCGGTTGCTGTGGAATTTCAAAGCTATCTATAGAATTACTTACTTCTATTACCTATCTGATATATGATAAGAATAACATGTGTGTTGAGTTCATTTTTTAAACATAAATTAGGTGAATAAACCCAGTTACCGTTTTCACCACGATTTTTATTACGGTAATATGCTCTAATCATAAAAATTTTATGTTCTGTTTGAAACATTTTTAATTATAATCCGCTGACTATTGAAAGTAAATGTCAAAACTAATAGACATAAATAATTTCATAGATGACTTGTCAATTCCACAGCAACCGCTATCCAAAGACTTTTTGATCATATGATACATTAAGATCAAATCCTTGTCCGCCCCAAGGTTTAAATAATCTAAACACACGGCCCTGTTTAGGCAGGCAGAGCCTACAAACAAATATTGCTCAAAGTTCTAGAGCAAATTTTTTTAAAGGCAGACAAGCTGCAGGTCGGTCCTTACCTGATTATGCTGGGTGTAGTCCCAAATGACGGCGCGGTCTAAGCCGAATGTAAATTGTAATATTGCATTTAATTTGTTATAATTTAGCGTAATACCGACCGTTCCGAAGAATGCCTAGGAAAGTTACGAGTCGTCCTGTTATTTTTACCGGCCGTGAAAGTAAATTACGTTTTATTCCGCACCATTTCTGATACCAGAATTAATTTATTGTTTAAAATTTTATTTTCCCTACGGAAGTATGCAAAAAAAGTACTCTTGTTAAAAGTCTGCGAACCCAACTATTTTCTAGATAATTCAGAGCTTTAACGGTTTGCGTTTTTAGTAAAGGGCTGGTAATAAACATCGATCACCACCACCGCCACCTTGAAGTTGGCGCCACAAGTAACCAGATACAGGGCTGCAAATTGTGTAGAGGGAACAACATTTACTAGAAATGTTTGACACAGTTCTCCCTTACCTGCTTTCCTCCTCCCACCCAATTTTGGACTGCCACATTTATTCTTTTGAATCTGTTTTTTAATGTATTTAATCGTTTATACATACCATATTTAATCTTTTATAAATACCAAGCTATACCGGTAAAACGAAACTGCCCCTACTTCAGCACTTTCTCTATTTATAGCCAGTAATAATATTAAAACAAATGAAAGGTGAATTTTTTACATGAAAGCTTTTTTTTATCTCATGAAGCCGTGCGTGAACACTACTCCATGATTTCCATTCTACCCCCTTACCTGAGCTCAGCACACTAAGTGCTATTCACCGGTCTAACATGCCCCACCCCTGCAAGACATGCAACCCAACATACACACCTACATACACCATCCATGGACCGGCCGGGCTTAACTTATTCAGAGAAATTACCGACGGGCATTGGACTCGAACCTACTGCCATTGGGAGTCTAGTTTCAAAGCCTGGGACTTTAACCACTAGACCACCCGCCGGCCCTGAAAGCTTTTAAGAGCATTTACACTATTTCAGTATCATGTAGTATGTTTTACGTTTCTGGTACAGTGCTAGAAGTGTTGCTCTCTCCTACTGTTGGTGCGTAAAACGTTGATACAAAAATTCTTAAGAAATATGATATGTAACAATTATTTAAAGCATACGAAATTCGATACGAAGTGCTAATTTGTTTCACGAAAAGCACGTTGGCAAATGTGTCCACTTAAAGTACTTCATCAACATCGGTCAGAGCCCAAACTACTTCACTTAAAGAATTGGAATATTGTACTTAATAGTTATTTAAGTATCAAGGAATGTAAGGACGTAATAACATCCGAGGTAGGCGAATACGAGCTGAGGCGGAGCCGAAGCTTGTCGCCTGCCGAGGATGTTATTAGTCGATACATTTCGTGTTACTTATTAAATTTTTCACGCTACCGGCAATGTAAGTAGGCCTACAGGTAGAAATTAAATCATATTTTTAAAAGTTCGTTTTGACAGCTGTCATCGGAATTATTTTTTAAAAGCCCCATTATTCTAAGTTGTCTGTGCTTGTTACCATATCAACGAACAGTTAAAATCAACATTATTTTCCTAGGAATGTAAGTGACACTATTAAGTTCCGTCGTCAAGGGTAACTAGTACACGAATGTTATCAGCCACTTACGATCCCTGTAGCTATGGATGTAAGGCCTACTTACACTGCCGGTAGCGTGAAAAAGAATTTTATATAACATCATGATGTCACATAAATGAATACAGACGCCCGGTGTTTCCTCTCTAAAGAATGCATGTTCATAGTTTTTTCATACTTGATGACAAACTAATTGATTATAAGTTCTCACACTTATTCGGTAAACAAGTTTTGGTTAAACGTATAAAATATCCCAAACAGACATTTCAATAGAATAATTAATACTAAACATCCATTCAATAAAATTGATTTGCATTTTTATTAATGCAAATTTCCAGAAACATAAATTCTGTACTAACAAATTATAATGTCGCATTTCAATAAATAATTTATTTTATTTTGCACTTGCGATCATTTTAACAACATTTTGAATTTTAATGAAACATTTAGAATAACAGGATCATTCTACACTATGAGATTCTTGCCAAATAGATTAACCATCTATATAATTACATAATCATAAATTAAATATTTTTTTATTAAGCAAAATAAATATTTCATATGTATAAGCAAACTTAAGGAGAATCCCTAATTAAGACACACACTACATAAAGAATTAACGGAGCGCTTCGCCTGGACTTTCCCATACTTTAGATATTGTTACTTATCGTTATCATTAAGGCCCGGATTTCAAAGCACTATGAATTTATAAAATAGGCAGGCCAACAGGCATCAAAAATAAATTATAGGCACCTAATAACCACCGAATAATCAAAATAGGCACAAAAACATTAATATGAGGGTAATAAATGTGTAGCAAATAGCTAAAATATGTCAAAAACACTTTTTAAGAACTGCTAAACACTGTTAATGATTTATTTTATAGAAATTATGTTAACATAGACAGTATATTGCAGTTATTGTATATTGTACATAGATTCAAAAAAAAATGTAAAGCTTATATCTACAAATTAAACATAGCAAACTAACACTTTTTCAAGATTTTCTGGTGTAAAACTTCTTCTCTGGTCCGAGGAAATAAGACTTTCAAAAAATGAGTGTAGTAACAGCAGGAGTTATTCCACTATTGTCTGCAGATTTTACGTGCTTTTCCCAACACCTTTATTTGTCATATTTTTAACTATCTTTATTTTATTAATAAACATCGGGAACAGTTTTCTTCATTTAATCAAATTGTATGTAACCATGACTCTTAAGTCTGACAGAAAAAAATAAAGATTCAGGGTGCAGTTAATAGAAAAATTTGAATCAGTTTGGATAACCAATGTTGAGTTGTCGCCTTTATTGTTGCAAGTTTACATTTGAACATTTAATTTTTAAAAATAATAATGTGTGCAATACAAAAAAATAGTAAACTGTGTCATACCCGAAACATAAATATGCTGAGCACAAATTTCTAATAGTTTTGCTAGATACACGACTGCTGCACAAAAATATAGCTAAGCGCCATTTTGTAGTTGGTCAATGTCACTTGTATGCATTTTAGTTGCGCCTTCTTTTAAAGTATAGCTAGCCGCTATCGGGTCAGTTTCATCTGTCTAAGTGTTTCGCAATCTACCTCGCTCATGTGTCATCGATGTTATAACGAAATTTTTTTATCAATAATTGATTTCTTTGATTTTTTTGATAACAATTTTTCCAGATTTAAGAACACCAAAGACCAGAAGACAAATTCGTTCGCAAAAATTAGAGTGGAAAGAGGAAAATTAACCCCCCTAAGTATTGCTGCATTTAAATATTAAATGGCGAATCTTCTTCTCCTATTACTCATGGGCACTTTAATTTAAGCAGATATTTTTTCGGCTCCCGTTTATTAAATAAGAAGGTGGAAATTTTCAATTATTCAGAGAATGTGTTACAAAAAAGTTAGCGAACTGTGACAGAAATGAAATTGTAGCTGATCTATAGCTGTTCAAGCCTTTAAAATTCAAAAAAAAATGTGTTGCCAGTTTCTGAGCAGTATGTTTTTGAAATAGTCAAAATAATGATAAAATTCCAGTAAGTAGATTGTAACAATGTGTTTCCTTGGGGCATTTCCAATATTGTATTTCTTCTCCTCCTTTTTTAGTAAATAGGCGTTAAAACTAAAATTATCAAAAATTCATAGAGGCGTCAGAGAGCAATTTGCGACCTGGAACGCAAACCAAATTGTAGCTCATTCTTGGCTCTATAAGCTCACAAAATTTAAAGAAAATCGTATTGCCAGTTGTTGAGCAAAACTTTCTTGAATATTACCGAAATTTTAGAAATTATTTTCACTTTATAGCTTTTAACTTTTTAAAAATTTTTGTGGATGGTAACATTGTGTCTCTAAAGGGCTATTACGATAAAATATTTGAACGCGGACTGCCAACCTGTTTTACTAAAATCAAAATTTTAAAACATTCGTAGCGCCGCCATTTTAAAACTACAATACTCGGAAAGAGCGTCGGCTATGGCCTAAAATTTTCTAGCAGATTTCATTTTCAAATGTATAATATTTAGTTTAGGAAACAATGCTGCCAATAAACGTGTCTAACTTCCGCTTCCAGTTTCGGAATTTGTTTAAATTTTATTCTATCGGTGAATTTTGACATACCCCTAAGTTCCAAAGCTCATCGAAATCCGACCATCTGTTCGATAGTTATGATGCACCACACACTCACACACAACAGACATTTTTAAAAAGACTTTTGTGGACTCTTGCAAGTCTAAAACATGTATTTACGTCAAAATCTTAATTCTCAATATTTTCATGAAAATAATAATGAAAGTATAGGAAAGTGAATATGTTAAAACCATCTTATGCTACTCGTGTAAGAATGTTTCTAATTCTAATGTCGTTTTCCATTAAATATTCCGAACTTAGTGAGCAGGTTGTTCTATTCGAACAAAAGAAAACACCTGTATTGCAATACGCATAAGTGAAGAATATACAAGGTGTCCATGTTATCGTGTAAACATTTTATTTTTATCAGCAGTCACTTCCTATATACAAAAATAAATATTCAACGATTTTTAAGTATTACACTTTTAGCACTTCTAATCCAAACAATTCACGAAACGAAATTTATTCTTTTAACCTTGCGTACATCAATGTCTATGTCTTATATCTTACTAATTTTACTAAAAAAATTGAATTTACATCAAGCTAACTACATTCGCCAACTTCAATCAAATTATATTGCTAATGCCTTCACTACCGCTAGAAAACCGTTGTGCAATTGTGCAAAACAATTTGCAGGCTATAACCTTTTCTTCGAAAAATTCATCTACTTACTAACTATTACTGCGTAAAGGCATTCAAACAAATAAGAAACGTCTTCAAAATCCACAGCAAAATTCAAATAGAAAAAAATATTAGTAGATTTTCAACATAAGTAGTATATTAATTTTCAACTTAATTTGAAATCACACAAATTTTACTACAAAATACCAAACAAAAATTTTAAAGTGTTAAATTAAATCTTATATAAAGTTCATTACTAATGCTGCCAAACTATCGTACACGCTTAAGTGAACTGATGGCAAATTAAATAGACATACTTAAGTTATTAGCAATCAAGGTTAACTACCACAACTAATTTGCATTATTGCTGTATTAAAAGAAGATTGCACCTTTTCGTCAACTTTGTTCAAGCTATCAACAAGAGTGATTATTCGAGCAATTAATTACATTTTTAATTATTTAATTATACACAAATTTGTATTTATATTATGCTTATACTCCTTACATCAAACGCCTGAACGTAGTTGCCTCTTAATGTAATAATAGGAAAAAGTTCATATTTTATTTTCAGTTTTGTTTTATAATTATTTATTCACTTTCAATTAGAATCATAGCAAAAATTTAAATTGAGAAGTATCAATTATTTATTGCATTATTAAGTTTAATCGAAATTTTACTAAAAAGCAAAAAGGCGGTACAGAAGTTACAGAATAACAAATGGCCAAATTAAATAATTTAATTAAGCTGTTGTGTACCTTAACCTCAGAAAAATATTAATAAATTTTCTTGTAAAATATTAGTTTAATTATTTGTATACCAATCTGTATTTTTTATGTTTTTAATGTTACATGATATTCGTGCATCGGAAGTAACATTTTATTAACAAAGAAGTATATATTTAAGCAAAGATATCACAATTATTATTTAAAGATATTGATGAGGTTTGTCAAATAACTCTGCTATAAAAACAATAATCTGCATGACAAAATCAAAGAGGAATTTGCTTATTTCTCAAGTGTACAATAATAAAGAAATTTAACATCCTAAAGCATAATGAAAGATTAAAAATCTATTTAATACTGTTGTTTCCAATCTATGTTTACAATACCGAGCGATCCACAAAAAAATACATTAAAGGAGACCTTGACGGGTGTGCGTCACATCTGAGCTATATTCAGAAAACAGTTATAAATGTCAATAGCAATCATAACTGTAGTTTTCCGCGTATACGTACGACGTGAAGCACGCTGGTTAAGGCCTGCTTTAATGTATTTCTTATGGATCACTCCGTATATAATGCTTCCCAAGACATATTTCTACAACATAAGTTGATGGCTAATTAAAATGTAAAAAAAATTATTTATTTTTTGTTTTGTTTTTAATACTTAATTTTCATGAACCGAAACTTTTAACCAGATACCCTTTACCACGACATGATGAAAAGTGTATCTAATTTAATTCTATTGACAGCCGATTAAGTGAAAACTAATACTTCATCATAGACAATCTTTAATGTGCCGTCATCTTATGAACATCTAAAAGTTCAAAGATGAAAGAAAGTAAAATTATTTATGCCTACAAGGCCTATAAAATTTAGTTGGAAAAAACTGTACTATTGAAAATTGTTGAATTTTTTAGATTTTCATAAAAATGTATTTTGTGCTATACAGTGTATCATTGTGTTGCTATTAAAAAGCGGATATTCTACTATTAGTTTCCACATTGGATACTGGAAATTTTCTAGAAATTTCAACAAAATTGTTTGATGACACAAATGTAAAACTCGTTTTTGCCGAGATTTATATTGGTTTATTTAAATTTATTTTGCAAAAACCCAATTAATATACAAGCGGATCGACTTTTTGTAATGGAATTTACCTTGGCAACCTGCTAAGATTTTTAGGTATTTATAAACATTACAATGTACTCATCCTAAAAGCTATATAATGCCTGGGGGCATAGTTTTGCTTGGAGCCAGTTACAGAATTGTTTACAAAATGCAATTCAATTAAATCCGGCAATACGTCATGGGAATGGGGGTTTTGCAAAAAGCTCTCCCTCTTTTTAGGATATAAAAGCGGCATTAACACAAAGATTGTAGTATTCTTGTGTTTCCCATCAAGTTTAAACAATCATCAAGATGAAGACGGTGAGTGTCCTTTTCATAGCAATTGCTTCTATAACCACATTACCTCATCCGCGTTTTTGTTGTTGTTGATTACACGATTCGTTGCAACAACATTAAGTGACGTGCTACATACTTTTTTATTCCTCGATGTGGATATTAATATAAATTTAAAGTGTACATAATGTGTTACATAAAGCTTCTAGTGTATGGTTTATAATTTTACCTGGAAATTCAATTACTTTTTAAGTAACTATTAAGTATGCTCATTACCTGATAGTTATTAGATTTGGATGAGTCAAACAATATGAAGATATACATAATTATTTTCATCTAGAATTTAAATTTGTATTTCTTCAAACAGATTAGTATTTTAATTAGGTTCCACAATAAAATATTCTTGAAGCGAAGAAACATGTCAAGAATCACATTTCTATTGTCAGCAAATTAACAATAAATATGTTTTTTTCAGATTATTGTTTTGTTACCTCTCCTGGCCCTTGCTATCGCTCGTCCACAGAAAGGTGGACCAGATGCCGATGCTACCATCTTGAAATACGACAGTGACAATATTGGTATTGATGGTTATAATTTCGCTTTTGAAACCAGTAACGGAATTGCTCGCGAAGAAGTTGCAAAATTAAAAAACGCAGGCAGTGAAAATGAAGCCATGGAAATTCACGGCAGCTACTCATACACCGGTGCCGATGGTAAGAAAGTCAGCGTTACATTTGTCGCTGATGAAAATGGATACAGAGCCCAGACGTCTTCGTAAAAGTAATTCTTTGAGTATCCTGAAATCTAACGTATCTAACAGCTAACCAATTAAACTGCGCATCTTTTTTTATGTAAAATGTATATTTAATTCCAAACGTGTAAATACAAATGTGCAATTATTTTTCTATAAGGTGTTTTATTTTAAATATTTTTTATGAATAACTACTTCCTCTACAAATTAAAATTACACTTATCAATGTGAGTATGCCGTTTTAATATATATATATATATATATATATATATATATATATATATATATATATATATATATATATATATATATATATATATATATATATATATATATATATATATATATATATATATATATATATATATATATATATATATATATATATATATATATATATATATATATATATATATATATATATATATATATATATATATATATATATATATATATATATATATATATATATATATATATATACTCATATAGTAGAACTAATCGTTATGTATATTTACAACAAACACGTAAATAACATCAATCACCAAAAAAATTTAGTAAACGCTGACCTTTGATGCGCACCTGTATATAGAAGGTATTAAATAGCAGTACATCAATCTTGCATATCCGCAAAGTACTGAAAACGAGTTTTACAAAAAACGAAACTAAATAAGGTTCTTACGCGTCGAGTTCATTGCTAATTGTATTGACCATGAAATTTAATACAACACCAACTTTGAAGCTTCCAACACTAAGAGTTTCTAAAATTCACTAATTCATTTCGGTACTGAAAGGTATTACACAAATTATTCTAATTAATTAATTAATTATCTTTATTACCAAACTCCAACGCATAAAATACGATCTCAAATTAGTTGTTCCTGCCGGCTGGGAGCTTTTGAGAGTTCATTATTTGCTTAAACTAAATAATTATCAATTGGAAACTTGCTGCTAAGTTAATTGACAAAAAAAATTTGATTATATATTAAGGCACATGAACCCACATAATGTATTTGTATTTATTGATTTAGTTTACTACATATCAACAAAATTAAAAATCATCACTTCCTTGAAACTGTAACCGTCTGTTTAAGTACTAAAACAAAAGAAGGCCAGTGATAGAAAATGTAACCTTTACCGATAATTACGCATCCCAATTATAGTGGGTGCGGAGTTGAAAAATGAAGTAAAATTAATTAAAACTTAAGGTGATTCGCAAAACACTTTTTTATTAAATACTAATTACTCAAATATGTTGATACAAATAATGGGCATAGCACAGTTTATTCAAATGCAAGAAGTACTGGTATAATACTACCATGCGCATACTTTTCAATACTTGAAGGTTACCTCTGACCTCTAACTAAATACGACCTTAGATATATTTTTTTATAGAAATATTAGTAATTAGTTTTACCTCATAAACAAACACGTGTAGATGTTGCAGCAAAAACTGGTAAACAAAACAAAGCCATAAACGACGTATAAAATCAAATTTTACATCAGCAAAAAAACGTGTTAGAACAACAATTGCTGCTAAAAAACTGAATGTGAAATGCCATCAAACACTTAATTAAACAACTTAATTTTAAAGTCGTAAAATTCACATATTTACAACGACAGAAATAAATGATAAAAAATTCTTGAAGGATTTCAGATGTCACCCTCTGCAAGAGTTAGTTTTACTTACTTTACAATGATCTAGAAAAACAAACATACAGGTTTGTTTGACTTCTTCAGAGGAACGAGGATATACGCTTCGAAAATGTATTTGTACCAAAAGAAATAGGAAGTTCTTTGGAAAAAATGTCATAAATGTAACATTAAAGCATTCATTTGCAAACAGATTGTTTTAAAACTAGGGTGATTATTTTGTTAGACTGAGACTTAGAAACGCTGCAGAAACAAGCAAAAAACCAAAGTAATTATAAGTAGAATAAAATAAGTTAAGACTTTGTTGATAGTCATAGTCGCCACAAAATAATCGTTTTAGTCGCCTAATGGAGCTGCAACGTATTAGAACTGCGATATAAATTTTATTTAAGTAATTTTGCACTTTTGTCCAAAATGAGTCTTTAGACACTTACAATATCACCAAACGTTCGTACAGAAAATTGTTGTATTTAGCTTTGGTCTTCAGAGGGGTGGTAACCAAAAACTAATTAGCCATACCAGAGTTCTGAAAACAACACTTACCCCCTTTAATTGGTTAGTGGTTACCACCCTCTACAATACACATTAAATAGAAATTATTTAAGCATCAGTGTTCTCCAGTTATTGTGCAGATTCTTTAAATAACATAGATAAAATAGACTTAATAGAATCTAGCAAGAAAAAGCAGTCTGCTTTATTCGAAGGATTTCAATACCGAATACATCGAACTTTAAAAACGGTGTCATAATAACTTACTTGTGTGTTAAAGAAAAAAACGAACCAGTGCAAAGGTCGATTTTCTACCAAAGATGATTTTTCTGTGCAAAGCGGACATTGCTCCTGTGGCGAAGTAAAAAAAACTCCAGTGCCTCAAAAAGAGTTCGAGAAGAACTGCAAAAGTATTTACATAAAATTTATATGTCAGTTCTAATGAATTAGGGGCAGATACGCCGAAGCAGTTGCGACAACCCTGATCTTGGTAGCAGTTGCGATCACGTTTGAAAGATAACATTTTAACTGTGGCAGTTGCGGCCACACAGGTAATCCGTTGGTTTATCTATTCGTTTGTTTTTTTCTGATTCTTGGTAGATCTGAGCTACTGGCTGCGTCTCTTCTCGAGCTCTTTCTTTAGCACTGGATATTTGTTTTTTCCTTCTACAGCAGCAATGTCCGCTTTGCACAAGTGCTCCAATTGCCGCTGCACAAAACCATCTTTGGTGAAAAGTAAACCTTCGCACGGGTGGGTTTTTTCTTTGACACACAACCACGTTTTTAAAACTTCGATGTATCCGGTATTGAAATCCTTTAAATAAAGCGGAAGGCTGTTTCTTGCTAGTTCTTGCAGTGTTTTTCTTTCGGTTTTCCTCTTTTGTCAATTGTATTTCACTATTTCTCAAAAGTCACTTTGACATTAATATGTCAAATAAAATTCACTATTTATGAAAACTCTTTCACGTTATTGCAAATGATATTCTTCCCTTTTTAAAATTTAAATAAACAAGAACACAAACAGTTGAAGACATAATTTTATCAGAAAAAGAAGAGGATAACAACAATACTAACTGTACTAATACTAACACAATACTTATAAAAAAATGTTTTATAATTAGTTCAAAATTTCAGTTCTGTTGAGGCAATCTCCCAAATATGTCTCCATATGTCGAACACAATTTTGGCAATGTTCTTGCGTTATAGCTTCAGAAGCATTATGAATTTGAGCATACAGTTGTTCTTCATCCGTGGGCTGACTTCTCTTTATGTTATTTTTCCATTGGTTAAACAGCTCTTCAATGGGATTGAAAAAAGGACGGTACGGGGGCAGAAATACTGGAACATGTCCATGAGCTCTTACCAGTTGTTGAATTTCGTCCGTTCTATGAAATCTAACGTTGTCCATTACAAAATATGCGCCTCGTATTATGATCTTCGCTAGTTTCTATTACATAACTCTATTTTATCCATGTTGTTTAAATAATCTGCACAACTCGTTTTCACAAATGACTGGAGAACACTGGTGCTTAAATAATTTCTTTTTAATGTTTATTGTAGAAGGTAGTAACCAGTAATTAGCGATACTAGACTTCTGAAAACAACAACTACTATTGGTTAACGCCCTTAATGAGTTCGTCGGTAACACAACTCTGAAGACCAAAGCTGAATACAATGACTTTATTTATCAACGTTTAGTGATATCTGTAAGTGTCAAAAGACTCTCCCCTACATCTAGAAACTGGAGCGCAGAAAAAAAAAAACTAAGTAAACCAATTTTTACCTAGATGTAAATAATGTATATAGAAAATTAGAAACTCTTAAAAAACAAAAATTTTAAAATAAATATAACACAATTTAAGAAATTTATTTCAAACGTTTAAACGTTTCTATTTTAATCATTGATTTATATCACGCTACATACAAACACGTTCATTAAGCAGCAAATCTTAAGAATATTTGTATGATTCGCTAAGTATCAATCCAATAGCCCTTGATATTCAAAGAGATGAATAACACGTCAGTAGCAAGAAAAGATAAAACAAATAGATAAACAAACGGATTACTTGTGTGGTAGCAACTGCAACAGTTAAACTTTTATCTTTCAGACGTGGTCGCAACTGCTACCAAAATCAAGCTCGCAACTGCTCCGGTCGCATCTGCCCCGCTACCATTTTGAGTCTAGGACGTGTGAACGCGGTGGGTTGAACACGACCGTTTGAACGCGACCGTTTTAAAGCGGAGACGTTTAAACGCAGGAACGTTTAGATGCAGGGACATTCAAAAGCAGGGACATTTAAAAGCAGGAATTGAACCCAAAGTCTTTTGAACGCAGAGACTTTTGGACGCAATCAGGGATTCTGTGTATATACAGGTACAGGGTTTACTTTCAAATTTACTGTATTGGGTTAAGTCGTTCAAGTACGCTCAGTCACGTAAGAGTATAGAAACTGTTAAGCTTCGTTTACATTATAGCGAACATAAGCGAACGAACGGTTCACCTTTTCTTGTTTACACTTAGCAGAGCATTCGCAGTTGTTGATGATCCATACATTCGTAAGCATCATGTGGGATTCGTGTTGCACTTCTGCAAGGAACTGCCGAATGATCGTCTACGTATTTAAACTGTTTACACAGAGCACGAATTTTCTTTGATGATTCGCTCAGTTACCGACACCGGCCGGAACATGACCGATTGCGAACAAATTCGTTCGTTCGTCTACTATTCACCGTTTACATCTAGCGAATTGCTACGAACGAGTTTGTTCGTTCGCTTATGTTCGCTATAATGTAAACGAAGCTTTAGAATGTGGCTTAAGGTCATAAAATCATTGAACAACAAACAACTTTTGTTAATAAAAGACTTTGATATGCTGTGCAGTTTCGGAAATAGTAAGGGGGAAATAAAAATTTTAAAATTGTTTTCTTAGCACACCTATTTTAATTTGTAATTGTAAGAAAAACTAAAAATTTATTTTTTGGTATACAGAAATTTGTATAAAATTGAAACTGAATTTAATTCTACATCTACTGGTTGGTTTATTTAAAAAAACAAGTTATTAAAATTTGATGTTTTGCGAAATGGACATTAATTTATGATCCAATGTAACAATCCCCAGTTTTTAAAATACTGCTTAATACATTATAATGTGTTAATAATCTGAGCAACATAGTGATGAGTAAACGTTTATGGTATCTAAAACATTAATTTAGTAAGAATAGTCCACAAATGTCAAAAATTTTTAAGAAAGCTAAATAACTCGAAAACCACTTTTTTTAGACCATACTACTTCAACATTTTTATATTTAGAATTAATTATAAAATCTAAAAATGCAATGATATACAAGGTGCTCTATTTAAACTAACAAAACAATGTATTGTACAGGCATAACGAAACACCCAATATAATTAGTAATAATTTGTACCTACGCATGAGTTAATTATCAACAACTTTTATAAGGAAACAAAATTATTAGTTTATAAAAGTGGGACCACACTTACATGGCACACCCTGTACACAACTACTTCTTTCTTTTTTTTACCAATTTTTGGATTTTGTAGACTAGTAAATATTTAAATTAGAATTAAATAGTGTCTAAACCAATTACATTGCGATAGTTACAAATAAACATTTTAAAGTAGGAATCAGTTTCCAGTTTTCATCTAGAGCGTATTTTTTGTTTCATTTTAATAATACTCATAGTGGGTTAGTATGTAACGCCTCTAAAGTCGAAAGTACTAGACCGATGTTCAGGAAATTTTAAATCAAAAGCTATATCGAAAATTGTAGTTCTAGGTAAGCGTTTTACAAAAATCCGAAAACGGAAACGAAAGTTAGACATGTTTTTTCCAAAACTAAATGTTGGAGATTTGAGCGCGGGATCTGGGAGAAAACTTCAAAAACTTTCGCAACCGATAGAGCTTGCAGTGAACTACAAATATGCTTGTTTACTAATCACAAATTATACTTTGACGCATTCCAGGAATTTTCGAAAAATTAGAAATTGTTTAATTATTTATTCAAAAATGCAAATACTTATCGTTATAAACTTTTATCAGTTCGATAGATTTTCAAGTACTTTATTAGGATCAGCAAGAATTTTTAACTATTTTAAAAATTAAGAAAAAAACGATAGGTTTTAATATCAACAACGCGTTTTCCGGCAGTTACGTGATTTTAAATGCACCTATCAATTAGCCCCAGTTAAAACATATATTTTTCATTTTTTTCATACTTTTTATAACTCTTTAAATAAACCATTTATATCGTTTTTTAGTCCGATATCCGAAGCGCATCTAATCAACTGTAGGGCGGGCGGTTCCGTTTCTTCAATTCTTATACAATATGCGACATTGTAGGACTACCTATAATATATGCCTAATATAAATTGTTTTTTTAGAAATCTAACATATGCTGATATGAGAGAAGAGCTTAAGGCAAATCGAAAATGTTTTCACCGAACTCTATAGCTTCAAAATGGCGGCCGCTGAAACTTTTTGATAATCTCGACTTTAACGCCCATTTACACAAAAGTCGTCGTCTGACCGGCATCAGCTGCAACTTGTTTGAAATCGGTTTGTAAGTGGTATACGATGAAACAAAATTAATTTCGAAAATATAAAAACGACCGCAATGGCGCTTCTTGTTTTCTTAGAAATCTAATAGTCGGTTTGCTTCTCTTTGCACCATTTCACAAATTCATAAAACCCCTTTTCATATACCTCTCTTGATTTTAATGGTATTGATGCGTTGTCGGCAGATTCTTGAATTTCATTCAATATCGATTAAAGTATTTTATCTTATCACAATAACACAATAAAATAAATATTTCAGGAGCAAAAAATTTCAAACCTTTGCCTTATTTTTTAAGTTTCAAACCTATGTTTATAAATTGCTAGGTTACGTAGTATATTTTGTTACCATCACAAACTACGATTTTAATTTTTTCGTTTTAAAAAGCTGGATTGTCACGTTGACAATTTTTTTTTATTTTCTATTATTTTAATTTTGAATTTTTCAGAAGTGAAACAATTAGCGTTCGTACCACAGGACTGAGGTGCTTCATTCAATCCCTCCTGTGATTAATGCTGCTACGCTACGCTCAGCCAATAAACTTTCACACACGGTATTAAATAAAACACTTGGTGTATAATATACTATTATTGTTTCATTAGCCATTTTATTCAAAATTATTCTACTTTTTCAGCGCACCATTTGACGATGGCCATCTGATTCTACATTTAGTTGATTAGTTGCTATAGCAAATAACTTTGCTTGTAAAAATAGTACCCCATGTTGCTTTCACGATTCTGGAATTGGAAATTATTTCTCTTTCCGGTGCTTACTATTCAAGTTGTTTTGGTAGCTTTCTTTCTCCCTGCGTTTAAATGTCTCGCGTCTAAACGTCCCTGCGTTCAAACGTCCTTGCGCTTAAACGTCCTTACGTTTAGACGTCCTCGCGTCAAAACGGCGCATTCAAACGTTGAAAAGTCCCGGTCTAATATATTTTATATTAATACCAAACAACTGAGAGTAAAAGTAAGCAATTTGTCTTAATTATCTGCCGTTTATTAAAGACAGTTACCCATTTTATAAAAAAATAAATATTGGAAACGTCATAGAGATGTTAAGTCATTGGGTAAAACTTAAACCACATTACTGTATTTTTGAGTTTCCCATTAAAAGCGTGTTTTTGTAAAAACTTCCAAATCAAAATTTTTTTTAAAATAATAATTTTCCAAAGGAAACTGAATTATGATTTATTACAATTAATTGCGGTCAATAAGTGCATGCTGAAGTGGGAAATGTTTGTCAGCTTCCAAATCTTAAAATCGTCAAATTACGCTAATCTGAAATCTGAGGTCTCTGTTGGTTAATCAATATTATTTGCTATGAGACATTTGGTTGATGGATGATTGTTGACTTGGTAATTAATATATAAATGTTATGCGTTTCTTAATATAATTAACAGTTATGCCATCTTAATATTTATACACATTTGCACGTGATGTGACGTGTCATTGCCAAATTAAATTGTTCATTTATTTCAAAAGGTCTATTAATTTCAATTTAACAAAGTTTCAAATGCCAACTAACTCCTGCATTTAGATTTGACTTTTAGGTATAAAGTTGGTGCTTTATCCTATTATTCGGTTTCACATTTTCTGCGATGGAACAAGATTATTTAAAAAATATATTGAGACAATTAAATTCTTTAGTGGATTCAGCAGTGCATTTTTTGCACATTAAGTACCTACCCACATTACATTTTTAGTTATCTAAAGTGAGTCAAAGGCGTTCCAACATATTGGGATAGGTCTTGGGCAACTTTGACCCACTTTGCTTTACACATCGTTTTTGTTAACATATTGCATTTCAACTCGCTGCTATGAGTTATTTTTACGTTTATTACCTGCAACTGTATAACAAAATTAATTAGCACACTGTTAATGTCAGTTTCGTGAATGATTTATGGCATTTTTTAAAATTGGCAGTAACTTACTAACATTACAAATATTAAGCTATCTAAGTCACAACAAACCCATCCTTCGGAAAAAATCCGGTCAGAGTGATCACGATTTTCAATGGCATTACAGTGCACCTACTGCAACGCCAAGGGTATTATTTGAAAAGGCAAGATCGTTGAACTTTATTTCGTGTTTCGGTTTTTTCCGTACTATAGGCAATATCGTGAAATATCAGAATAGTGTCCCATTATTTCTGTTCCCACCATAGATAAGAAAATTGATGGAGCTCATTTTGTCTTACGTTATTATACGCGTCACTCACTAACGGATTTGAATTAAAAAAATTGCTGCTTATTTTCTCATATACAAGTTGTATGAATTAATTCACTTCTATCATAGATAGCATTTAGCAAACGCTTATATTTTAGGGTTTACAAGTTCATTCTGTGTTTTCAATCAACCACGTTTATGTGGTACATGCACTTGGATAATGCTAGGAAAAATTTCGTGACCAAAAAGAACATTTATTTAAAGTTCAAAGATAAGACACTGCACCATTTATATCTCACACTCACTCTCTGTGATATATTGATATATCTAAATTTTGATTATTTTGGCAAATTCACAAAATTCAAATCATTGTTCTTCTTTTATAAAACGTTTAGGTTAAAAAATATTCTTATTAAATACAATTTTTTTTAAGTTGGAATTGTTTACTAACCATATAAACAATTCCGTTAATGATAAATGACAATGTTCAAGAACTGACATCATTAAACATAATATCGTTTTAATTACACGGCAACAGAATTCACCTTTCAGTAAAAATCCTTGTCATCTTTAACAGCTGATGATAGTTGCATAAATTAGCATTCGTATGTACGTTTAAATTTAGCAACATTTAGGAATAACCGTTGACCCATCAGCTAAATGTTATTTCTTACATAACGTACATCTACTTGCGGCAAAGATCACATATTGTTCTACAATTGGCAATTCATTGACCTCAGAAGCATATTTGATATTTATACTAATAATACTTGATTACAAACATTTGTAAGTCACATACGTTCATTTGCACTTTTTTAAGACGCTAACTAGAATTCTGTTGTTAATTACAGCTACATTTTTTTTCATGTTGTTATTAAAGGGTAATGCAGCGTATAACTAGAAATCTCATAAATGATAAGTAATTTATTGAGGCTTCATAGTTCAAGAAGATGCAACAAAATTGCGAAGTCATTTGCCGTTAATGATACTGATTTATGAAGAATTAATTTTCAATCATTGTCACATTTCATTTAATGTCTCTCTATACACCGTTACCACATACATTATTAACTTTATTATTGTGTAATATGAAACTAAACATGTGATTTGAAACAATTTTAACACAAGTAACATCAAAAATCCATCAAATTTTATATAATACTCTTATTGGACAAAAAATGAACATTTGTATTATACATACGTACTTATAGAATATTAAAATACAGAAACAAGTTAAATTGTATGTAAAAAACAGATGCTATCAAGAATATTCGTATCGCATAAGCCGCCATTTAAGCCAAAATCATTATTTAAAGAAAACAAATTTTGTATAAAAAAATTAAAACCTCTTATAGGAAAATAAATTGTTTTTCCAAAACGTAAAATTCTTTTAAAGGACAAAAAATTGTTTTAAAGAAAAATTTTCTTTTAATTATTCTTTCTTATTTTATCTTTTCCTTTGAATTTTCTTGTTTTTCCTTCTTTTAAAATTCCTCTTTCTTTATCAAAAAAAACTTTTGATGTTATATTTAAAATTTTGATTCTTTAACAAAACTTTCTTCCCTTGTAATTATATTTTTTAACAGTAATCCCACAGTAAATTAAAAATTAACGATAATTCTGTCGCTCTATTGACAACGAAATTGTGTTGTTGCTAGGAAATATCACGACTCTGAAAGAGAAGTGATATTGCCGTGCTGCAACACAACTGAATTGATCAATAAAAGACAGAATTATAAAAAAATTTAAGTTCACGAGTGGAATTTGTTAGAATATTCCACGAATTAAATATTAAAACATTTACTTGTTATAATTTTTTGTTACATACTGACGTACAAACGCATTATTTAATTATTACATGCATTAAAACAATTTATATTAAAACCTTAGCGGTGCTCAAATATGTTCTTGCAAAATTGCTAGACGCAGAATTTGTTTTTAACATTAGGAAATATTCTATTCATCACAAAAAGTATAATTAAAGAAATAATGAAAGACAATTCAGAATTTTGTAACGGTAAATTGGTAAATGGAAAAGAAGGACAAATCCATTTTTCCCATAAAATTAGATTCCGGCATTTTATTGTCTTATAGGCAAAACAGAACGTTTACTACAAAAATAGCATTTGTCCGCTGGGTAAGTACTCTAAGGTATATAAACTATAAGACTGTAATTGAATTTACAGTTATACCACAAATGAAATAAAAAATAATCTGGTTAAAAATTACGAAACTTTTGCATAGCAACGATTGTAGTAATACGTCCGTTGTGTAAGTACTCGTAGGTATATAAAATAGACTGTAATTAATAATAGGTGGATATACAGGGTTATTCAAAAGTAAGGAATAAAATTGGTATTTCTGTAGAGGGTTCGTTTTTGAAGAAGTTCTCAAATACTTAAATTGATTTAAATGTAACTGCATCTTTATGTGATACCCTTTGTTTTCCAACGTCAACCTCCGCTCCCCCAACCATCTTGACTTAATTTTTTTAAATAGCGACCTATACTTTGTGTGGGCTTGTTGGAAAGCTTGCAAAAAACTGCATTCAAATCTACCATCATAAATGAACGGGGATGGTTGGTTTTGAAGTTAAAGCGATTTAAAGAAAAAATAAACTGTTTCCGTATTTTGTTATTAAGACGTTAATATCAAGTAACCAAAGACAACAATTTATAACCAATGTTAAATGTGTTTGCTTTCAGCATAACTTCTAAGTTTGTCACCACATTCCAGCATTATCAAAATTGCAATTCTCTGTCTTTCTGATAATTGAGGCATTTTTTTCTGTTAATCAAGCAAAGTGGCATTAAAAAGAAAATAAACAATAATTTATAATCAACATGACATAAGCTACCTAATAAATTATTGTTGGGGCGTTAGTTATTTGATATTAAAGTTTAAATAAGAAAATATGAAAAAAGTTCATTTTTTCTTTCTATCGCTATGACTTAAAAACCAACGATCCTAGTTCATTTATGATGGTAGATTTGAATGCAATCTTTTGAAAGCTTTCCAACAAGCCCACACAAAGTATAGGTTGCTATTTAAAAAAATTAATTCCAGGTGGCTGGGGGTGAGGAAGTGTGTTCAAAAAGTAATTACATAAGAGTTGGCCATAGCTAATAAAATTTCTGTCGTTGCATGCTTTAGAATTTAAACCAAAAAATACAATGTCAAATTTTTAGGTTAAGCTTGTAATTTGTTATTTGTAGTGACAGTGACAGGGTGATGACAGTTAAATTCTAAAGCACGCAAAGACAGAAATTTTATTTTCCATGGCCAACCCTTATGTAATTAATTTTTATCACACGGTATATTTAAATCAATTTAAGGGTCTGAGCATTTGTTCAAAAATCAACGGGCTACAGAAATACGAAAATCATTCCATACTTTTGAATAACCCAGTATTATCCGGTCAATCATCCATCCATATACGAAAAAGTAATCGGTCTCAGTTAGGTACTTAAACTTCTGGCGCATCAAATCGTGTTTCTTTTACTTAAGACAACTGTTTTGAGATACAAAATTTTATAGCGATTATTTCCTTCACTTTGTTAAATGTCGCTTTTTATCAATGATTGCTCTGCATTTGTCATGAAATAAACCAATGAGGTATGTTCTTAAATATTTAATTATGTCTAGAACTTGTTTCACAATTATTTCCTTCACATGGTCAAATGTCACTTTTAACCAATGACGGGGCTCTGCATTTATGAAGAAAATATACACCGCGAACTACAAATTCTGTCCGATTAAGTTGTGCGCAACAGGCTCTTTACAAAATTTAGCTTCTATAGAAAATGGTTATGTACGTAATAATTAAAAATTTTTGTGCATAACCTGCCCTGCAAAATTTAGCCGAGTGCATTTGTAGTTCTTGAAATGTAACTATTGACTAAATTTAAACAAACTACTCATTTGGTTCTTATCTTATTTTTTAAAATTACAACAAAAATTGAAAATTATCCTTCATTATTTTATTACTTGTATTTTTTGTGATCAAGCAAACATTTGCCAACAGCTTTATGCACTTGAGATCTAGACTATTTATAGCCATTATGTAGCGCAACTTTGTCAAAGCTGTCGGTGGCGAATAACTTCTTATAGAAACAATATATTTTTACAAAAAAAAAGTTTTGTTAAAGAACCAGAACTTTTAAAAATAAATAAATATTTTTTGTTAAGAAAACAGGAAACAAAAAAAAAGAAAAAAGAAAATTCAAAGCAGAAATAAAATAAAAAACAATAAATAAAAAAAATGTAAACAGTTTCTTCTTCCTTCAATGAACTTTATTTTTGTTGAAAAATTTTTTCCTGTAAGGTTTATTTTTCTTTATATAAAATTGTTTTTTTTTATTTTGATTTTGGCCCTAACGGCGGTATCACACCAAAATGGTAACGATATTATTGGTAGATGGGTGAATAATAATTATTTTAAAGATGAGTAAAAAATCAAAAGTAATAAAATTTTATTACGTTATGTAAAAGTGTAATTGCTTTTGTAAATAGCACATATGTATGTATTGTGTGCAACCTTTTAACTAAAGCTTCAAATGCCTGTCAGGCGTGCCTGCATCGGTAAGGTTGAGATTGCATCACAAAAATTAAGTGAGAATACAATATGACTAGCCAGATTAATTACAATAGAGACAAGAAGAAAGCATAATAAATTCTCCAGGATGTATTTCTCAGAAGCAATGCCTACACTTGATTCCGATATTGCATACCTGCTGCCAAATGCAAATTGCACGATTTCAGGTCAGGCGAAAAATACGTTATTCTAGAAAAATTAATAGTGAATTACAATTGAAGCGTGCATTTTAGAAAAACAAATTGTAATTTTGACATGTTTCACGTACATTAATCAAATTAAATCAATAAAATATAAAATATAAGGTTGCTTAATCTTTATAGTTCATTACAACAAAATGTGAAATAATGAAAAAACTATCATCAGTTTAAACATAAACACAATTTGATCAGTTGTAACTTTAACATTATAACAGCATAACGGTCTTCATTAACACCAATAAAGTCAACCCAGCAATTTGTAATTGTAATTGTTAGTAAATGTGCAACTGACCTTTGTGTTGCAGAAAATTAATTCAATTCAAAATCGGGAAACGGATTAAAATAAATAAAAGTTCAATCTAGCAGCACTAATGATTGATGAATCACTAGTTTAAATCGTCCTACACAATGTGCAACTCATACTATTATTCTCCATATTTTTACATGCAGAAATGCATCAAGAAAGCGAATTGAAGTGGTCTTTTACAACATAACCAGCATGTATTGTAACCAAATCAACATCTGTATACTGAAATTATTAAGTAATATTATAACGCCATGTTATCTACCATTCAGTTTACTGGAATTTATTTTGAAAGCAAACGGCATTGTTCACATTTATACTTGAATAAAATTAGTTTTGGGTCTAGTAAAAATTCAAATAATATACCTGAAAAACCAAAACATGAAATATTAACAGAAAAACTATTGTTATCTACTCATTGATGTATTAGTACATGAGTAATTCAAATTGAAAAACGTCTGGAGACAAAAAACGTCGACAAAAACACTTCATTCCCAAATGGTAGTTTCTTTAGACAGAAAAGTAAGGAAAATACTAGCCGTATAATTTATTATCCAGTATTAAAGTAATTGTCTTTTTGTATTATTAAAGTTAATTTTCTACGAATCAAAAATATAATAAAATAATTTTAGTAGAATTGAAATAAAATAGCTACAGTTTAATAATTTTCAAGTTGTTAAAAACGCTTAAGCTGAAAGCTAGGCAACACATTCAACAGAAAGAAGATGTACTCGTTCTAATGACAATAACAGTCAGAAGAGATACGATAGATATTCAAGGTTTCTCATATAAAATTCTTATATAACTGATTAGATAATTTATCTTGTCTAAGTGCAAATCTTTAAAATCAGATAGGTTGATAATGTTTAATGCAAGCTTTTAAAACGAAGTTATGTTTTATTGCACTGTCATGAGGACCTTTAATATTTTAATTAACATCTTAATATTTTCTAACATATCGTTTTAAGTAGATTATTGCAACTAAAATAATTATTAAAATAACTATTATTAACTATAGACAAGGTTATTAAATCAGAATCTGTAAGATTAATCTAAAGTATGTAGAATGAATAAGTCGTCGTTTGGCAATGACTTATTATATATACATTTTTATTTTCCGACACTGAAAAATACGTTTTTACACGACCGGGAGTAGAAGTCGGTTTCTATGGCATCATTGTGACAGGACTAAAGCATTTACTCTCTAGGGACGAAATAAGACAACAATTTCCCTAGGGGAGTTTTTATTTCATTTCATTCTTATTTTTCTAAACAAATGTCTGTTGTCGTGATACGTTGCATGGAAACATCCCAAAGGTTTCTAAATATTGTAATTTCGCTCCCATTTATTAAAATTCTTTTTTCTGTGACGGGAAAAAAGTTTAACATTTTGTCTCTCTTGACAGGTACTAAAGTATCACTTTTTATGAAATTACTTTCTTCCTTTTATCCGGGGAAAAAAGTAATTACTTTTTCGCCGGGGAAAAAAGTAATTACTTTTTTCCCGCTACAACAGCTTACTAGTTTAAAAATTCAAATTCTACGTTCACCAATTTTCCGACTTTATTATATGTTTTTCAATATATTACATTTTTTCCCGTCACAGAAAAAAATGGTGTATTTTACACATGAAAAAAGTAAGATTTTAGCTCTCGGTGTGAGTGTGACAAACAGACACCTCGAGCTAAAATCTAGTACTTTTTTCCCTTGTATAATAAATATTTATTATTTATGAAATTAAGTGTTTCTACTCCCGATCGTGGAAAAAATAGTATATACACCTCGAGAGAGACCGCCATTTTTCCCTCGATGTATTTGTAGCCCTCGGGCTTCAAATTACACCTCAGGAAAAATAAGACGTTTCTCTCCCTTAGTGTATAATGTACTATAATACACGTTTCGGGGTCCAAGGAAACCATAACACAGTTAAAAAAATGACTGAGGGTGGGTGCGTGCATAACTGGGTTTGTTCGTTCGTTCCCTTATATCAACAAAACCTCTTGCGGATTTTATATCAAGTTGTTGGTATGTGACTGTTTTTTAGCTGCAAGTAGTTATTTGTAAAATTTTAACCGGAACCAAAACTGGAAACGCAAATAAAACATATGTTTTTGGTATTGAAATATTAACTTTATTAAAATTCTGAAAACAAAGCGTCGTACTGCATTTATAACCAAATTTTTAAAATGTTGATGGTTAATGACCGATTACTGAAAGAAAAATAACGAATCAATAAAACTTAGCATCATTTAAAAGACCTTCATAAGTTAAGTATTTTTTAAAATATAAAAACTGTGTGAACCGATGTAGCTTGCAGTGAAGTACATATTTATTTTTTACTATTCTCTCAAATTGTACCCTGACGTCCTCCAGGGATTTTTTAAATTTAAAATTGGTTATTAATTTATTTAAAACACAATCGCCAATCGTTATAAACATTTAACATTCTAATAGCCTATTTAACGTGGGTTATTAGGATAAAAAAGAAATTCATACCATTTTAAAAATTAAGAGGAAATTCGATACTGTTTAATGTTAACAACGCGTTTATCGGAAGTTACTAAATTTTAACTACGCTCAATTAGCTCTAGTTAAAAAATAAATATTTCTCATTTTTAGCATACTTGGTATCTTTTTCAATAAACTATTTATGACGATTTTTGGTCCAAAGTCCGAAACATAAATGTCTAGCGCCTTACATGAGTAGATAATCACTCATCGTTTACAGTTGTCAAACGAGTGGGTCCCACTTCAAATCTCTTAGTAGTGCGTGTAGATCTAAATTTTAATCACTTATTGACGCGAGAGTATTTAAAACGTCAACAGTGTTTAAGTCCTTTACTGGCGCGGAAATATTTAAATAAAACTGGAAAAATATCAGCGCCATATTTCGCCCATTTTTCTAAATAAATATGTACATTTTAATAATTTCTGGCATATGCATATGTATATGTTACGGTTATAGAAAATTTTTCAGAAACTATTTTGTGAAGTATTCTTGGTACTCCTAATAAATTATTAAACCCGAGAGACATCTTTAGAGACACAAATACATAGTTGAATGTAATTTAACTACGTACCTAATCAAAAGTAATTTCTCTGAACAGTAAACGTACAAAATATAAACGCATTAATAACTATTCGTGGGGTTTACTCGGCATTTAGTTTCTAAATTCCGTTACTTTAGAAGTAATTAGTGGCAAGTTTTTTTTTTATTAGACTCCTTATTTATGTACAATCAATCCGCTGTTACGGATTATAAATACATCTC
The DNA here is from genome assembly GCA_958336395.1 of Ctenicera cuprea. Taxonomy (NCBI): domain Eukaryota; kingdom Metazoa; phylum Arthropoda; class Insecta; order Coleoptera; family Elateridae; genus Ctenicera; species Ctenicera cuprea. The sequence goes on along the minus strand of OY284487.1, from coordinate 30,278,064 downwards.
ATGAAAATACTTAGTCTAAACCTTATCAACTATATACATGACATGTAGAGTGATGCTCCAGTGAGCATCCTCTATTGTTCTATTTGAATATGACAAAACAAATGAAACTGAAAACTTATTAAGTAAAGCGATTTGTAAGGTCTGCTGGTTTAAACCGTTTTAATCTTCTAGGCACGTCTTCATCATCAAATAGTGTGGTTGCAATTTGATTAGGGTGTGACGATATCTTGTCTTTGTATTTGGCGCAAATTTTTGCAATTTCTTGTCTTATTGTGGGCATGCATAGGTCAGTATGCAATATAGTATTAGGTACGTACCATGGCGCGTTGACAATTGTCCTAAGTATTTTATTTTGAAATCTCTGTATAATTCCTTTATTCGATTTGCTAGCAGTGCCCCAGAGTGGTATTCCAAATGTCCAGATAGGTTTTAATATGGATTTGTAAAATAGAAGTTTATTGTCAATGAACAGTACAGAGTTCCTACCAAATAGCCAGTACATTTTACTAAGTTTCATTCCTAACTGTTTCCTTTTAGTGAAAATGTGGGTACGCCATGTCATTCTTCTATCTAGATGGAGCCCTAAGTATTTAATTACGTCTTTTTGCGGAATGGGGGCAGCATTTAGAGTAACTGGGGGACAGTTTCCGTGCTTCAGTGCGAAAGTAACATGTACGGATTTGGTTTCGTTGGCTTTTATTCTCCAGCGCTGTAACCATCCTTCATATTGATTTAGGTATATTTGGAGATTCCTAGAGGCGACAATGGGGTTATTGTGTGATGCTAGTATTATTGTATCGTCGGCGTAAGTGGCTATAGTTGTTTTAGTGGTTTCTGGCAAGTCTGATGTATATATGGAATAAAGCATGGGCCCGAGAATGCTTCCCTGTGGCACTCCTGATAGAATTGGAAACAGCTCGGTGTAATCTTCCTGATACTTGACTCGGATTTTATGAGAGAGAATACTGGGTGAGGAAATGCGGATTTCAATTTGTAGTATAAGCCGGTGTACCAAACTTTGTCGAAAGCTTGACTTATATCCACACTTACTGCTGAACAATAACGTTTATTTTCAAAGTCCTAGTTGATTTGTTTTACCAACCGATGTATTTGTTCTATGGTTCCGTGGCCTTTTCGGAATCCGAATTGATGGTTAGGTATGAGCTGGTGTTCATCAATTATTGGTGTTATTTGTTTCATAATGATTTTTTCTAGGACTTTGGAGAGAATTGGCAATAGGCTGATAGGCCGATATGAAGTAACTTCACTTGGGTTTTTCCCGGGCTTCAATATCATGACAATGTCTGCCACTTTCCACTGTAAGGGAAAGTATTCTAGTCGCAGTATCGCATCATAGATGTAAGTTAGAGCTTGATATCCTTTTTGAGACAATTCCCTAAGAACTTTTCCAGTAATGAGATCATGTCCCGGTGCCTTTTTTGGATTAATGTCTTGTTGTATTATTCTTTCCACCTCCAATTGGTTGGTTTTCTTTAGCGGTATAGACATCTGATGTGGGATTTCTATAAGTTTATTGATTTCCTCTTCTGTTGTCAATTGCAGATTTGGATTGGTTGGAATACTGTGATCAGGTGTTCGGCAAACGCTGCAGCCTTTTGCTGATTTGTCCTCGCCCAAGTATGGTCTCGTTTTCTAACTGGTGGTACTTGCTGTTGTGGGTGTTTTATTTTGCGAGTAGCCTTCCAAAGAGAGTAGTCCGTGGCTTCAGTTGGAGTTAATCCTTCAAGATATTCTTGTATTGAGTCATTTTTTAATTTATGGAGTAACTTTTTAAGTTCTTTAGTTATTTTGTTGTATCTCTTTTTATCTGTTGGACCCTTTGTCAGCTGCCATCTTTTCCTAGCTTTCCTTTTATCAGTTAGTTTCTCTTTGAGCATTGCGGGAAGTTTCTCTATAATATGTGTATCGCTGCTGTCGGGTGTTGCTTGCCATGCGGCAGTTTGTATGGCTTTTGTTAAATCTTCTACTGCGTCTTCTATCTCGAGTTCAGTTTTCAGTGGTATATCTAAGGATATTATTTGATCTAGATTTTCTCTGAAGAGATTCCAGTCTGTTTTGTTACTATACAGCGATGTTTTTTTTTGTTTGCCAATTACATGTGTTAATATGGTCACTAGTACAGCAGTATGGTCAGAGCTGAGTTCTAGACAGGATTCGAGTGATATTTTCGTTTTACCTAGGCCTTTTGCGATGCAGAAATCCTAGTGGCAAGTTAATTGTTAAATCAATTATTGGTTACATGTTAGTTAAGCAGTTCCAAAAGTCGAAATTTAAAAACATCGAGTCAAGTACATCAAAATTTCAGTCTGTTTGCTACAGTTATCACACTAAACGCAACGCCTCTCTAGCCCACAATTTACAAGCAGCCCAACGATGGCCCTATAATGATGATATATCATCTACTACACAATAGTAAATATTGTAGTAGCTAAGCCGTTTTCATAATATCAATATCATGCTTATTTATAAATAAAAATTGATTACAAAATAGACAAAGAATGGTAATTTTGATTAAGTGGTTGTGTTGTAAGTTAACAATGCTCTCCCTAAACAAGCCGTCACTGAAAAATAACCATATGCCACATTCAGTTTGCCTGAGAATCTGCGCACATAATTAACTTAAGTGCTTAAATATGGTTGTATAAAATCGTACAATTTTTGACTTGATGAAAAGGTGTGGTTTGTATTGTAAATTGTTCACAATTAAAAGGTGAGCATTGTGAATCATGTAAATGAATGTACAGGTAACACAATACACCTTTGACTTTACAATTAACAAAAAAAACTGTCACGGAAATGCCACTTTTGATGATAGTTTTAAATTTTATGACACAACCCCAGACGACATTCAATTCAGTGCAAACTAGATAACTTATTTCTTTTCATTCTAAGGTTATAGAACTTATACAGGTTTTTGCTAGCTTAATGATATTTGGTTTTGTACCGTAGGCCGTATGGGACAGGACGGTAATAAGGCAGATTAGAACAATTGTTTTGCCGATTTTGACATAAATTATTTTAAAATTTACCAGAAATTTTCTGGCTACGCCACTGATTATACGTATTTTACAACGGCCAGTAGCCGAATAAAAAACTGGTCGCATTTACTACGCGTTCAGGGTAAATCACTAGATGCTGAATTAATTACAGTTCTGCATTTTGCCTATTGGGCGTTACATATACAGGTTATTGTTACCATAGACGAAATACTTCACTACTTTGAATTTATTCTCATAAAATGATGCTTGCAATGTAAAAGTATGCAACCCAAAATACAGCAGAGGCTATTTTTCCTGTTTTATGCAATGTTTATCCTCTTAATAGAAATTCAAACTTGTTATTTTAGTTATTACGCATTAACTGTTATTATTATTAAGTTTAATTTGTAGTTTATTAACCGTTAAATATTTGTTTTTTTTCTTTCAATTCATGGTAGTGATGAGCAACAGAAAAATTTTCCAAACATAAACGTTTCAAATAAACAGTTTCCACAAAGACATTCGTCTCTGGGAAAGTTACTACGAAAATTTCGGGAAAGATACTTTGTTATGCAGTTGTTTTATTCAATTTTAACTAATTATTATTGTAAAAACATTAATAAAAAATAGAAATAATTATAGAAAAATAATAAGTTCAACGTTCTGATAAAAAATGAAAAAAAAATTATATAAATTCAAAATTCGTGCTATTTATCGTTTTTGTTCTAACCTAATCACAAGTTTTAATTTCTTACTATTTTGTTATTGACGAAAGCTGTATTATCTGGTTCTGTGATGTTTTTACTAATACTTAATAATAATATTCTTAGTCGATGGTTTTCGTCGATCGCTTAATTAATTCGAATAATATTAAAAAATCTTTTATTATAGATATTTTTACCTTTCCTGTAATTGTAGTTAGAATATAATGATATAATATTACGGTGGATGTGTTTGGTATCGATAAAATGCTCTAGCCAAAATACGTTTATTTTTGACGTTTAATTTAAACAAAAAATAGTGGCGGATACTTTAAGGACATTTTCCTTGGGCAAGTTCCCAAAAATTAAATTCCCGCAATTTACCCATATCTAATTTATGGTATTATTTCCAAACACTATTGCCAGAGGAAGGCACTTATCTGGCAAAAGTTTATTTAAAAAACACCCAACATACCGAAACAAAGCGAAATAGCTCATATTTCTTTTCAGATTCACAGCGAGCCTTAAATTACACAACTTTGCCCCAATTTAATTGTTAAGTGTCCTATCTCTTTGTAAGCGAGATTCCATTGGCAAGCCTCGAACATCGGACACCCTGTCTGGTGTAAGTTATTCTAATTATAACATAAATACATGGGAAATGGGAGTGTAAATGAGATGACATTTCATTCAGAAATCCGCACAACTATATTAACATTTTAATATGCATACCACTGTGTTCTGTATTTACTGTTTCTACTGAAATATACATTTGCATATAAAATGTTAAAAATGTCGCGTGCAGTAGTACATTATATAAATTGAAAAATGTCGTTTTATTTAAGAAACGTTAGGTGTAACTAGAAAGTGGGAAACTAATGGAATAATTAATTAAAATTTAAAATTAATAAAAGCATAATTTATGTATGGTGCAATTTTATGTAACCAGTATTTTTTTATCTTGTTCTTGAAGGTACCATAAATGTAATCTTTACCCTTACAAATATTACCAAAATTGTTAACAATTTCATAACTGAAAAAAAATCGTTATTTATAATGTCACTAAAGAGATGCTCTACCGCCCACTACAAAATTCCACCACTGCTAATAAATAATTAGTAAAACCTACAGTTTTATGTTAAATTCCCATATTAGGACTTTACATTTAAAAATTTGATCTTGACATTCTGAGCCTAAAATATTTCTATTATAGAAATTATTAATTTCACAGACACATTTAATATGATTAGCAGAAGCGTTTGATGAATTGAGTAGAAAGTTCCAATTAGCGCTGAATAGCTCTAAAATTTTTAAAATTTAAAGGCCACCAAGGAGGCCTATGCATGATTTATCATCGATTTGAATTGTTTGAAACAAATTATTTATCATCTTGTTAGAAGAATCATTCAATAAAATACATTGCCTACAGGCAAAAATAGCTTAATCGATTTTATAAAACACTAAAACGAATCAAAAAATTTTTGTTATAGCATCCTTGCCTTACGTAGTTTTTTACATAATACCGTGACAAAATTATTTGCCCTTGGACCTTTTTATTGTGAAATATTTGAGATGAACCTACACAATTGTAGATTTTCCTTTTGTATACTAATTAATCAAAAAGTTACCGCGTAATAATAGCCTGAAGGTTAACGTGGATTAAATTAAGGCTAATTCCCATAATACAATATTTGGCAAGTTGTGAATACACTACACGAGTTTTAGATTTCACCTCTCTGCCTTAACCTTTGTAGGTATGTGAAATTTAACAGTTTGTTATATGTGAACTTCCTTACAATCAGCAAATTCTTAAATTTTGACAAACTGAATGATACAAGCAATAAAATTATTTTTTTTATGGTCACAACTTCCAAGACATTGTAAACATCCCACTAGACTCGAAATTAATAATTCAGTCACCTACAAAATTGCTTAACTTAATCTGTTAGCAATTATGTAACGACATCTTTAAAATGCAAATGCAAAATGCCATCCATTCTTAAACCAAAGGTGACGCTTTATTGTGGTATAGAACATAATTGGGGCATATTAATTATATGTACCGAATCGGAAAAGAGAATGGCTTATCTTTCTCATTTGTTTAGAATTGCTTAATATTACATTACAATTAAATTATACCAGATCGTTAACATTTCAAATAAACGGAATTTTTCTCTTTCAGAGAACCGCGTTAATGTTTTACAAATCTCGTATTTAAAAATATTAACATTAATAGACATAACATTTCCTTATAAGTAATATTACGAATATGGAATATTAAAGACGATTCTACATTTTGTTACATATTATTATAACCTAATTTTGATTCAAACAAATACTAGGTTGACTTTTCAGTTACCAAATGATTAATTATTAATTTGGCGTCATCAATTATAATTCATAGTTTTTGACGTACTAATGCAGTGGAGGAATTCGTTACACTTTTACGCCACATATCAGCAATCTACAGAGCTTTCAAAACAAGTTAATAACATGCTGCTAATGGCAGAACAGAAATTTGAAATCCAATTCTTTACAAATTTTTATTGGATCGAAAAATCTAAATGCAGATCGTCAATAGATTGTAAAACAAACAAATAATTTTGGGAAGAAAACATTTTATTTTATTATTAAATAACTTTGAATTATTATACTATCATGAAGTTTGATGCACACCTGCATGCAACTTATTTTCATTAAAAAGTATCGGACCCAAAGCCCTGACCACCACATTCAAAATGTCAATCCTTTCATTTCAACAACGATAGACGTTCCATCGTCGCTGTTTAATTTGCTGTGCTTTTTTGTGGTAGAATGTGGGTCACATTGTATATAAAAATAGAAAATTCGTACATAATGTTCATTCATTTATTGGAATTCGCTCTGACAAAGTTGTAGAGCCATCTGTTGCGTAATGCTTAGTATATAACCTGGTCTCGGTGTAGTAATTGTTACTTTCCTATACTTTCAGTATAGGGAAGTATTGATTTCATGAAAATTTTCGAACTCGAGATTTTTACGGAAATACACGTTAAGACCTTCAGAAACCCTAAAAACGCGTTACTTTTAAAAACTAAACGTTTTTCGAAAATTATGCGCTGTGTTTTTAAATATTTCTTAAATTAATTTAAACAATAGTTAGTTGTTAAGACAGCTAAAACTTTAGCAGCGCTTCTGCTTAGACCTTTTGTGTTAGGTGAATTTGAACTCAAGGCAATACCATACTCTACAATGTGCCAAAATTGAATTGAAAAGAACATCTTAAACTTTTTCAAATGTCAGTTGTTCTATACACTTACATGCTACTTTTTTACGGGATCACATTTATTGTTATATTGTCAATACTTACTTGTACGATTTTTAAAGCACTGCTTGTGTTCCACAACAAAATGACAAACATTATAGTGAAATATAAGAGAAGAAAAACATTAAAAAAAGCTTTTGCAGATATTAGTGATGCTTGTCAATATTTAGCTTTCTTTGTAGGTAATATCCAAAAAAAAAGTAAAAAACTCTTATTAGTATTAGTGATGGTCATAACTCATAACCGAATGATTTTCATAATCAAATAATTCCCTTTCGAATAAATTTAATAATTGAATTAATGATTCATTCAGATAAAATTATTCGAATGACCGCTTCCGAAGCGGTCAAAATCAAAAATTTTAAAATCGTAAAATCATTCGAGATTTGTTGAGAGATTTCGATAATTAAATCCAAGTGGCTTGATTTAATTATCGAAATCTCTCAACAAATCTCGAATGATTTTACGATTTTAAAATTTTTGATTTTGATCGCTTCGGTTTATTTCCATTATAAACATCCCATGGCTAATTAATACCTATAAGTAGGTACTATTACTATTTAGCAGTTTATGTAAATTATAAATGTAATGCAAATAGTAACTGTTGTACCAACGTCATGAGCCGTTCTTCGTAACGTGCGCTTACAATACGAACTTGCCAAAATGCCACACCATATTATTGAAAAATAAGAAATTTTTTTAAGTTATTTACAACTGGACAAACAGTTATCTAACTATTATATTACAAACTCAAGCGATTATGCGCACAAAATTAATAAGGTAAGAATCTATATATTGCATCCAAAACTGTCTCAACTTTACTCGACTACGAGCCCCCCACCACTAGAAGACAGATATTTACCAACTGTTAGGGCTCATCACCTCTCATTTCCAAACTAAACGCTTCTAATATGTGGGGCGTAGCCTACTAGCTCCAGGTAGTTTTCCATTACTTCTCCAGTAGCATCAATTGTTGTTACAGTACGTTTTAGTGGTTGTTTGCTACCCTTCTTTATGACAACGCTTCCTGTCTTACGGAACAGTTTTAAATACCAATTTAAAGTACCTTGAAAGTAGGGTTTCACGAGATTGTCTTGATCTTGTCTCGAATCAAGACAAGATCGAGAGAAGACTGCTTTATAAAAATCAAGACAAGATCAAGACTTACTTGGTCGAGAATTTTCAAGATCAAGAACTATTATCGAAAATTGATCTTGAAAAGATAGGGTATAATCATGAAGAACCGCAAATGATACAAAGCAGGTTCTTTATTACTATAAACTACATTACTAACAAACTGATATGGATGCAGTAAATCCTTGAAAACACATCATATTTTTTTCTATAAAACCGTAACATTAAAAATAGTAAAAAATAATTTTTTTTAGGAAACGATTACATACATAATTAACTTTAAAAAAAAAGAAAACCGACTTCAAATAAAAACACAAAAGTGACATAAGTTAACTAAAAAGCAAAAAATAAATGTTTTTTATACAACAGTTTAATACTTATTTGTTGTTCCGTTTAATGTAATTAAGAAATTGTTGTTTATTATATAATTATTAATTGTTTTATAATTTTTAAGTCGGTGCCAAGTAAAACATAAAAATTATATACCTTGCTGCAATAACAAATTAGATTCGAATTTTTATGTTTTACTTGGAACCGACTTAAAAATTATAAAACAATTAATTATTATATAATAAACAACAATTTCTTAATTACATTAAACGGAACAACAAATAAGTATTAAACTGTTGTATAAAAAACATTTATTTTTTGCTTTTTAGTTAACTTATGTCACTTTTGTGTTTTTATTTGAAGTCGGTTTTCTTTTTTTTTAAAGTTAATTATGTATGTAATCGTTTCCTAAAAAAAATTATTTTTTACTATTTTTAATGTTACGGTTTTATAGAAAAAAATATGATGTGTTTTCAAGTTAATTATTTTACAATTTTAAGTGATGGGTAGACCTAGTAAGGATGCTTCTCGAATGAGGAAATGACGGCTTGTTGAAACGGAAGATGAAATACGGAAACACTAAACAGTCGGTTAAAAAAATAGATTTTGAGGTGTATCTTCGAAGTTCAAGCTCCAATACCAATGAAATTATAATGGGACCACCTTGAAACTATACTGAACCCAACACAAAGAAATCATTAAAATCGGTTCATAAACAAAAAAGTTATGCCCGAACATACATTAAAAAAAAATTAAAAAAAAAACATATATACCGACGAATTGAGAACCTCCTCCTTTTTTTGAAGTCGGTTAAAAATTGAAAATTATTTAAAAAATATTTCTTTAATATCAAACCATGAGTTTAAGCACAATAAGGATTGAGCAGAGTCGAAAGTCAGTCTGCTTCGTTTTTTTCTTATAGTAAGTGTTGCCTTCGAAAGTAATCTTTCTACAGGTACTGATGTTGCCTGAATACTTAAAATATCCCGAGCCATTCTTGACATTAACATTTCGGGTATTCCCCTGCGTATCGAGAAATTTCAAGACTCTCGAATCACGACAAGAAATTAATATCGAGAAAATGTACAAGATAATAAATATTAAAATTCTTGTATCGATAATCAAGACGAGACAAGAGTTACTCATCCAGACAAGATTTCTTGTCTTGGTGAAACCCTACTTGAAAGTGTTTGTAGTCAACGGCAGCTTCTGAAAATTTCAAACAATATTCCTCCAAGCAGTTATTTACTGAATATTGCAAATTCCATTAGTCTTGGTTTCATTGTCAAAATAAGATTCGATGATAAAAATAACTGTTTTTTGTTGCAAAATGGTGTACATCATTTTGTGGCAAAAAAAAAAGTAAATCGAGAAGATACTCCTGTGTTAGTTTTAAGAAAAACGTTATTTAGTGCAAATGCCTACAAATAGAACAATTAACAGCGAAATAATTACTACACTGCTAGTTGTTTACGAGAGCGGCCGTAGCTTAGTGGTAAGCGTGCGGGCTACCAATGACTAGCGTCTAGCCGATCATGAATTGCGCAATATCATGTAATAGGGCTCGCATATGTGCGAGTGTGATATTTACATCGAGATTTGCATTGTTAAAGCCGATTTTTTCATTGCTAATAAATTGCATTCACTAGAAAACAACAAATCCTTTTTTTAATTTATTACCAGACTTGAGTGTTAGTATGCCGTCAATCAGTGAGTGAATGCAAATTTGTCTTCGTATTTTTTCTTTAAAAATATAACTGCTCTTAACAAATAACCTCGCGTTAACAGCAAAACGCAAGAACAGTGTTTTAAAAAAAACTATAGAATAAAAAAAAATTTTTGATTCCAACCGAGATTCGACCCCGCAACTACTTTATGCAGTAAAAAATCAGCACGACCGAACACACCCGCATATCCATCTGCGCCACTACGGTGTTGTGGTTTACTCACATTTCAGCTGCATGCAGAGGAGGTGCGCAAGTCATGTGAGGTATGATCGGCTGTAAGACAAGGGACTAGACGCAAATGCTACCAATGCAGCGGATCCGAGTTCGATCTCCGGCCCCCTCGTTCTCCCTCACAAGGCAAGGGCAAACCAGCGAGGTGTATTTTTTTCCCAGGAAAACCTCTCTGGAGAAAAAGTGCATACATTTCCTGTGGTTTGAAGCTACGTAAAACTGTAGGTCCCCTAGGTCTGTCTGTGCAAAATATCTATCGCCTCGCACCAAACGCAGACATAGGAGAGAGGTAGCCAACGCTCTGAATAGGGTATGGCACTATAGGAAAAAGTTTCTAACAATATCATGTGTGACAGTACCGCTTAATTTTTTTTTAAAGTACGCCGACGTATATGTTATAGCTGTATAACTACAACTGTACCTGTGTTATAATTATTCAACTTTTTGCAGAATGTTTTACACAAATAGGTGAATTTCTAAATACGTTAGAGTATCCCCTACATAAATGCAATAGAAAATAGTTAATAAAAGCTAAAAAATAATCACTAGTATATTAGTCTTAAAAGTGAAACAACTTTAAATAATAAATAAAGCAACTAAAAAAAACTTTATGATAAAAGAAATTCAAGTATCTATTTACATTTAAATAATAGAAAACAATTAAACATGATTTACCTCGCTATGAAGCATTTCTTATCTGTTGTGACAAATGATAGATAAACTAGGCACTATGTTTGGGTGTGGTTCAAATAGATCTAGGTATTGGAGATTTCATAACATCGTTCATCATTGCAACTGTTTTTAAAAGAACGCTTTCCTCGTACTTGTACTTTCTCCTGTTAAGATTTTCAGCAGTTTCCAACCTTATTTAAATCCATACTTTAAATCTGCTCATATACAGAATTTATTGAATTAAATTGACAACATGTTCAGGTTTACATATCACATAACAAACAATATTCTAAAAGGGTGTGTGCACAAGGCTGCAAATTTTTGCAGTAAAGATGATATTAAGTTTAACGCGTCATTCAACTTAATTAAGCTAAAAATAACATCTATAAATTTATCTCTCTATTAACTTATTTAGTAGAACTAAAAACATCAGAATTTTTCGTCCTTTAGAGATAATAACAAATTCTATTCGTTTTAATGAAGGAAAGGTGTTAAAATTCCTGCTGAGTACGAATAAATTTTCGTGCTTCTTGAAAATGTCAAAACCGACGTTAAGTGTTGATTCGCGTAGAATTTACCTTGGTTAACTTTTCCACTCTGGACATGATAAATACATATTCTAGAATACATGCTTATCTAACTCCTAATTATTTGTTTGAAATTAATAGCAGTACGAAAATTACCATTTTCTAATATAAAAACTAAAATGTATTTAATAATAATTCAAAAACAATAATTTGTATCTTTAGAAAATAATTAGGAAGCAGGTAAAACATTCTTGAACATATTAAATTACATTGATTAGTTACATCACGTATGATATAACATTCCTCGAACAAAAAGGGACAATAATGAAATTCAAAGCAAACGAAACCTATTTACGAAATTAATTACGGAAGAGTCACCTACAAGACTTTAAAAGTGATATTATATTCTTAAATAGATGACTAAAGAAAATTTATTCATTTGACCTCAGTTATTTATAGAGTTACTATATAGTGAACAAGCATATATCTTTTCGATTTTAAATTCGTTGCAGAACCGTTACACACTTTTGTTGTATTTTTATCAATCTAGCATTAATTTCGCATCGTTTATTGTGGGAAGATACTACATAATGCATTTTTGACCTTATCCTTGGAAAACCAAACGTTGATCAATTGGCATTTGCTACTTTCTGTTTGATAAATACAGGCAATTTGTATAAAAGTAAATTTCAAAGTTAAAACTTTTAATGCAAAACCAGATGTTAAATGATTGTTAAGCTGATAAAGGTGTGTTTAATATTAATGTAATCTATTCATCTTTAACAAAGTTGTCTTACAATCACTACTGCATAGTTCACCTACCAAAAAAAAATATCACATGAGAAATGCATTCTAGTTCAGGGAAACAAAGTTAGGTTCACATAAAACTGATAGGCAGAAAAAAGCAATAAATCTTTCAGCAAGGTAGAGAAGAATGCCTCCAGCATTATAGTAATTAACATATTGCATTTTCAAGTCGAATAACGTAATCACATCATAGTCATTTAGCTTAGCATTACTATTACCAACTATTTCGCCAGTATTAGTAAACAAATTGATGCCGCCCACTAATTTAATTTTTCCATATGACAGTGTACTGAGACGGAAGTTTCAATTTTGACCTTATATTTTCGTGACTCACGATAAAAAAAACATTAGCACCATAAATATGCTACGCCATAAAAGGATGCATACCGAAAAAATCTTGGGTAATGCCATTTTCAGTTAAAAATGAGTAGTACCGAAGCCGAGCAATGACCAATAATTGGAAATTAATGAACACAGAACTCGTAACGTTGTTGTTTGCTTTAAAGCTGTAATAAGGTACATAATCGTAGGTTAGACGGTTTGTATGTATGAAATCAAAGTTCAAATACAAAAACGGCGTGATTAGATACATCAACATCAAGGTATGTAGGAGGAGATAACGAGCAAGTAACGGAAAAGTTTGTTTTCTAACTGCTCATTGAAGCCTTCGCTAGAAGCGTGTTCCTACTATGTAATAGCTCTACAATTTGATCAAGAGTATGCGTCTAAATTATCTTAATTTGTCAGTGACATAATCTCAACTAGACCGAAGCGGGTCGCGACCTCAACAATAATTTTTGATTTTCTAATTCTTAACTTCCTTGTTGTTATTGCTTCCTGAAAAATGTACACGAGTTGTACACAACGCGCACCATAAACCGATCACGCGGCATCCAGGAAAATATGTCACTGGTTTGGTAATAATTGACAGGTAAAATATGCAAAATAGATCTTAAAAACAACTAAAAGTTTAAAGCTAAAAACAACGACATTGTTTTGTATATTTATCATATAATCATACTTAATACCGTTTCGTATTATGTAAGATGCGTCGAAAGATATTGTACATTTAAAATAACAGTAAATAAAATAGAACGACTTGCTTTTAATATATTAGTTGTAATGCAGGTTCATTCTAATAATTTATTTACACAGAAAATATTAACAATCACACAATTGTGTGTAAGAACAAAGTAGTCTAGGAGAAATACATTTGAACCCCAAAAATTGTAGTATACCGGGTGTAAACGAAACATGATTCACTCTCTTTTTTTCGTTCCCATATCGTCGGTATAGGGAAGTATTGATTTCATAAAAAAATTTTAAATCCAGATTTTCAAAGAAATACACGTTATGGGGCTCAAGAAACCCAAAACAATGGTCATAAAAATGTCTGTCTGTGAGTGGTTGGGTGAGTGGGTGTGTGAGTGACGCCTCTACAAGCGAAAGTACTGGACCGATTTTGATGAAATTTTAAATCAAAAAATATATCAAATACTGTAGTTCTACTTAAGCTTTTCAAAAAAAATCCGAAGCCGAAAACGGAAGTTAGCTATATTTTTTTGGTGTCGTTTTTTGCTCAAAATAAATTTTGGAAAAATTAAGCACGGGATCTGAGAGAAGAATGTAAGGCAAATCGAAAACTTCTTTTCAAACTTTCAAACTTCAAAATGGTGGACGCTACAACTTTTTGAAAATCTCGAATTTAACGCCCATTTACTCAAAAAGTAGTTGTCAGATCAGGGTCAGCTACAACTTGCTTGAGAGCACTTTCTGGGTAATATACGATGAACTAAATTAATTTTAAAAACCTTAAAACGATTGCAATGGCATTGCTTAAAAATTTTGAAAATTAAAAACAAAGGTATTTCAAAAACTGCCTACACAATTTTTTAAACTTTCTAATCTCCAAAATTTTACTCTGACGCCTTCAGGAATTTTTGAAAAATCTGAAACTGATTAATTATTTATTCAAAAACGCAAACGCTAATTGTTATCAACTTTTATCAATTTGATAAACTATTTAAAGTACTTTTTCTATTTCGGTTTTGTAAGGTTATTCCTAAAGCACTGTTTTAGCTACAAAACAGTGTTTTAAGAGAGTCTTTTAAAGCATTGTTTTTAGTAAAATTTCACTAACAAAGATTGATATTCATGATATATTCATGATCAAATTTGGTAAATTTAGTATGTATGCCAACGTATACATACTAAATTTACCAAATTTGATCGCAGCAATTTGAAACTTGCTGCCAACATATAATACTAAATTTATTAAATTTGATCGCAGCAATTTATTATAACGTTTTTTCATTAATTCTCCTCAATACAAAAAATAGTATAAACAACTCGTTTCATAAGGCGTCTTGACGCACTCGTCCATTGAAAAGCTTGGTCGCTACGCTGCCTCGTTTTTCAATCTTGGACTCGTAGGTTAAGACAATGCCTTATGCAACTTGTGTTTTAATATACTATTATTAGGATTAGCAAGAATTTTTAATTATTTGTAAAATTAAGAAAAAAAACGATACTTTTTAATATCAACAACGCGTTTTCCGGCAGTTACGTAATTTGAACTACGCCTATCAGATAGCTCTTGTTAAAAAATGAATTTTTTATTTTTTGAACATTTTTAATAACTCTTTAAATCAACCATTTATAGCAATTTTTATTCCGAAATCCGAAACGCATCCAATAGCTGTAAGACGAGCGGTTCTGTTCTTACTAATCTTATACGGTATATGGGGTCCAGAGCCTCTTGCTTGCCTGCGATTCTCAATACCCTGGCACAAAAAAACTATAATCACATAGACAGATGGGTCAACATACAAAACTGTCGTCGAACGACAGACACTATTGCCGCGCCTCTAATTAAATGGCTAAATATTCTACAACTACTACGACTTTGACAGAACATTGTTGACTAAATAAACACATGCACAGGATGGGACTGGTAAATAGCCCAGACTGTCGTGATTGCAACCTCGAGAACGAGATGGCGCAATATGTACTGTGCCACTTTTTTGCCCTCACACTGACAAGAGCACCTATGTTGAGAGACTTCTGGCCGGACTGGCCACTATCAGCAACAACCCAACTGTTGACATTTTTAAGTTAATCCAAACGGTTGATGCACAGGCAGGGAAGCTGTTAACTCGAGGTATTGGCCTAAATGCGGGTAAATCTTTAATCCTAATGCAGAATCTAAATTGAAGATGATGCATATAACAATTCAAAAAGTTACATTTACATATTTAGTGCATGTCAGTGTTGACTCCAGCCAATACTATAAACCTTTGCCTTGTAGATCTGATTTAGAGCCTCTATAGAAGATATTCTATTTTACCAGGTGACCGGGGTAGCCAAGAGATAGGTCTATTACAACTTACGCTATAATTTTGAAGATACGTGTTGAAATCTCTGCACATTACGCACAGTGCAGCGGAGTTCCATACTGCGCAAGAAAATATTTGGTTGTAAGTGTCGTATCTGTAGAATTAAAAACATTTCCAGCATTTCTAGCTACTATTTAAACATTGTAAGCTGGTGTACCTAATAAACGAATAAGTTTAATTTTATGGTCACTAATACTTATCATCTATAAAAATCGTTTAAGTTTTTTATGAATACGGTATACCTATATTGAAGTATAATACAAACTAAAATGCATACTTGTTTATTTAATAGATGGGGAGCAGTAGTTGATTTTATATTAAATAATTGTATGTGGACATGGTACAATCCACATCAAGGCAGGTCGAGGCCATAGAATTGGTAAATTATGTCAAGCAGAAACAAGCTAGGCTCTATATTGGACAAACAAACCAAACCGATAAAATCTGGATATATTTATAAAATGACAACGTGGTTTAAGCTGCAAATATATAATAAACAACAGCAGAGTATATACAAAATGCAATTTAATAGCGCACAAAGCTCAACTTTAACGACCATGTAATTACTATTCCGTATTTTAAAAAATTGATCATATTAGATTTAATTGTAGTTTATAGAAAAATATACCAAATTAATCTTATAAAGATCACCCTATTGCTATTAAAATTTCTCGGTAAACTGATCTAAGGCAAATTGAAATGTTAATGCGGCCTTGCAAGGTTATATAATCATTAAAAAAAGTGGCGCCAGTCAATAATTAGCAAATTGTTTTGCTAATAGGAGAATTGTTATTTTTGTGTGTTTAAGCCCAGTAACGGTATCGTTTGTTTATGATGATAGTTATATTTTGATTAAGAAAAAATTTATTTAAATTAAAGTGTATGTACATTATACCTCAAAATAGTTCGAATAATCTTAATTGCCGTAAAATAATATAATTATACGAAGGTCATTTTGTCAAACCTGTTTGCCTATTTAAGATACGCAAGAAAATGTATCTCAAAATGAGACAACCACGTTAAATGATATAAATGTGACAATTATTACAGAATTTATTGATTAGCATATCATAGTTCGTTTACGTTACACTGTAACCTAGAACTAAATAGATTTGCAGAATTGGCTCAAATAACTACGGTATAGGTTGATTTCGTCTCCAAGTGTGGTAAGATGATTTGTTACTTTAATGAACTACCTCTTCACAGGGAATTACTAACAAGAAATTAATGAAAAGTTTTTTTTATTTTCAATGTTTTTTGACAAATCGCAGTTTTGTTACTATCATAATAATTATATTACAATTATTTTGCTGTCTGCTACACGCAGCCAGAATCAGAATGAAACATAAAATAATCGTTTTACATAAGAACCTTAAATTTAGGTTAAAAGCACATGCACGTACACAAACACAAACAAATAATGCTTGAAATTTCACTTTCGTGAATTTGTCACATCCTGTTGCCGCATCGCATACCTCGGAAAGATGTAACCCTTAAGGTCACCGCTTTATTTAGAAGTGAAATGAATCCTGCATACCATTGAAAGGAAATACGATAGGCAAGGTATCCGTATATTGCAATCACACATAATAGAATATATTGTTTGTAGGTATGTATTGCATATATTTACAGAAGTGAAGAAAACCTTTTAATTTCGTTGTCGTTTTTCAACCACAATTTTTCGTGAACGGTAAAATTGTTTCTCTTTCGTGACCGCTTCCGTTTTGTTACAATTTTATGAATGAACCAGACTGCATTGGGCAAATGTCATTTAAAGACGTTTAGAAATTGCGTGCTGCGAATGAAGCAATTAACCTGCTGTTGGTGCGGTGTAGAAAAAAAAAACGAAAATAATATCGCTAAAAAGGTTTCATGGAATCCCCAGTGAGATGTGGTTATACAAGTTCATTCAAGATATTTTACATAATTATTTATATTTATTTCAGTTTTTATAACAGGGGCTCGTCAAGGCAAAAAAAGGTGATTTTAGAATTTCTAATGCGTGGGAAATTGTTGTTAGCTAAAAATACAGGATGATTCAGAATTATGGTGCAAAATTTATGTCGCATTGTAGGCATCAAAATAAATAAAAAACTTCCTATAAACATGAGCTCGAAAACGTTTCGTTACGGAGCTACAGTACCTATTCGTCAATTACTTTCGCAGTAGTTGCACTAAATTTTGACCCTCTATATCTGAGCGTTAGTCGTGTATCTTAGTATTCTTACTACTTTCTGTTTGAATAAGTACACCAGGAGTATACAATATCTCATATGGGTTTTACGTAATGTTTTCTTTGAAATATTCAGATCTCTTCATTTTTTCAGTTTTAACTATAACGTTTTATTCTCCATGCAAGTAAAAGTCGCTAAATCTAACGGTTCCCAAGAAAAACAATTTTGAGGTATAATCAAATTGGTTGAAAGCAGGCGCGGATCCAGGAATTTGTAATGGGGAGGGCTCAGTGGCGGCACGTGAAATTTTGTAGTGGCGGTTCTGCTGTGGGTAAAGTAAAATCGGCCGAGAGACCTGACCGGGGGGTCTGGGGGGTACCCCCAGTTAGCGGAGGTCCGGGGGAGAATTTTTTGAACTTTTTTGAAAATTTGATGCAAAATATGCATCAAGATGGCTATTTTTATAAACATTTTAGACCACTACAACCAGTCCTAATTGTAAAATATAAAACCTTTACTTTGTAGTCACAACAGTACTTTTAAATACCGGATTTTGCACTTACAATTTACTTTTGACAGACATGATAATCTGGTTTAGGACGACCTTGCTCTTTTACCGCTAACTGTTCTTGATAACTAAGTTTGGAAATCTTTTCACCTAATTTAAATAATATGGTTATATTTTATCTAAAAAATTAATTTGTACCTAACGTAAGACATATTTACAATATAAAAATAAGCCTTATGGGGGGGGGGGGCTACAGCCCCTATAGCCCCCCCCGTGGATCCCCGCCTGGTTGAAAGTCTAAGCATTGTTTTAAGATGTCCAGATAATTTCCACAAATTTGGTGGTTCAGTTACACAGATTTAAATAATAAAATCGGTTTCTATAAACATAAGACTACAAAAGCTGCTACAGAGTTACAGGCTCCGAGAGAGTGCACAATGTTTACACTTTTGTAAAAAGTTTCATGGAACCAAGTGGAACACAAAATGGGTTGTAACTCTCTAGCGAAGGGTTTCCGGGCCCATGTTTTTGAAACTTTTTAAATTGCTTTGATGTGTACAACTTAACTTTAAAGTTTGGTGAAACTATTTGGCATCTTAAGGCAATGATAAGGCTTTCATGGCAACTCGATTTTATTAAAACATTAAATTATTTCGAAAACTATAAGATTTGGAACTTTTGATAGGAGTACCTTTGTTTGCGTGCATCTGTATGAAGTAATCCAAATTATTTAGACAAAAATGGAAGATAACGCTCGCGTACTGTAAAGGTGCCCTGCCGAGAATAAATAATTTGCATCAGATTTTGATTTAATTGTATTGTTTTATACTGTAAAGTGTGAGTTTCCTGAAGACATAAAGCACTTGTCTAATAACTTTGATTTATTTACAGGAATATTATATTTCTTTCAGCAAATACAGACTTTAGTTAACAGTGATCTCTTGACTTAGCTAAATTTACTGTGATTTAGTTTTAGTTAATTTTAAGCAAGTGGCCGTCTCAGGGCAGCTGCAGACATTTTTGTACATAAATGTAAATAAACCATGAGGGTAAAACACATGTTGCCATGTATCAATGAGTTTGCCGTTTGTTGTGAGGGTTATTAGAGCCAATCTAATATTTAAACTTTTACGCTTTTAAATTTTAGGGAAAAGGATAAATATTGGGTTGTAGTTATTAACATAAATTGGGAAAACTTAACTTAGTTAGCACAAAGCTTGAGGGTGTGAGATTTAATTTATACTTCCATCCAATCAAAAACCAAAAGAAAGTGGGACTGTAATTTTAGAGAAAAAATAAACAAGTCCAAATGCTTAGAGGTTGGACATGAATTTAAATAAAACAGTGTGTTTTCTAAAACAAGGGATAAATCTCTCTGATTCTCGAAAATTACTGTTTGCTGAAATCTTAACGACAGTTTGGAAGCATTACTGCTAACACTCACAGTATTATAAGTACGGGACTTGATACTTTAAAATGAAATATTATAATAGTGGGTTTGGGGCTACGAGAAGCACTTTGAAAAAATTCAAGAGGCTTAGACGTAGATGCTTATTGTTGTCGGTGTAGCTGATTAAACGTATCGTGCGTGGCGATATTGTCCTTCGTGAATTAGGCGTAACAATTGAGACGCTATTGCAGAGAAGCCGATTGGAGTGAGTGTCGGCGCTACTTTATCTTTGGTGGTGGAAAGACGCTTTTTTGGCGTTTGGTTGTTACACATTTGTATGTAAAGGATCGCTGTTATTGGGTTAAGTTCTCAGGCGTATTGTCAAGCGGCGCTATTGTCTTTCGGGTATTAGGCGTAATGGCCAAGGCGCAGTTAGGATGATACCTAATCAGGGTGAGAGCATTGTGTACAAATGAGTGATAGTACACGGCATTTCTGTAAAGAGTATCCAGTTACTTGCGCAACTTCTGCAACACTCGACATTTATAAGCAGTCTTTAAAAGAAGTATAAGTAGAAGTAGAACTAGGATACAAATTAGGATTGGCAACTTTACTCCACACAACCGACGTGCAAATTCAATATAAATGGTTCCCACACTTATAACACCAACATTTGCAGCACAAACATAAATAAATACTTTAAAAGGTTTACTGCGAAAGTTATTGTAAAAAAGTGATCCACAAAATCTGTATCTCTGCAATGAAGCTTATCGGAGTGATATTTACCTTTTTCACTTATTTTGGTGCCTAGAATGCATCATATATAATTCCGCACCATTCTGAATCGCGCTGTATAATAAGGTATACAATAAAAAATTGGGGAATTGGTGTATTTTCACGTAAACTAGTTATTGCAAACTTTTAACGATCAGGAATCAGCGACTGTTAAATACTTAATTTGTATATGCAGTTGCCGCACTATTCCGCATACAAAGTTAACAAACTTTTGTATAGTAATAAATGTTTTGGCATGATGTATGTAAATATAACATCAATTAAGTATAATTTTTAATTTCTATTTTAAAGCCTCACAATTTTAAAACATAGCGAAGAAAATCTAATCTAATCTAATCATAATTTTGTTTCGCAGCTATCACGTATTTACATTATTTAAGAAACTGAGACGAATGTAATGAATAGGCAGACGGATGCACAGATAGCATCTACCAGTTCGGCATTGTCTGTATTTTATCTTGGCTTAAATACTGTTATTGAGGTCATCAGACGCGTGAAGTCTTGCCGTACATTCCATTAAAGGATAGTCAAACTTTTAATACCCTTTCAATGCAACTCCACTCCAGTCTATTATATGTATTTGTACATGTAGGTATTCAAGCTTTTAAAGTTTACATAACTCTAAATTCAGTGCCGGTTTTAGAGTTATTTCGCAAATTTTCGGCCGCCTCCTTAAATGTTTTAATTCAAAATAGGTATCATCACTGAAAATCATTGTGGAATTATTATTTTATTTTTACTAACTTTATGAATAATTGAACAGCAATAAACAAATATTAAAATACAAACAAACATAGAAAAAATAATAATAAGTATATAGATTTAATGACAAAATGCATTGCAACAATAAAAAAATATAAAAATCTTGTTTCCTGTACTTCAAAGATGCAAAACCCTAAATTGAATTGTCAATTTAAATGGTTTTAAGCAAGTCATTACTAAAATTTAATAAACCGGCAACGGCACACCTCCCCCAGCTATCTGTTAACCAATGAAATAACAGCGTCCTGCTGTTTCCTACGCACAAACTATTATAAATATAATTTTACATTATCCTCAACGAAAATCCGCTAGCGCCGCCGCCGCTGTCCTGTGAAATTGGCCTTGGAATTTCCTAGCCACAAATCGAATTCTGTTTGTTTATCTAATTTTAGGTTATGCAGGGTGTTCCGAAACTCGCGGACACGAACTGTGGGACGGTGTTCTACTATAAAAACTGAACAAAAAGTTCCTCTACGATTTTTTGATTCGACCAACATTATTGTCAAAAAACAGTGCTCTGAATTCCTCTTGAAAAAAACTTTCAAGTGAGCCGTCACACAGCATACTGTTTTGTTAAAAAAATAAAGATCAAGTCACTGCGCCGTGTCACATGACCCTTTACCAACAGCAATGTGCTTACTATGTGGCTGGAATAAAACTGAAGTTTAAATGTCCGAGCGTTTTTACTGAAATATAATATTTCGGGAGATATTGAATTTGTGTTATACTTACGTACAAAATATTATCTACAACTGCTCAAATTTTTTTTTAATGGAATATTTTTGCTTGCGATGATTGATATTTGACATTTCGCATTAATTTATTTGCACATGTCAAGTCACTTTTAAAATACTATTGCTTTAAAATCAAAGGAACGAGATAGATTCAATTTGTTCAATACTATGGCCAGCCAGTTTTCTTCTAAACATAGCTTTAGATCTGTTTGTGTAAATAAAATGAGTTCTGTAATGAATTGATTATCTAACTCATTTTACATTAGTGCGATAATGAACTTCATTACCTAACGCAAGTTAATGACATAATAAATTCTAATTCAAGAAGTCGTGGGTAAACAAAATAACCTGGTTAACCAGTAACTTAAATAGTAAACAAAACTTAAATAGTAAACAAAACTAAACAAGTATTATGTAAATATCACAAATTATCTCTTCTAAATAATGAAATCGCCCACAGAAGTTGGTTTGTGTAACAACACTTTTGTGTCTGGCATTAAGAGATATATTTTAAGGAAACAAGCACACACTAATAAAATAAATATCACTAGGTATCAGGACTGAAATACCGAAGCGCATAACTCACGTAATCATTTACGATTAATTATTTAAAACTTTTAACCGGCATGCTTTTGCTATTAGGAAAAATGTAATACATAAAACTTGTTACAAGATCACGATCATTAAAAAATTGAGCAATACGGCGGCGTGCCAGTTGTAGTTCTTCCGGATGCATCACCAGTACTTTAATATACCGCCGTCATTAAGTGGGTGTCGGAACTTTCATTCTGGGTTAAAGAAGTAAGTTGTATTAATAAATCAATTTGTACGAACGGTATCGCCCATAGCAATTTTACTTATAAATAATCGTAAAGAGACCAGCGCTTTGCCAAATGTAGAAGTAGCAATAAAATGTCAGGATGACCAAAAAGAAATTTCTTTAGTGCTTTTTCTATTTATCGATCTCTTACATATTGTGTTGTAAACCATTCTGTTAATTTATCTTAGATTCCTGTAAGCAATTAATAAAGCTGTTAATTTTATTTAATTACCTTCGTGCGTGGAAGGACATGTTACAACAGTAGTAATCTTAGTCACAACTCAGCTGTATAATGGTTTTACAAACAATGCTTTAAAGTGCATTGCAAAAACGTGTTTTCGCCTACGATCTGCAATTCCGGATACCTATACAAATACAAAAATATTTGGTTCCCACAATCATCCCAGCAACAATATTAGTTATATTTTTGGTATATTTACTATATAATTATTTTAAAATTGGACTGCAGAGATGTGATATCATAAAATAGCAGTTAGCAATCAATTTTTACAGCCTGCAAGGTCCTCGATTGTATTAACTTAAACATTTAGAGGGTTAAAAGATATTAAATGTGGAACAACCTGAAACTACTGAAAGAAGCCTAACGAAAATTCAAGCACAATATAGTTCTCAACAGTTTATAAAAATTTGTTAATTTGATTGTATTGATTTAGACAGTTTGCTGTTCACAAACTTTTGTAGCCTTACTTCAAGTGCATTCTAATTAACGATCTAACTTAAAATTATTTTGTGCAGGTTTACTTGTAGAATATGTAAAATAATCTATATATACAACGCGTTGATTGTTAACTAGGGCAACGTCGCTGTACGTGTGCCTACAAATTATTTTTTCTTCTTTATAGCAAAAACGTCGGTCATGTTTATAAACATCTGTGAGGTAGAAACGCATAAACATTATTGACCCACATTTAGGATACAGTTAAATTACAAGCTGCTAACTGCAGCTGATACTATTGTTAATGTGATATTTCTTTGTTAAGCGCGTCTTATCTTTTAGAATAAAGTAACAGGACCTGTGGGATACGCCAAACGCTTTTCTTTATAAGCAATTCCTAACTGCGTCTGATTTTATTGCTAATAAGATATTTTTTGTTCAGCGCGTCTTTAACTTTATAATAAAATAGTAAAACGTGCAAACTACGCCACTAGCTTTTCTTTACAGACAATTGCTGTCTGCGGTTGTTTTATTCCAAACATGATATTTCTTTGTTGAGCGCGTCTTAAACTTGACAATAAAATAGCAGAACTCGTAAACTACGTCACACTCTATTCTTTACAAACAATTTCTAACTGCGGGTAATTTTATTGATAATATGATATTTTTTTGCTAAGCTCTGGTTAAACTTTACAATAAAATAGCAAAACCTATGGACTACACGCCACATGTTTCTTTATAAACAATTGCTAACTGCGGCTGATTTTATTGCTAATATGATATTTTTGTGTTAAGCGCGTCTTAAACTTTACAATAAAATAGCAGAACCCGTGAACTACGCCACATGCTTATCTTCACAAATTGCAAACTGCGGCTGATTTTATTGCTAATATGACATTCTTTTATTAGGCGCGTCTGAAACTTTACAATAAAATAGCAAAACCCATGCTTTTGTTTACAAACCATTGCTAATTGCAGCTAATTTCATTGCTAATACGATATTTCTTTGCCAAGCTCGTCTTAAACTTTATAATGAAATAGCAGAACGCGTGGACAACGCCACACGCTTTTTTTTAAGAATTGCTAGCAAATGTATTAGAAGAGATATATTGATGTCATTTATACAATCCAATGGTAACGCAGCTTAATGGCACCGATTACAACCCGTAAACAATAAATAAAGTGCCTTGAGAATGTTTCTGAATTCGTAGTCACTAAACATTAAGATAGAGGGAGGAGATTCGGATTTTCTACAGTATATCTACTTTATTCGCTTATTTATTTATAAGAAAAAACAGAGACAGCATAGCCCACGTGTATTTTCGTTATTCGGGAACCTTTCCAGTCCATTATATGAAGCGCACATTTGTTAGTACGGCACCGGCAGGGCGCTAAACATAAGCAAAATTTAAAGTTTACAGTTTGTATCTATAATTGGGACAATATCAGTCGATAGCTGGCAATCTCTCATCAGACTCATCGGAGAACACACATGTTGGGTTACGGATCCCTTCCATCGGATTAAACTTTAACGTAGAGCAGGATCGGGGACAGATCTGTGCTAAAAATCCTGGAGAAAAATACAGGTGAGATCATACAAACGATGCCGTGCACGAAGATAATCATAGATAGCTCAAATCAGATTTACAAATTGCACTGCAGCTGAGAATTCAAGAGATATTAGCAGATATTTAGAAATATTGTTTTATTATCTACTAGTATTTTATCACCCTTAGGTACTGAATCACCGTTTACAGTTCAAAAAAGCAAAATTTCAGATGAAATTAACCTTACTTAACCGAACCTGCCATACACAATCACCATTAGCGGGAATCAAAAAAGGACATTTATTTCTACAGTTAGATAAGTTTATAATGTGAACATTTAAATTGAAAATGTTAATAAACGGCACCAATATGAAGGAAAAATAGATACTTTTATTTTAAAGATTGTTTTATGTTGATCACGCGAGATAGTGATATAAATAAAAAATGAGCCAAACAGGTCGCTGGTACTTTTCCATACTTTTCACGTTTTAAATATTCTCTTGTCAAGCAGTGTCTTATCTCGCCGGTACGAGCCCGCTGCAGGCTCAAGACGTTAGTTACGTAGGTACGGCCGGCGCGCGCTTCTACTACGTAAAAGGCGCTAAGATAGTTAATGAGCTCACGAAAATGGTGATAACAACTTTACTTATACAGTTATCAAAAATATGCAAAAAATGAAAAATATTTTTTCTTATTAGAGCTAATTCATAGGCGTAGTTAAAATCACGTAACTGCCGGAAAACACGTTGTTGATATTAAAAAGTATCGTTTTTATTCTTAATTTTTAAAATAATTGAAAATTCTCGCTGATCCTAATAAAGTACTTCAAATAGTGTACCGAACTGATATAAGTTTATAACAATCGGCGTTTGCGTTTATGAATAAAAAACTAAACAACTTCAAAATTTTAAAAAATTCCTAGAGGGTGTCAAAGTGTTATTTGGAAAATTAGTAAAAAACAAATTTTGTAGTTCATTGCGAACTTTATCAGCTCAAAAAGTTAAAAAAAAATGGTGTGGGCAGTTTGTGAGGAATAATATTTTGAATATGTAATTTTGAGCCGCTAGTATATTTACAATTTTCGAATTGCCAAAAATGTTTTTACATCCCTCGATTATTAAGAGCTATTAACTAATATGATAATTTGTATTGATTGGATATTTTGGTTTTGAGTAATCGGGCATTAAAGTTGAATTTTCAAAAATTAATTTAATTATGCAGCATTTGGTAAAAAAAATCATTTGATTTTTCTTTATATGCACTATAACGCTGTGTATTTAAAATTTCAAAAACCGTTTAGAAAAAAATCTATACCAAAAAAACAGGTCTAATTTCCGTTTCCGGGTCCGGTTCCGATCAACGACCTTACAAAGAACTGCCTGCAATTAAAACTCTTCCACACAAATCTAAATCTTATCAAAATTTGTCAAGATCCGGAGATATAGAGTAACGCACGCACCCATTCATCCACTTACGCACCCACCCACAGACAGACATTTTTAAGAATTATTTTTTTGGGTTCCTTGGATCCCAAAATGCCTATTTCCATTAAAATCTGAAATTCGAACATTTGCATGAAGTATAACTTTCCTTGCTTCAATAGAAGTATAAGAAAGTAAAAATAATAAACATTCGCATCATTGCTTAATACTTACGTATTTTTAAAATCGCCTACTTTCCGTATTTTAGAATACAAAATACTGCGGGGTGCCTTCGCTACATGTCGTGCAACTCGACACAGCTTAGTTATTACATTTTAAAAAGAAGTTAGGAAAAAGTGTAGTTCGGAGCCCACGAGTTCCGTTAGTATATTTTATTTCTCTTATTAAAACAAATATGCTGCATCAGAAACTAGAGAAAAGTTAAATACCAATAAATCTTCAATTAATTACTGTATATTAGACGAAGCGGGTAGCAACAAATATAATTCAATGATAAATTGTTATAACTTCGAAATGGCATTTAAGCTTTTACTATTGGTAATTATGGTTTATTTTGTAAATTGAAAAGATTAAAAGGTGTGAATAATAAACTTAGATCATCAGGTAAATGCGTATTTGGAACCACATTTCAAAACAGAGGAAGGACATAGCCAACAATGGTTTGAAGCTTCGTCTTAGATTGCAAACCTATTAATACTTCTGATAAATTTCTAACAATTTATCACACAGACTCAGATCGGTGTATCAATTACGTCATAGGTCAGTAGACGACACTTTCTATGTCATAGAACTAGCAAATTTAATTATAACTTTAGTGCTTAAACAAACAAGGCCATCGAAAATATAGATTCAGTTTAATACAGCTATTTATTTAATATTGCAGAAGTTCAAATACTTTACCCGAACAACCATACAATACTCAGCAAGTGATTTTATCAAATTATGATGATGATCCAATTAATTTGCATTAGAGTTCGTCATGGGTAATGCAGCAAACGTTGCTTAAACACATATTAGCTTTTTTCATGCACTATCTTGTCGACAGTTAATTATCCCTATAAGTTTTAAGTTTTTTTTATAATGCCATGACATGCATTAATGTGAAATATTCTCTAAGAGCATTTATCTTATGATTCAATTATTTATAAACCGTTGGCCTTTTATATTTCGTCAAAACGGGAACCTCAAGTGTAACCTTACACCTAATCACGATGTTACTTAATTAAAAACTTATGTTTACAAAAATGTGTTTTTCATAATGTAGATAAAGAGTTTTCAAGCTTTCCTGTTTTTTAAATCTATACCGCGTGAGATTCCTATCCAATTTTTTTAATATTTTTTTTAACGCTATAAATTTTTAGGGTGATTTTCGATGTTTGATTTTTAAATATTAGAATTTATTTATTATCAAAATGTAAATGTTCAAGGCTGATTTTTTTGGTACTTCTCGCAATATTATGGTTCATAGTTTTGAATTTAAACGAAACCTTAATTTTAATTAATCTACGAACGATAAAATATGCAAATCACATGAACAACACAAATGATTACACATACATGTTTTTTGCTTGCAGTCATTAGCATAAAGATTCAAACAGTTTTATGGATGTCAGATTGAAGTAAGCTGCAATGACTATATTCGGTGATTGCCATCCAGATAAGATGCACTGAGAGGTGAGAGGTGGTAAATGTTAAGAGAATGCACCTGCAGATATAAAAGGAAGACAATTTGTTTTATATTCAGTTAACACCAGTGATTAGTGAAAAACACAAATCTAATCAATTTAAAATGAAGACGGTAAGGATTTACAGAATGCAAAGCGTAAATATGAAATTATTACATTGCAGCGAACGAATTAATATATTAATAGTAAATTTTAGTAGTAAAACAAAAATTAAAAAAGTCTCTTGACGCTACCTTTTTGGATTACATATTTGTCGCCAAATTTTTGTATTACGGTTTTTTAACATCTTACTATGTTGCTGCTTACCCTTGTAATAATTTGTCCCTCTTCATGTTTTATTTTGCAACTGTAATAAATACCATAAGAATAAGACTATGTGTTGATAAAAAAACAGAGTAATAAATACGGGTTTAATTAACGTTAGACAGAGAAGTACATGTAAAAATGTTGGAATTTTGAATTTTCAGATCATTGCTTTGGCCGTTCTTGTGGCTATTGCCGTTGCTGCTCCACAAGGAGGACCAGACAAAGATGCTCAGATCCTCAAATTAGAAAGCGACAATATTGGTGTTGATGGATATAACTTTGCGTAAGTATAATAATGTTTTTTTCTTTCAGGATTCTAGTCTTACAGCCTATCCCGACACATTCGGAATCAGCCTTTATGTCCTACTGCTGGGCTTCGGCACTCTACTCTGCCACGTACTTTTCTTAACGCTAAAGTGGAGTACGGGAGACCGACAGTTTAACGTCGAATCCCAACGACTAAATACCAGAGAAGGTTTTAGGCATTAATACCTCACTGCTTACATTAGATTGGGGAATGTGAGTGGCGGGTTGCGGCATAGATTTTTATTGCTGCATGGCTTTGGCGAAGAATCGTACCATAGACCTTTTGCGTTAGAGGCTGAGCGCCCAACCTCTGAACTACCGCCACTCTACGACACATTACTGGTCTATTAATCTCTTTCTTGGTCTACCAAGGATTTTTTTGATTTGAAATCTTAGGACTCTTTGTGATATACGTACGTTACACCTCCATACGTGTTCTCTATTTGTAAAACAAAAATTTAAAAGAACACATAACCCGTACTTCAAGACATTGTTGTAGAAACATTTTACACTGACACCATTGTTATTTAATTTAAGTCAATATTAGTAAAGCTTTGACGCCCAGAATATCTATCAGAAGATAAAATATAATTCAAATTTTCAAATGGCTACATCTGATATATACAACCTTAAATGATTCCGCACACGAGGGTCGTGATAATAGTTATACTATAATTATTTTCTAATTTCAGCTATGAAACAAGTAACAAGATTTCCCAACAAGAAGCTGGACAACTGCAAAATGTTGGAACCGATAATGAGGGCATTGCTGTCCGTGGTACCTACAGTTTCTTAGCCCCAGATGGACAACTTTATTCAGTCACATACATAGCCGATGAAAACGGATTCCAACCCCAGGGTGCTCACATTCCCCATGCGTAAATTTTAAGATAAAAAAATTAATTTCTGCTATTATTTAAGATGTACAGTATTGCATTTTAGTTTTATTTGTAAATAAAACTTTAAATTCAGATGCTGTTAAAGTTTCTACTTTTGTGTATTTTCAGACAAATTTAACAAAGTTCATTCGTTAAATTTCAAATAAAAAATATTAAATTTGGAATCATTTTTAAGATACCAACATTAGCTTTCGCGTGTGTTTTGGTACGTAAAAACAGAAGTGAAACCTATTTCTTCTTTTTAAATATATAAGAATATAGTTGTTAGCTCATTAGATAAAAAATATTTTTCTCGTTTCAACGATATACATATCGAAAAATTAACGATGACTTAATGACAGAAAACTGAAACCCTGAGTGACTTGAGTTCAGCCCACTTAACCATATAACAATACCACAACTAATAAATAGGGCCCTAGAATGAAAGGAATACTGTACGGCGGTATTTTTAAATGACAGTCAAGCCTTTGATAAGGTTTGACATCCTGGACTTCTAATGAAAAGTAAAAGAACTTTTTCTCCTCTTTTCTATAACTTGATGAAATCATATATGTGCGACCTACAGTTTCAAACTAATGAGAACAGTGAAGTGTCTTGCCTCAATTCGATAAATTTGGGGGTACCACAGCGCAGTGTCGTTGGACCACTTCTGTGTATAGTGTATACTATACACAGAAGACTTACCAATGGCGGACAACACAGCGATAGGTACTTTGCGGACAATACAGTCATTCTGGTAAACCATGAAAATCTAGAAATACTACAGTTGGTTACGAAAATGGCGTATCGACGTGTATCGACAAATAAATTTTAACAGCATACCTACCAAATGTGCACGATGTCATATACGGAAAGAGTGTCAAACATAAAGGCAAGCTGGAATCTCACACTAACCTGTTACTGGAACCCCTATAGCTGCATGAGAATAATACAAGACTTAAAAACATCTGGCTAATAGACCTAAGATTAAGGTAGGGGATGTAACGTGGCTCGACGTCTTATTCATCATGTCACATTCTGTTGTTAAGTCATAACATTAGCCTATAAAATGTATTTCATTCTGATTGATCATATTAAACATATAAAAAAAAAGATATAAATACTGTGATATTTCTTTTGATCATTTATTTAGAAAAGAAACTGTTGAAAAAATGTACAAATTTAAAAAAGTTAGCTATGAACTCTTTTGTGTAACGAAAGAGAGTTGGCTGTAAATTTATTTTAAGTACCAATAATTCATGCATAAGTAGTCATCTAACCTGACCCACTGGGTATAAGAAAAGCTAGAAATGACACGTGTATTAATTATCAACTTGCTACTTAACATTTTAAAAATCCAAACTATAAACCATGACCAAAAAGCCGACTACCAACAGCCACTTCATTGACTAATCTCTTTGCCGCCCATTACTTTATAAAATGGTTCAGAATATTACAAAACATGTTGTCTTGAGATGGTTGAAGTTTTCTGCGATGCACTCATTTAATATAACGAGTATACAGAAAAGGGGTCAAGTTGGTTTCCGTTGAATTTTGTTTACGTGAAGACATGTCTGAACTTTTTCCACTCTGTTTGTTACATAACCTCACTATAACCCGTCATATGCTTAAATGCACTCATTATTAATTATTAACTAACTACTGAATAATAACACGCTATAACACAACAGAATATCCCACGGTTTTCGTAAAACCAACTTAAAAATCTGCGTTTATTAGGACTGTTCACAACATTTTTTAGAGTACTTAAAGCGTTGTTAAATTTTTCACATTTTTGTGTTACGCGCTGCCTAGGTTCATAAAAGCTATTAACTGGTGTGGCACCATCTCGCAAGCCACCTGATCGCAGCATTTAGACTAATTATTTGCTCATCAGAGATGGCAAACGTTTCCTGTGTACAATTAGGTGTTGCTCCGTCTTGGTGGAAATACCCCTGCTGTAGTTTTTTATTATCGCGTTGTTACTCCAAAATGGTTGTAAAAAGTTTCTCCTGATATCTGGCTGCGTTTCTGGTTAGTTGTTTGGTATAAACTGATAATAAGTACTTAAACAATTTCAAAACTTATTTAGATATTTAGAAACTTATTTTCTTCTACGTAGACATTTTTCCCGGTTTTTCTTCACGCGTTTATAGTGTATCTATTGATGATGATACCCAGTGCCCTGTCCACCTCTTTAAAAGTCTTCATGGGTTAGAAACTGTACTTTTAAATTTGCAACAAAATTTTATGGGCAAGAGATTTTGTTTTCGTATTTAATAAAATAGGCACAAAACATTCTAAGACGCCAACAAACCAGAAAATGCGCTAAAAAGAATAAAAACGACCAAAACCCTTAAAAACGACAAAATGTGATTTAGATTTTGGAATTACAGATACCTTAAACAGGAATTATATTCGGTCTGTCTTAAATATTGCCATTTATAAAATAAGGGCATTTGTGTAACTATTCTAGCTCTAATAATTAAAAACAATTCCCAAATTCCCAAGAAACAACAAGTTTGACAACTAAGACAAACTTAACTGTCAAACCTGCGTTTATCTTATGCGCTCAGGCATGCCTACCAATAAAAATAATTTAACGCAAGCCAACTTGATCCCTTTTTAAACGCTCGTTGCAAAAATCGTTTATTGTTAATTAAAAAATTACAAATTCCTAGAAACTTTACAAGTTGTGCAAGTTCTGTTATAATTTAACACCTTAAAAGACTCGAAAAATTTATCTGAAACTCTAACTGCTGTACAAAATCATGCACACAATCTTTAATACAAGTTCACATCACTAAACACACGAAGGTTTCCCAGTTTGAAATGTATCGCATCCTGTTATTATTATAGTAGTACTTACTCATGCACTATGTTTCGCTGTTGTATTTTTGATGTAGTTGTAGGTTATAGTAGCTACCAGCAAAGATGTAATCGGGTAATAAAATACAAGAACTTAATTTCTGCAACGTTCTAATATAAGCGCCCTAGCCTTAACCTTTCACACGAGCTGAAATTAAAAATCTACTAGAGGTAATATGGGTTACCTTGCCTTTTTATTTCATTGCAAAGATCTTCTAACAAATGCTAGTTTACTACACAGAAACATATTAAAATTCTTTAACGAGAGCATATTATGCCCCCAATATTTGTCATAGTATTATGTATGCTACATTAATGGTTAATTTCTAGATCATTTAAAAAAATTAAAGCGAAGCACTTTGCCTGGACTTTCCTATGCTTTAGAAATGGTAACTTATCATATTAAAAAAAATTTTCTTTAAGCCATTTATAACTACGATTGCACCTACACCTACCTGTCCACGAGCATCATGAGAGCACACCTAGCTAACTTAACGTCGTACTATGAATAATTTATCCAAATTTTCAAAAGAAAAAAATTGATTTTTTATTAAATTTATGCTAAAAACCGGAAGGACTAATTCGCCCAACAAATATTTTTATCTACGGTGTTTTAAACAAAGTTTCACGAATTTCAGATTTTCGTAAATTTATAGAAGGCATCACAGACAAAATAACAGAATGGGGCCCAGACGAAATTATAGCTCATATCAAGCTCTATTAGCTTACAAAATTTAGAATAAATCGTATTATCAGATTTTGAGCAGTATGTTTTTAAAAGATGTCTAGTAGCGTGCAATATTGTGCACCCTTAGGGCGATTTTCAATATCATTACGATCTGATAACGCGCTTGTAAGTAAATGAAGGTTAAAACTCAAATTTTCAAAAATTTATAATAAGCATCAGAAAGTAATTTGCGAGCTGGGACCAAACCAAATTGTAGCTCATCTTTAGCTCCATGAACTTACAAAAATTTAATAAAATCGTGAAGCCAGTTTTCGAGCAATATTTTTTATTTAATTTTCGAAATTTTGGAATCTTTTTTACTTCATAGCTCTTTAATTTTTTGTGCACATTAACATTCAGTCTTTATGAGGCTATTACGTTAAAATATTTGAAGCCGATCGGTCAACTTATTTTTAAGTAACAAGACGCTAAATTCAAAATATTCAAAAAATCGTAGAAGGCGCCCTTTTGTAGCTAGAGAGTTCGAATAATAGCTTTGGATTGGTCCCTAAAGTCTTCTATTAGATTCAATTTTTAAATTTGTGAAATTTAATTTCGGAAATAAATGCTAGCAATAAAACATGTCTAACTTCCGCTTTCGGTTTCGGACTTTTCTTTTATTTTATTTTCCAGATGAATTTTTTGATAGACCTCCACATTCCAAAGCTCATTAAAATCGGCCCATAAGTTTGGGAGTTATGAAGTGCACATACCCACATACCCACCCACCCACTCACAGACAGACATTTTTTAAAATACAGGGTCCAAAACATGTATTATGTAAAACTCTCGATTTTGAAACTTTTCATGAAATCAATACTTTCCTGTACTGAAAGCATAGGAAAGTAAAAATGGTTGTGATTATTCTCAAGGTATGATTACATACATATACCACATTTTACATCAACTTAGTAAAAGATTTCTATAATTAAAATACTGTAATAACTTTTAAAAAAGTATTTATTATCTTCTAAAGGCATCCAAGAATGTGCGCATACTTACTCAAGGACTATACAGAAAACCTGATTATCTATGCAATAAATAATACATCTTTATGAAGTATGAAATTTTGATAACTGAGTCTTACATTTAATACCATAATATTTATTTGTGCATAAAATTATAACTTCAGCACAACTTAAATTACTGATTTTTTTTGCAATGTGTTCTAATATGGAACTAAAGTAAAACTTTTAAATCACAAAAGGATCTTGTTGGTGATGCCATAATAACTTGAGATTTACATTTGACTAATAAGGATGACTTCTGTACAATAATAAATTATATTAATGTAGTCTGAAAAATGAGGAAATAAATTCCTAAGGAGCTATTCTGATATAATTGTATAGTGTAACTCAGAATGAGATTCTGGCATTTAGCATTCCAAAATGTACCGCTACTGTAGGTGCATGATGATCCGGATTTAGAAAAATACCCACGCTAATTACTACATGGAAATAGTTGTAAACAACGAATTATGTACTGGTAAATCTTCTTTTTGTCACGATCCGTATTCGCAAAAAATCTAATATTAATAAAAAAAATTAATTGAATAGTATTAAATTTAATTATATTTGCATTATTTTTTAAATTATAATCTCTTTGAGGCAATTAATAACTACAGAGCCAATGGACTGAAATTTTAACATCAGCCCACATTTTTGTTAACTATTCACAATTGATTTTGACATAGACATTTCACACGAAAAAATTCAATAGCGCTGGTATCCTTGCGGTAGGCAAGGTTAATAAAGCTGAAGAAATTTGATGAAATCTACTTATCATCATGCTGTGCATTTTCATTTAAAATAGCTTTTAATTTACTTTTTATACAAACTTGTTTTGAGAATTAATTATCAGATAATATTAAGCATGTTTAGTACGTAAAGTAGGTATACGTTGTGGATGCGATTCATTAAAAGTTGTTTTATATTATATTAAAAAGAAAGTGTATGGTTTCCCATTGTTCAAAAATTTGTTCATTATAAGGTTACCCAGTTATGTTTGAATATCATTGTCGAAAATATGTTGATGACATCTAAAACAGCTAGCTCACAGTCACCGTTTATATAACAACTTTCATTTGGGGCACCCTTCAACGACGATGTACTAATATATACTGGAAGGTTAGTAAGTAGTAATTTAAATGTTTAGTCAATGAAAATTTAGCCTTAATTATAAAAATTGTTTGTTAAATTTTACTGCATACTTTGTCGATGTACAATTTTTCATAGGTTTCGTTATCTGGTTGCCACAGCAACCATTTTTTTAAATAGCACTTTACATTTTTTTACGTTTTTGGATTCAGCAATTGCTTCTCTTCCTGGTATAATATAGTTTTCATAAGATTACATCAGAAAATTTTTGAATAAAATACCTTCAATGTTTGAAAATTTCCTAGTTGCTGTAACAACCAAATAACAATATATATAAAAAATTGAACATTATTAAAGTATGCGAGGAAATTTAACAAGCAACTTTTTAAGTATGGTGAACTCATTTTGATCCTGTAACCAAATCGATTCTGATATTGGCAGAAGTATACGTTTTCAACTTCTAGGAATAGAAAACATTGATTTTTGAAACAGATCTGTGTGTATACTATGCGTGTGTGAGCTAATCTTTTCCCTTCCTCCCACTCTTCGATTATGTCAAGTCATTTTCTTGCTTCTGGTATTTCCTTTTATTAGTCCTGTCCTTAAGACAGTCAATTGATAAACTAATTTAACACATTAATCTAATTGGATGGTGAGAGTAAAAGACATCGAAGAGTAATGTTAACTAAGCCACATCACTTAGCTGCAGTCGAAATAAATCACTTAACGTAAAAATGTTAATTTATTTTTAATTTAACCCGAAT
Source organism: Ctenicera cuprea (assembly GCA_958336395.1). Taxonomy (NCBI): domain Eukaryota; kingdom Metazoa; phylum Arthropoda; class Insecta; order Coleoptera; family Elateridae; genus Ctenicera; species Ctenicera cuprea. The sequence continues at coordinate 30,241,759 of OY284487.1, read as the reverse complement.
GTTTTAAACTAAAATGCTGAATAAACCATTAACCAAACAGAGTCTTGCAATTTTTTATTGGTGTGAGCTTCTTCATGTCCTATCCCTGAAAATGAAACAGAAAATTACGTCAAGCACTCACTTTTTTTCGTTTACCTCGCAGTGTTAACACGATTTTAATTAATGTAAAAATGCTTCACTTACCATATCCAAATTTTTAAAAATAGGGTCAACATAAGATTATTAAATAATATTAAAATTTTATACTTTGTGAATCTGTTGAGCTATTTTGTTTTAAAATATTTTACCTTCATAACACAAGGATCTTCCCGGATTGACGCACAGAAACATGTGCATTGTGCATTACCAAATGTTTACATATTAAAACTATTGCAGTTTAGCCTTGCTTGATCTAGAACTAACTTTAAGAAGGTTTAACCTCAATTTACGTTTAAAAGGTGTTTGTAGAGCAGCAAAAAATAAAAGCTTTTCAGTTGGTGCCGTTTCTGTGACAGATGCGCAAATGCATAACAATTCTTACAGTTCATTCCTACGAACAAGTTTTAATAAATACTAGCAAAACCCGTGGGCTACGTGTTTTGATATATTTTAAATTTTTGTTAACTTCATACTATGCGCTTGCGTCTCGGGAAGAAAAGCCCTTAAAAAAAACAGGAAAACTCGACAAAACAGATGGTAAACAATGTTAAGACATAAAAACCACCCTAAAAAAAACTTCAGGAAAAAGTACCCAGAAAACATACTATAAAATTCCCTGAAAAATTATTTTTATGAAAAGCCAGAAATAGATTACTTTGAATTAGCATTTTCCCCCATTTTCACAGTACTGCTTTAACAAATATTTTTAAAATGTTTTGGAAGCAATAAATACGCATTTCAAAATCTTGTTAGGCATTTGATATAATCGCAAAATGAAACTTGCTTTTATACAAAATAAATTGATCGGCAAAAAAACGCATCTTTTTCAGGAAAATCTATTTCTTAATTATACCGCGATCAACCAGCAAGGAAATAGACGTGCTTTCGTTTTTGAGATGTTTTTCGGCGTTTTTTTTTTTAGAAAATTATATTACCGGTTTGTTTTTTCCGGGGAATGTTTTTAATGCAAGATCTTATAACCGAAATGTTTTGAGATGATTTATGTCGGGGCCATTTTTCTCATAGACGTATTTGCCAACAAATTTTTGCTGAGACAGACTTTCAGAGACGTTTTCACCGTGTACCAGAATTTCCTCTTGCACCTTTTTAACAAAAGCACAATTATGCGCCACTGCTGAGGAATTAATACTTTTCCCGGCGATTTTGTTCTGGGTCTTCTTTGAGGAACGTTTTCTCCGTAAACCGAAATTGACCCATATGAGCGAAAGCAAAGTGAGACGCCACTGATTAAATGTATAAAGCAGCCGAAGGAATTGCAGATGTTTATAGGTTTCCAATATTTAAGTAAGGTCACCGTACGTGATTAACAGATTTGCGCTGTCATTCTTTAGTGTTATGTTTTATGCATTAAGTATTAGCTTTTCGCGGTAAATGTATTTTGCATGAAATGTTCTGTAGTACTTACGCTATTATCCACGGTATTACGTTCAGCAAGGTGGAACTTTAATATTGGCTACACATTATTGTTTTTATCATTAATAATTAGTGGCAACTACACAACAACAACAAAAAAACAGAAAAAAAATAAACAACCCCTAAAAAAATGTTAAAACTTTTTAAATAAGCTCCAAGAAAAAATTTTTTGTAATATTGTTAAGGAAATAGAATTCTTTAAACAATCGTAAAAAAATCACAGTAAAAAAATTGTTATTTAAAAAATAGTACCAATGTCTTTCTATTTGAGCAACCCTTTGGAGAAGTTTTTCAAAGAAAAACTATAGCGTAAAATACAGATTTCTGACATGTATGATCTCATGCAAAATTTGTTTTGTAGAGGGTGTTTATTTAATATTAGCTAATAAAGCAGTTTTATAGGATTATGTTCGTTAAGACTTAAATTCTGACAGACTTTCACGTGACACGCTGTATAAAATAAGTTTTTCATAATTAAATGATGTAAGTGTAATCTATATTTTGTAACAATAAAATGATTTTTAAGCAGATACCTGAATTGGAACACTGAACATTAGTAGACTACCACGACATCATATTTTAAGTAGGGATTAGAATTTTACTATTTAAAAACTTTAATAATTTATTTAAAAATCAAAAAATAATTAGATGTCCCCAACAACATTCCATAATTCCGAAGAGCTTTTTCTTATACAGTCTTTGCGTATCTGCCATAACAAAGGTATTTTAGCAGGATTTAGCTGAAACATCTATAAGTTTCTGTTGTGCTACCAACGCCATCTAAATGTATATCGAGGGTAAACTTCCTCAAAACTAGTTTTAGACCAAGCGAGGTTAGATTCAAAATATCGATTTAATATCTAAAAATTTTTGGTTAGACATTAAGTTATTTTGGTATTATAGGAAAATTTTTCTCATTAGTCTATAGGAAAAGTTTGTTTGTCGATAATTGAACTGCATATACATTTGCGGCTAGAAATAAAACAAATAAATATTTTATTAACACTTAGGTACAGTCACACTATTATTATTTGATTTGTATAATATTGTTTCCTTTATTTTGCGTTTAAATTTAACACAATTTTGTAACAGTTTATGTTTGATTTGCTAAACAAATACTTTAAAAAAAATTTAAATGCCAATACAGGAACTATATTGATCCGGTTGCAAATTTAAACGCTGAAGGTTATGAAGCCACGCGAAAATTGTTATTTGATGTAATAGTGCAATTACTGACGCTCATGCAGTAGATGTAATAATATAAACATGCCAATTACTAAAACACAAAATATTTAAATAATACAAGCTTATAATTTATTTACATAATCATGTTTAAATCTTATGTAAAATAAGCAAAAGTCTGCAACTATTCTTATTTAATTTTTTTAACACTACTATATTTTATTAAAATACGAGATTGAATAAATCAGAAAGTAGCTACTTTACTTTGCGCTACAATCACAAACATTTTTTTCTTCAAAATAATTAGTTTCTCAACTCGCTGAAAACTACGTGTGTGTGTGTGTGAAATACTCTTCTGGTTTTAAAAACAATTTATGGCGATACCAATATTTGCAAAATCTTTCAAACCTTTAAACCAATTAATTAACAGTAAAACATTCACAGAAACAGCAATATATTATTATATATTGAAGTAATCTAGAATGTTGTGGCTTTCCAAACCTCATATTACAAATTCAGCGAACTTTTCCGTTTCACTAAATATGACAAAGGTCAATATGCTTACAACTTTTGTTAAAACTGCATCTGGTTATTCTATCATATATTTTAATTCTCTACCAATCTTTTACAATCAGATAAATTGTTAATATAAAATTAATCATTCCTAACAAAATACGTTGTACTGTGACCTACAATTTATACCGGCCTTGCTGGAGGCGACCAGAAAATCATCTCAGGCCAATGTCTAAGCGCACCAGAAACCTTTTGTAGCTAATCCATTTTAGTGAACTTCATAGCATCAGCACCTAAAATGTTTTAATGGTCTCATTAACATAAATCTAGTAGCTTGTCAACTCCGACAAGGTATGCTTTCCTTATTTAATGCCTGTGATAGGTGCGAGATTGCAGCAATTGCAACGTTACATGAATGTGGTGATCACAATGCCTGGGCTAAGATGCGTTAGGAGGTGGTAAATGTCAGAGAAGACATGCGGAGATGGTAAGAACAGCCCGGCCCGTCTAGGGACGATCTGATATAAAAGCAACAACCTCCACTTTATCTTCAGTTTACACCAGTGTTTAGTGAAAAACCATACATCCACCAACATGAAGATGGTAAGAAACAGCAACCGTAGCACTTCAGGATAACAACGATTTTTTGTCAGCTTTTTTTAAGTGAAAGCAAATTGTGTAACAGATTTTAACATAATTTATTCACGATCTGCTTTAGAACTACAGATTATTAAAATCTAATTAACCAAAAATAAATCCAGGCTTAAATTTTTGTATTTGTTAGAATGGAGTTTTAAAACTTTTAAATTTCAGATCATTGTTCTTGCCGCCCTTGTGGCCGTTGCTGTAGCTGCTCCCCAAGGTGGACCAGACAAAGATGCTCAGATCCTGAAATATGACAGCGACAACATTGGAATTGATGGATATAACTTTGCGTAAGTTTAATAATACCCCTGACAAGACAACAATAATATCGTTATTTTCAATTTACAGTTATGAAACTAGCAACAGAATTTCCCAGCAAGAATCTGGACAACTCAAAAACGCTGGATCTGAAAACGAAATTATGGCCGTTCAAGGTCAATACTCTTTCGTTGGTGCCGATGGAGTAACCTACACTGTCACGTACATTGCTGATGAAAATGGTTTCCAACCCCAAGGTGCTCACCTTCCCCACGCATAAATATATTAATAACTCTAGCTAGGAAAACATACAGCACTGTTTAATTTATTACTAAGAAATAAATTAAACATTTCTGTATCGCTTTTTTACAATTTTTATAAAATTGTGAAATAGTGATCTCTACATGCAAATGTAAATATGTAAAATTGTTTATAAATTTATAATAAAAATTTTAAATCAAATGCACGTTTTTATTTAAACTCAAACAACAAATTGTTCTCTTGATGTTACTTCTATAAATAATACAATAACAGCATAAAAAATTAACTATAATTAAGAAATTCAATTACACAAGTAGTCGTAACACCTACGTGCGAAGTTTAATCATCTACTGCACCTACTTGTTTACTGGTTACATAATAATTACATTATCTTTTTGTAACTCTATAGTTAGAGTGATCGAAATAATGCTGAGATAGAAATTAAGGTAATAATTGAGATGATTATCGCTCATTATCGTAGTTAGTGTTCCCATCTTCACGTATTTGTCCGTGAACTTAAAAGGTATTTTCACTTTCTAGTCGATCCCCGGATGAGCAAGAAAAAGGTCCAGCAGTATATAGAACTATTTATCAGCCGTGCCTTCATGTAAATACACATCCGCTTTGTTTTGATGATGTATATACAAAAATTGGAAGAATGGTAATTGACAGAACAGCACTTTTAAATTAGAAAAAATAAAAAGATCAGTTCGTTTAGATTCATTAATATCACTATGACGAGGTTATGGGAACTCCGAGGACCATAAAGGTCAAATTATTGAAGGTACTCGTGATCTGTGTATTATTATAGGGCGATTAATGCTACGGAATTCGCACTTCATTCATCTTCTGATACATCAGATATTGTTTTGTCATAATTATCATACATAAACAGTACTAATTTTGCAAGGTAGTTCCTCAGACAGTATACAAAACACTGAAATAAAAACAAATAAGATATTAATAAATATAAGTATCAGATTAAAAATAAAGGTTAGAACAAGATTAAAAATAAGGGAAACACTTCGTCTGAACTTCCCTGCAATTTTTAATGGTTTACTTTTCATACGAGTAGCATTTATGCACCATAGCAGTGGCGCGTTTACGCGTGAGCCACCTAGGCGCGTGTACATAGTAAGCGATAATTAGAGACTTCGCTTAAATGTTATAAGTACTCTTTTATAGTGCACAAAAACACGTAATAAAATAACATAATATAACATACTAGTTGTAGCAAATACTAAAGCAATAACGTGAATCTTTCACATTTTCTAACAGTAGGAGCCTCAAAATCGCATAGCACCTAAACAAAAACGTGCAACGACCGAACAGCTTTTATGCGGTGACAATACTTGGCACTGCACTGGAACTCTGGTACGCATGATTGCGTCTAGCCCCAGCTGCCGAATTGGCATCTGTACTATAACACTGCGGACCCTGGGCGTGATCCGTTGTAGCCTTTTCGTCGTACGTTGTGTCTATTTTTTTAATGTAGTCACAAATTCAAGATTGTGGGGTATAAAGTAGCTGAATTTTACAAATAAAACACAAAAGAGGTTTATTACATTTATTGAATCTCTTAAATATATATCTTCAAGATAATACAACTATCACATCTCTTGTTTTCTTCAATAATATATTTAAAAAAAAATTGCGCCTGCAGCCGACTTGCCGTTATTTAACCTCAGTATTCAACTATTCAGACTAAGGCAACTGCAGAAAACCTACCCAAAGTTGTACGCTTTTGACGTGTTCTCATATTATTTGAAATAAAGTAGTTCGTAGCAAATTTCTAACATAAAAAAATAATAATTATACACTAGCACTACTCACTAAAGGAGTCCTTGTGGCTGCAGCTGGATTGCCACAAACGCATAGAACAAGCCTATGCCCGCAGCTGAGTTGCCCCGAGCGTAAAGTCCAGGTAAGAGAAAAGTTGCCCGAGCGCATGCAACACGCCGATACCCGCAGCTGCACTGCCAGAGCGCAAAGTGCACGTAAAAGCAAAATTGCCCCGAGCGCATGCAACAAACTTATACCCGTAGCTGGCTGCGCCGAGTGAAAAGTACAGGTTAAAAAAAAGTTTCACCAAGCGCATGCAACAAGCTTATACCCGCAGCTGGGTTTCCCCGGGCGCAAATTACAGGTAAAGAAAAGTTGCCCGAGCGCATGCAGTAAGCCGATACCCGCAGCTGCACTGCCGGAGGGCAAAGTACAGGTAAAAGCAAAATTGACCCGAGCGCATGCAACAAACCTATACCTATAGCTGGCAGCGCCAAATAAAAAGTAGAGGTAAAGAGAAAGTTTCACCGAGCGCATGCAACAAACCTATACTCGCAGCTGGGTTGCCCCGAGCGCAAAGTACAGTTATGAGAAAAGTTGCCCGAGCATACAACCGGCTACATTGCCCCGAGCGCGAAGGGCAGGTAAAATGAAAGTCGTTCAGAGCGCATGCAACAAACTTATACCCGCAGCTGGCTGCGTCAAGCGCAAAGTAGAGGTAAGAGAAAAGTTGCACCAAATGCATGCAAAAGGTCTATACTTTCCGCTAGATTTCGCCGAGAGCAAAGTACAAAGAAGAGGAAGGAAGTCTTTCTGCTGCAGTTGGGTTGGCCCGAGCGCGTACAATAAACATATACCCGCAGGGGTTTCCCCTAGCGCAAAGTAGAGGTAAGCCTTGCTGCTGCAGCAGGGTTGCTACAAGCCCATGCAACAAACCTATACTCGCAGCTGGGTTGTCCCGAGCGCAAAGTACATATAAGAGAAAAGTGGTTTCAAGCGCATGCAACAGGCCGATACCCGCAGCTGCATTGCCTCGAGCGCAAAGTGCAGGTAATGGGAAGTTGCCGAGAGCGCATGCAACAAACCTATACCCGCAGCTGGTTGCGCCGAAAGCAAAGTAGATCTAAGAGAAATGTTGCACCGAACACATACAACTATCCTATACTCGCAGCTAGATTGCACCGAGAGCAAAGTACAGAGAAGAAGAAGGAAGTCTTTCTGCTGCAGTTGAGTTGCCCTGAACGCTTACAACAAGCTTATACCAGCAGCTGGGTTTCCTGTGGCGCAGAGTACAGGTTAGAGTAAAGAAGCCTTGCTGCGCATGCAACAAGCCTATACTCACAGCTGAGTTGACCCTAGCGCAAAGTACAAGTAAGAAAAAGGAACTCTTGTTGTTACAGCTGGGTTGCGCCGAAATCATAGAACAAGCCTATAGACGCAGCTAGATTGCTCTGAGCACAATGTACAGGTAAGAGAAAGAAAATCTTCCTACTGCATTTGGGTTGCTCCTAGCGCATACAACAAGCTAATACCCGCAGCTGAATTAACTCGAGCGCAAAGCACAGGTAAAGGGAAGAGAGTCTTGCTGGTGCAGGTAGGTTACTTGAGAGCATACAGCGAGCTTATAGCCGCACTGGGTTGCTCCGAGCGCAAAGTACAGGTAAAGGGAAAGTTGCCGCGAGCGCATGCAACAAGCTTATACCCGCAGTTGGATTGCACCGACCGTAAAGTACAGGTAAGGTAAAAGAAGCTTTGCTGATGCAGCTGGGTTGCCCGAAGCGCATACAACAAGCCTATCCGTTCCAGAAATATAAGTCGCACACCCCTACACAGTATTTTTGTCAAAATCTCAAAATCGAACATTTTCGTGAAATCGATACTTTTCAATACTGAAAGAAAACAGTATGTCTATTTACAAGAGCAATTTCATGGTATGACACGACTTACTAACCTGTTATGAAAATGCGCATAACCTTTCAGGTGGTTCCAAAATTTTTACAATTGTATGTTTTTAGCCAAAAACAACAAAATCGCTATATGCCAGAAAACATTAACTTTAAGAAACCCTATATGCGCGTGTAGTCTGTTATAGCTATTAAGACGACAAGTGTTTTATAGACAGACGCAGACGGTTTAAAATTCGAGGTCGGTGTTTAAATCTGAGCGACCGTAGGGAGCGAGGATTTAATAGACCGAGATTTTTAAACTATAAAACACGTGTTGTCTTCAAGATTTTATCTAACACTAATAGAATATCATAATTAGTCTTTTAGTTTTAGTCATTTTCAACTCAATTTTGCTTGAGTTATTAGATAGGTCTGTCTATGGAATGTTATGTGTGCTATGGTAACGAGTCAACAAAGTATTGTCATTTCGTTAAAGCGTATTTTAAATAGCTATAAAATACGTTACCATTGACGACGTATTTTATAAGGAACGATGTATTTTATAGTTAACTTAACAAACGAATTCAAATGCACCATAGAAACAGTATACGGTGTTAGTGTTAGATAAAACTAGTTATGAGTGCTTAGAACAATTGGATAACTAAAAAATTCAAAATTAAATGTTTAGTATGAGCTACTTAATCACAAAACATTCTGCTCTACAATAAACACGTACCTACTACATACAACCTACAAAGTGAATATTACAAAAAAAACAATGAAATTATTATAAATTTTTTTCTAAGAAACGGTTTGGCAGATTTTTCGTAAATTGGCATTAGTTGGTCCATTTTTATGTAAAAACATCACGGACCTACATAAAAACGTTTAAATAAGTAAAACTGAATTTGCATTGAACAAAATGGTTACATAAATCTTTGAATGCCAAGAAATAGTTTAAATATGTTCAACTGATATTTGTCGGTCATACAAGAAAGGCTCTCTCTATTAAATTATTTATATACCTAATATTCCAATAATCTTGTATAACACATGAATTACATTTTTTATCACTGTCTAAAAGTTAGTGTGTTTAGAGCGAAACGGTTTTTTAGTTTTCCGTGCCAACAGACTAAATTTAGCTTTCTAAAAAAAATATTGGTCGTTATTTATATTTCTCCGGTATTGTCATTCAAAATTAAAATATAATTCACATACACAAATATTTTTCAGTTACTTTAAATTACCATAAACATTTTATTTTTTATACAGTTGTAACACCCACGTAAAGAGTACAAAGTTGAGTAATACTGGAAGTCAAAGACTTAAATTACGTTGCTTACTGTCTAAACAAAACTGGTAGGTGTAATTTATTTACATTTTGTTGTATTTCTAAAATTGTAATGTGTGTCAACTTCGGTTTTGTTTTATTATAACAATTTATAATAGTTTATACGGGGCAACTTATGTTTCGTGTTATCAGTCGGATACGGTCAAAAAGGAAGAAAAAGGTGGAATCTGTATACCCAAGTGCAGGTTACGAATCCGTCAAAATTATAAGTGTGCGGAGGGTGTGTGCGATAATGTACGAATATGCGTCTGTAGTGGCACTTTTATATCAATAAAATAAGTTAAGTTTTATTCCGAGTTATCTTCACAACATTTGGATATTCCTCCTGACGATAGAGGTCTATAGAAACAAACGTTTAAATAATCAATCTCCAAATAAGGGTAATGGGTTAAAATACAAAAGTCTTCCCCATATACTATTTATTAAAATATTTAAATAAATAACTAATAAGCGAAGTATACGTATGCAACATGTTTCGGCACTAGGCCATCATTAGGCAATTAATAAAAAAGTAAATAAGTATTTACCATAATTAGAAAGTATAAAGATCATTAAGAAAATTACAAGATTAATAACCTCCAAACGTACCACATGAACAAATGTTTCTTATAGTTTTAAATAGAACAATCAAATCATAAGATAAATTAACAGGAATATGTAAAAACATATACACAAGTTGCAAAAATATGAAACAAACTATTATAAGCAGAAACAACAGTAATTAAAATTACAATAAAATAATGACGCATTAAGCGACCGACCTTATACAAGGAGCGCAAAATACACTAATCAAAACTAGGTCAACACCTGACAACAAATTTAAAAACAGCGACATTTGTGTTTGACAACAGTAACTAACAATGAAATAGAAAACTGTAAAGGTCTGAACGACCAAAATACAAGGATATCACAAAAAGTCGTTAAAATTCAAATTATAAATTAAATAACAACAATGGACACAATTAAATATATTAGTTATATCTATATTTCAAAAATTTCAAAACACAAAGCACTTCAGTACTACTAAAAAATCAAAATTAAGGTTAGTGACTAGCAAAAGCAAATTTGTTTGATACATAGTCCAAATTAATGTTATGATTTTTAATAGGACTAACATGTTCTAAAACACGTTTTTTAATAAATCTGCTAGATTGACCAATCTAATGCTAAGATATAAGCCTATACCTTACAGGCCTTACAGCCCCTATGTAAAATAATGCAATAACTGCTGTATTGTATACATACCAAAGTACGTACCAAAGTACTTACCTGAAAGACAATCTTAGAATGCCCGTATCTCACAATTATTTTTATTATAAAATGCTTTAAAATGTTGATCTTTGCTTTAATTGAATTCTTTGTTATCTTAGGTTCGTAATAAAGCTTTAGGAAAAAAAGGGACAAAATAAATAAAACAGAAACACGTAACCAAATATTACGTTACAAGGGTAATTATTAAATGTCAATTTCAAATTATATTAGTTTATAGGGTATCAAGAAATTTTAAAATTCCACTTTTTTAAACAGACACTTATCTTTGTTTCTTCGCAGTTACTGTTGATATCCTTAAATCGATAACTGTGCAAAAATATATTCTCTCTTCTATTGTTAGATTATTTCCAACACACACCAATCGGCTCAAATAACAATCTCATTACCATTTATTAATTTAAGATCCTTAAACTAATTCGCACCATCTTCCACTGTAGCTGCCAACACGTACTAGACTGCTTTTACACTATCTTACTTTCGAGTATTACCAATATAATTGAAAATACTTTTATTCGTTTTGTTAAAGCTTGTATCCAATCAGAAACCACAATTTTTATTCAAAAACTGATTTTCTTGCCTTTTTTTTTCAGGAGTCAAAAATTCGGACTCTCTGTTTACAGGACGAGCCGTAACTAACTAACATTCCTATTTCTTTTGTATTCCTCCTTAACCTCTTATTTTTAGACAAATAACTCTCGTGATCAACGAGCGTTTCATTTTACACTTGTCAAAAGATCAAACCGTGATTTACATCCATAACCCCCAAAACGTCATTCAACAACTCACAAAACAAGTACTTCTAAACTTCAAACCTTTTAAAACATCTCCAAACTAAATCAGGACTAAAATTAACATAAACTATAATAGTACCAACCTGATTGTGTTCCTCTATTTTTCAGTAAAGACATACTCAACAAATAAAAATATTTGATAAAAAATATCCACATTCTCTACATTTTTACCAGGAAATTAAACTAAATTTACGCATCCCTAAATTGAAAATTTGATTAACCAAAAACTATCAAATTTCGCAAGTTAATGATTGCAAAGTAAAATGTAACAAGCATTGCAAAGACTGCCATTAAGGAATAACCATAGTCCAGTCCAAACAAACCAGCTTCAAGATATCATAGCAATAAAGTGAGTTACAATCTTTGCAAGAAATTTTATAAATGCCAAATTTATCAATTTTAGGTAAAGGGTCTTTATTAACAACAATTAAATTGTGAAGTTTATTCTTAGCAGCAAAGGAAAAACTAAAGTTAAGCAAATGGAAAATATTCTGAATTTGAAAAGATAATAATGATTAATAATGGGAAAACTGTGGCATATAATTTGATTGTTACTGGAATTAATAATATTGAGATCATCCATAAAACAGATCTATTAAAAAACGTGTTTTAAAACATGCTAGTCTGCGGCAACACACTAAAAGAAAAGACTGGAAGCATTTGAGATGTGGTGCTACAGGTGGATACTTAAAGTGAGCTGGGTAGACAGAGTAACAAATGAGGAAGTACTGAGAAGATCAGAAGAAGAAGCGATATTGTGGAATAATATAAAGCAAAGAAGAGTCATGCTGTTAGGGCATACTCTGCGACACGAGAGGCTGCTGAAAACAATAATAGAAGAGGGTCTTAAAGCACGCAGTTCAAAGGGGAGATAAAGACTACAATACATATAGCAGATAATAAAGCATATGGGTTGTAACAGCTACACGCAGCTAAAGAAACTAGCATCCAGACGAAAAAAGTAGGAAGGAAGACGTTGCAACTAACTTATCTTTAGGGTTGTTAACCAAGAGAGAGGGGGAGTCTTATTAAAAATAATATCATTTTGATATTTCTAATAATACTGAAGTGCTTCATGTTTGTGCAAAACGCAAAATTGGATTTTCTTGAAATTTTTGAAATCAATAATTATAATAAGTCTAATGAATTAAATTCAGTTTATTATACTATAGAATTTATAGATAATAGTCTCATTTTTGTTAATTATAACTTCTTTGTTCCTTCTATATTTAACTTTGTTGTCATTTTTTTTTTTTTATATATATTTTTATATTTTGGTTCTTCCGACTATTACAGTTTTCTCTTTTACTGTTAGTTGCTGTTGTGCAATATTGAGGTCGCTGTTTTTGTATGTCAGGCAGTGCTGCCAGGTATGGCAATTTATCGCCATTTTAGCTATCTCGAAATTAGAAATGCAACTATTTTTTGCATTTGGCAACTAGCGACTTACTTTGGCCACCAGCATAAATAAAATAATAATAACACAGTAAAACAAATCATATCAGTGCAAAATGCAAGCACAAATGTTAAAAAAAATCTTTGTTTACGTGAAAGCATGTCTGAACATTGTGTATACACCTTATGTTACATAACCTCGCTATAAAACGTCGTGTATTTCGTTTAATTACTCGGTTATCGAATAATTCACGAATCATGGCCAACGTCTCCTGTGTACCATGAGCTGTTGCTCCGTCTTTCTGAAGCTGCAGTTCATCATCGTGCAGGTCTTCCACAAATAGTTGTAATTTTTTTTCCAATACGTAACTGTGTTTTTACCTAAAAAATGCATATTTTTAATCTATAAGTTTGGGATTATAGAGTATTTTATTGCCTTCAACCAAAGTCGGTATGATTATTCGCCTTCCACTAAGTCCACTCAAACTCCAACCTCTTCAGGATGCAAAGACAAAAATTGCACTCTCTGAGGTAGGTCAACTAGCACAAATTCATGAACTACTGTCATTCGGTAGAGAAATAAATGTTTTTACGTGTTGTAAAGACTGCTGAAAACACAGAAACAACTACGAAACAACAAATTTAATAATTCAATCAGCTTAACTGTAAAACCTGCGTGTATCTTCTGCACATATTATAATAATATAACATAAATAAAAATAACACAATGTGCAAATAGTGATACTTTTTATTACTTTTTTCTGTGCTTACCTATATAGAGCAGTATAAAAAAACAGTACTTTTTCTAAGACCACATTGCCGATTCTTCTTAACTAACTTTGCTTGAATAAATGCAAGTCAACTAGCTTCGCATCGGCTTACCTATCGATTTCTGCGTTTTAAACATAATTTATATACTAAATCCCTAACTCAGCTTCACAAAATGTATCATCATTTATGGCCAAAACACGACGACGACAAGCCCTTACATCGCTACTCAGTTTAATGTCGTTTTCAAAGAATGTTTATGTTGTAGTCACTACTGTGGGCATAATTTGGTTATTTATAGCTTACTTTAATTCTGGCGGGTCAGAACAAATAGACTCTAAAATCTTTCGTTTAGTGTATTTATCGCGCTTACATAAGAGTCTTACACATCGCATTGATTATAATTTATTTCAGTGACAGACAATCAATGTAATAAAAGCATTCCACGCAGAACATTAGTACAATTTTATTAGCAACAGTATTTATTACACAGCACAGGCTTGACTTTTTGAGCATGTTTATTATTCCTAACATTAAATCCAGAAATATGCAAATAAAAAAATCAGTGTCGGTTCATTCCCCGTGATGAAACGGGCCGCTATAGTGATCTTTTGGACTCCGCACCAAAGTCCCAAGCTTCACTTCAGCCGAGAAAATATGGTAAAGATGGGTTAGAACAGGGAATTTAAATAAAGGAGGATTTCCGCAGATAGAACTGTCCTAGTATTCACTTATTGGCCCAGAAAAACCGCGGGAAGAGCTTGAGCCAGAACTGTCGGCCGGGCCGGAGAATCAAACTCAGACCACCGGAATAGAAGGTGAAGGAAATAAGTACAAGCCAAAACAGATTAAACAAATACATTACAAGCTTATAGGGTGCCAAGGGTAAAGTGAAAATTTGCTGTGCATTTTACGGTATTTAAGGCAATTTGTCCCAATATTTATTATATATACACACATTCAGCTCAATGCTTTTTATTTTAATAAATCTTTCTAGATTTAAATAAATTCTTAAACAATTGGTTTAAATATTCCAATATTTAATAAAGCATTAGAGATTTAAATAAATCCCAAACCATTTATTTTAAACTAGCTGAACTCGTGGGCCACGCCCCACGCAAGCATTTGTTTTTCCATTTTTCTCTTCGAAAGCCATTCAAAAACGAAAACATACCAAATCTCATACAAAAATACCATACGAAATCATCTTTTGAATTTTCCGACTTTTCCGGTGCATTTTCCCAAAATTTTCTTTCATACAAACCTTGTCCTGACAATTACGAACACTACAAAAAAAAATGAGCCAAATCGGTCGAGCCATTCTCAAGTGATGATGTACCAAACATGCGGCAATTGATTTTTATTTATATAGATTTTCAAATATTTAGTAAACCTTTATGTATTTAACCAAATCTGCACATATTTGTTTTAAATCTTTCAATATTTAATAAATATTCGCAGATTTAAATAAACTTTTACCGATATAAATAAATCCTTACAGATTTAAATAAATGTTTCAACATTTAATTCTAAGCTGTCACATTTAATGTTAACCTTTCATATTTATTTGACCTTGGTGAGCCCAGCCGATTTAGACCAAGACTGTTTATACCGGTAGTAAGGCGCAAGGCAGGGTCATGATGGGAGCGTTCGACGCTTAAACAAATCATACTGAAAATTACATTCTCAAGGGAATGTTGAGGAAACTTTCATTGTATGAACAATAAATCATGCAATGTTTATGTCGTTAAATATGTTGTTATTGATGATTAAACTAACATTAATTGTACAAATTTTTAAATACGGAAAACGTGTTCATAATTGTTGAACGTTACCACCAGTGTAAATGGTCTTAGTCTTCTAGGCTGGGTCTACCAAGGTCAAATAAATATGACAAGTTAACATTAAATGTGACAGCTTTAAATTAAATGCTGAAATATTTATTTAAATCTGTAAGGATTTATTTATATCGGTATACATTTATTTAAATCTGCGAATATTTATTAAATATTGAAAGATTTAAAACAAATATGTGCAGATTTATCTAAATACATAAAGATTTACTAAATATTTGAAAATTGAAGTAAATGTTTTAAGATTTATTTAAATCTCTAATGCTTTATTAAATGTTGGAATATTTAAACCAAATGTTTAAGGATTTATTTAAATCTACAACGATTTATTAAAATAAAAAGCATTTAGCTAAATGTGTGTATATAATAAATATTGGGACCAATTGCTTTAAATACCGTGAAATGCACAGCAAACTTTCACTTTACACTTGGCGCCCTATACAAGCTATCTGTGTTCATTAATTACTAAAATTAATACGACCAAGTCAGGTTTCTCTATGACATGAAATGAACCACTTTTATTTTATTTGGTCTAACAATTAATAACATAAACTAAAGTTGGCGCAAATATTGGGAACAACAGTTACAATAACAGATGCGCTGGTAACACAGTTTTCATTCCAGAAAAGCTAACTGTACCCGTGGGCTACGCCCTACAATTTTGTCAGAAAATTTGCAAAAAATTACACCCGCAGCCGCATTCTTCTTCTCGAGACAAGTTAAAGGGATCCGGGTTTAATACGTAGCAATCGCTGCATAATTTATAAAACTCGAACATCGATATGCGGTCTGATACACTACATACTTTATTAACTTATTTATTAATAAAAACAAAACTGTGAGTTCCGCTGGTACTATTTTTACGTAAGTAGAGAAACTAATTTTACAGCTTTATTTTAATTTGTAATTGTTTCTTTGTTATCAAAATCACACATTAAAAAGAAACAGCAGAACTGTTATTATAAGAAAAGCTAATTACGTTTATTTTGTGCATCATTTCTAATGTAACTGTAGGTATTAGTAAACAATACAAAAATTGAGTACTGTCTCTCAACAAAAGGTACTAGGGTATTTAACATTAAATATGACTTGTGTTTATACAATCACTAACAGACACAATCATTACTCAAAATAATTTACACCGTAGAAAATAGGTAACCACAGATACCTACCTATCCGCTTATGACGAAATACGAAGCTGTTCAAATGCTTAACTTTCTTGATGCGACAGTTATTGATGTTATTTTTGTACCTACTGTAAGAGATGAAAACAATAAAAATCAGATTAAAAGCTATACCCTTTGTAAAACCAGAAGCAGTAGACTATTTTCGAAATTACGTTCCCATTAATCCCATTGTTACTACTTGAAAAGTCGTGCTTCGTGAGAGACAGCACCTACCGGAATACCTCAATTAATTTGCCTATTCTATACGTTTCGACATAAGGAGATCGAAACTACTTGATTAAGAAATTTAAATCCGAACACATCAAAACGTAGAATGAACTTCACAAAACTGCGTAAGAATGATGAAAGTAAAAAAATTATAATGATTTTATGCTGGCAACATTTAATTAGAAGCTTCGATCCTTAACTTTTTGATTTTACGTTCTCATATTTATTTATAGTTTCACTATCAATATTTGTTGGTTAGCACAACATAATTTATAACGGTGGGACTTTACATATCTTTTTCATTACAAAAGAATTTGTTAAATATAAAAAAGATTATAATAAAAGTTAAAGGTAAAAATAGGTTTTACGTTCATGAATTGAATTTAGTACCAAAATTTAGCTACAGCGCAATTAATACTGTTATCCAAAAACAATTTTCCAAAAAACTCGGAGAAACTCAAAATCCGTTTATCTGCATATAAACAAACCACTAAATTCATGATAGATGTTGCTTCTCTTCCGTCACGTACAACCAGTTCTGTAGTGCACGTACTATGCTGTTTTGTGGGTGGGGCGGTTGTGCAATGTAATAATACCTTTACGTTACACAATTGATTTATTTTATTAACATTATGCATTGGATTTTCCGCTGTTAAGTATAAAAGATGACTATCTGATAAAATATTCTTCAGATGTCTAAATCACGTTGCTTGCCAAATATAGAGACATTTAACCTTCAGGAAACTGGAGATTCGAGCAGTAATAAAACTTTAGTTAAATAAACGTCTAAGTTCTAAAACGTTCTGAATGAAATTAAACTAAAAATTCATCGACAAAATAAGGTTTTTAAAAATTCAAAAGCGGAAGCGGAAGCTGGTAGCATGTTTTTCGAAAAATGAATTTTCCAAATCTGAAAATAGATCTTTGGCAAATCAAAAGTTTTTTTTTCGGGTGTTAGTGTTAGTGATTTTCGCCCTAATACCCAAGCCTCAATAAGTTACTAGAATGAGCTCCGACCATATGGGGACTTGCTAATCATACAGGGAAATTCCTTTCCCTATGATAAAAAAACCACAAATACTGTTTAAGAAAACATTTATAACCATTAACCGTATAAATAAAACAAATTACTTTTAAACAAATATGTTATATATTGTAAGGAAGTAAGTCAAATTATGTTAAAAATAATTACTATTTAACGGAGTATCATGTATAGGATGCACGTTTCTCAAAGTACAATCGCGATATAATACCGTTGTTGAAATTGTTAAGCAATTCTTTTATAAATTACATTCAAATACACAGACACTAAAATTTTATACATAGAGAATAAGGACAACCGTTTAAATAAATTAGAAAATTTAGAAATTAAAAAAGCAATAAGTAATAATAAAAATATAGTAAACGACCACACCGATTTAGGTAATTCACCGCTCCTTGACCTACAGTCAACAACAAATCATAGAAACACAAATGTGTTAACACTTAAAATCAGGGCGGCGACGACAGAATTCTGGAAATAGGTAGTTTTGTGCATCTTTAGCCTTTAGTTGTATTGTAAACTCCTGAAGATAACCGAGATGGTTGAAAGTCGAGTCGAGTAAATAAAAACCAAGAGTTTTATTTTATTAATATATTATTAATTTAAAATAGTTGAATATTTATTAATAATGTTTCACCACGTGCTTACCACACAATCAATTCAAAACTTTTACAGACTGTTGCCGTTGTTTCACTTTTCTGTGGTGATTTTTAGCTTTAAATGACAAGGTCTGAATTTTGATAGATGTATCTATCTGAAATTCTTTTAATTCTTCAACAAAAATATACATAGTAGGATGTCCCGAATAAAACGATGAGTTAAATATAGCGTAGAGTGACGCATGCGTTGGTTGTGCGAGTCAATGATAGGCTTGCTTTTGCTTACATTGTAGGAAAATTTGTATAAAAGCATCTGTTTATTGTATGAACTAAATTAAATCATAAATTAATTTGATGATGGAGGAAATTGTAAAATTAAAATCGAAAAGTAACTGGGGCGCAATTTACCTGTGCCATAAAAGAGCTTAAGCTCGCAAAAGGAAGTCGATGGATTAATGAGGCGGAATTTACATGTACCCCTTTCTTCCAAATTTTCTAGCTGAAAAATGGCAACCGTTTTTTTTTTCTAAATTTTGATTTTAACGCCATTGCATTACTCTAAAACGAGTTGTCAAATCGGCATACACTTTAGTTCTTATAATAGCCCCAGGAAAATACAATGTTACTGTCTATGAGATTTTTAGATTAAATAATAAGTGTAATATGAAAAATATTTTCAATATTGGAAACTTAAACAAAAATTATCGTTCTAAAATAAATAATGTAAGCTCATACAGATGGGTATAAGCAACAATTTGGTTATTGTTCAAAACCAAAATGTTGCAGAGGTACACTTGCGATCATTTTTAGATTTTTGAAATTAATTTGGTTTTATGATATACTACCTTCAAAGGGCTGTCAAACAAAAGACAGTCGTTCTTCGCGACTTCAGCAAAAATGATGCCGGCTTAGTAATACCAGCTGGGTTCCTATCTTGTCCAAATCCAATTTTTGTGAGTGAGTAATTTTTTTTCTCTACGACTATTAAATAATACGCTCATTCTTGTTGCATATTAAATTGAATAATAGCATAAGAATTTTTAAAAATTCACGCTAATATGAAAAAATCACATTGCTTTGAAAATAAAAAACTGAGCGTATCTTAGCAACCTCCTAATTAGTCACCATTTCTTCTTCTTCTTCCGGTTTTTCGGCGTCTATCGCCTTCCGGTTCCCAATAATTTCTTCCATCTTTCCCTATTTCTCCTCCTAAGTCGACATTTGAAACGTCAAATACACCAATTATTTATAACATCAAATACATCAATTATTTATTGCTGTTGTCTCGCATAATTTTTATTAATATAATATTTACAATGGACGTTAGTAGTGATAGTGATAATAATCTAACATGTACGCCTCCCGAAATTCGGGAAATTGCACAAGCATCCACAATGAATTTACTGCCGGAAAAGTTAAAATAGCAGTATACTCAAATTTATACAACATTTATGGAATGGAGACAATCCAATAATGTAAGTTCCTTTTCGGAAAACGTTCTCCTAGCGTATTTCACAAAACTTTCCAAAAAATACAAATCGTCATCTTTATGGAAAATATACTCCATGTTAAGAAGTACATTAAACGAAAAGGAGAAGGATTTCAGGCGAAGAAATCGGAAATATTTAGCGCAGAAGATATAAATAAATTCATTACAGAATCTCGGGACAATATATATCTCGGAACAAAGGTAACAAATTTAATTGCTTTTTGCCTAAACTTAAAAGTTTCAAAGTTTTTATTTTATAAGGTTGCATTAATCGTAGGAATAATGGGAGCTTGCCGTAATAATGAAATGCACTCAAGACCTTAATTCAACTCTTTTAATAACCATACCTAACACTAAAACAAAAATTGTTAGAAAATTTACTATGACAGGTAAATTTTATGAAAGTTGCAAAAAGTATATTGCGCTACGCCCAGCTAATGTAACAACTCCTTCATTTTTCTTAAACTACCAACACAGCAAATGCACTGTTCAGAAAATTGGAATAAACAAATTTGCATCAATGGGAAGACAAATAGCAATTTACTTAAATTTACCGAATGCAAATCTGTACACCGGACATAGCTTTCGTAGATCTTCTGCCACCTTATTGGTTGATGCAGGTGGAGATATTACAGCTCTCAAACGACATGGAGGCTGGAAGAGTACCTCCGTAGCTGAAGGCTACGTGGATGATTCAATGACAAATAAAATGAACACGGCGAACAAAATACTTCAGTCGGTACAACAAAGTACCAGAATCGCACACAATATACAACACACAGCACAGACTAGCACTTTAAATGAGGCGAGTTTTGATCAAGATTCAACACCGACTGTATTAAATATCAATAATTGTAGTAACTTCACTGTAACTTTTGCCAAAAAGTAAAATTAAATTACTTATTACATACTTAGCTGGTACATATGTTATTTCAGTTTTTCTTTAACATGTTATAATTGCAAAGTTTAATATTTTAAGTGTTAATTAAAGATTGGTGTTAAAAACTATGATTTAGGTATATAATTTCTTGTAGTCGTAGAGAAAGTATAGTCTTCTACTTGCGTAGAATGGCTATTATTCACTTAGATAATTCCAACACTCGCTTTACAGTAGCCAACCAAATCCTAAATTCGTTAACTAAACACTTAGATGGAGGGGGGAGAACATGTAGTAATTTAGATTTGCAAGAAAACGCTACCAAAAACACGTCTAACTTCCGCTTCCGGTTTTTGATTTTTTTTGAAAAGCTTAATTAAAATTACAATTTTTGATACACCTCTTCATTTAAAATTTCATCAAAATCGGTCCAGTACTTTCGCTAATTTACTTTATGATAATATCATTTAACTGCAACGTTTCTCCCAATTGAAGTCGTACTTACTACCCTTTGCTTTGGTTTATTTCGTGGGAGTCTTAGTCTCTATTACTTTAAAGTTCAACTAAGTGAGAAAGTGGAGTGACAGAAATGTTGCATTATTCCAGTGTTGCAGTTTCTATTATTTTTCTCATTTTGTGCGCTTTGTTCAGTGTTTTAAGCAAATATTTTTTTCCATACTCGTAATGTGCGGTGCCAAATATTTAAGACTAAACAATATATAGCGCAAATATGAAATTCAGTTTAATCTAAAAAAAAACAATGAGTACACATCCGAAAGCTTCAAGGACATTTCGAAAGAAATGCCATTTAGCAGACATTTTCAAAATATAGTTAAGATGATAAAACAGCACGTTAGAGACCTATTATTTTAGGTCAATTACTCAACAGGTGTTGTATCTTGAATTTTTACGATTAGGAATGTTTTTAACTTTACTGTTTTGAAAGTTTTACCAATAAATTACTCTACTGATTAATTAAGATTTATAGTTATAGAATCACTTAAAACATTAGTATCCGAATTTTAATCATTGCAACTTGAATTTAAAAAATCCTTTCTGTTTGCAAATATCACAGTAACATTTATAGCCTTATATACAAATTTATAAAAATTGAAACTTTTATTTTGGGTTGCCTTTGAAAGAAACTGCTTTCAACATAAGTTGCAATATAATGGTTATCTTTACCCTTTTCTGACGTTATCATAGTTCTGTGGTAAACAATAAATTGATTTATGAATTTATTCTTAAACTTTAAAATAAAGTATTTCGCAATACATCACCTTTACAACATAATCATCTTTTATACACAAATTTATTACCGAGTAAATTCTTTCTAAGAGTATCAGTCAGTTGTACTACTTTTGTCTGAGTCTTACCATTTTTACAAGTACAAGTACATAGAGAGATCAGTAAAGTTACAATTATAACGTTATAAACAACTTATTAGAACTGTCGGCTATTTGAACAAATTACAAAAATCTGAAGGTTGGAGATTTATAAACAATATTTTTGATGACAAATTTTAATTATGCCAAAAACTTAACAAGCACTTATTTTTGAGGTTTCTGTAAATTCTATAAGGCCATGCCGCGGGGGCGATTTTGTAACATATGGCAGCTATTTAAATTTCCGAATTAATCTAAAGTAAAGAATAACATTTCATTGGTATTATTATTGTTACTTGATATTTTAAATTTGATAATTGATAAACTCACCTGACATTTTAACGTTATATTAATATATTCGTAACACACTGCCTTGATAGACAAAAATGATGTCTCTAAGAATAGGCTTTATTTATTCGGATATCATAAAAGCAAACATTTTATTGATGTTAGGAAACAGATTACACCTTATTAAAATGTAAGCCCACGGTGACATTTTAAACAATACCAACACTATTGGGTAAATGTGAATCTTCAGTTCGCGGGTTGGCGAAAAGTGAAACACCTTGGAGTACCTACAGCTGCTATTTTAAATGAAACCAGATTTAAAAGTCAATTCGCAATTCGATCACTAATTGTATAATTGCTAGCCGCCTACCGTTTATGGCACTATTTTATGTTTTAAAGCATATAGGTTTTTTATATGTCAATAATATTAATAAAATTCTCTTCGTTCTAATTAAAACACCTTCGTGTTGTCTTATATCAATTCGATGCAATATTTCAACAACATTACTAATTAAAATTCCCGTTTGCTCTAAAACTTTTAGTTTGCAATAAAAAAACAAAAAAAAATTCCATAATAAAAATTGAAAAATCTTAACAATACTATTGAAACAAAACGCAGGTGTTAATGTAGCATTTAAAAGTATATATTTATATTCAGCTGTGGTGTTAAAACTTATACTAATTTCATAGTTAGATTTTAAGAACTATTAACATTCCCAGCTCTTTATTTCAACATTTAATTATACACTCCTCAAATTGAAAGAAAAATCAATGAAAATCACAATTTATCTAAATTAGAACCTCGGAACTACTCATTTCTTACTTACCTGAAAACACAAACAGCAGTTACCACTAGCACGTGCCTTTAAGGTTTAAGGTGCATTTCCGTGTGACATATAAAATATTTTGTAGCCACCTTGGCGACATTAACAAATTCCTTAAGCCTACAAATGTTAACATATTAGAACAGGTTCACAAAGGTTAACTAGCGATAAATTAATATCCTTAAATACTAAAAGAATGTGAAGATGCCCTGATACATCAAAAAAGGTAAAATTGGGGGGGATTTTTAGGAACATCAAACATATATAAACCCAAATCGCAAATAAGCATGCACAATTTGTAGTGCTTCGCAAATTATCATCATCAACATGAAAGTGGTGAGTGTCTAAAGTGATTTTACCAGAGGAATTTTGTAAAAAGTGTGATTTTAGAAAAATATAAGTGATAAATCAATTAGAATTTTATCATTAAGTGAAATTTTGACAAAAAGTGCCACCTAAATGGATATTCTGAAACCAAAACTATAATACCAAATTGAATATTATGTTTAACATCTACTTGTGTTTTCAGATCATTGTTCTTGCTCTTCTTGTGGCTGTTGCCCTCGCTGCCCCCCAGGGAGGAGACAGAGACGCCAAAATAGTTAGACTTGATAGCGATAACATTGGTGTTGATGGATTCAAATGGGCGTAAGTTAACTAGTGCTAGTGACATTGTTGTGAATATTACACCTTATTCAATTTTTCCCTCACAGATACGAAACCAGCAACGGTATTGCTGCTGAAGAAGCTGGACAACTCTTGAACCCAGGATCCGAAAAAGAATCAATTGCTGTTCGTGGTTCCTTCTCTTTCACAGGACTCGATGGTGTCAAATACACCGTCAACTACATTGCCGATGAAAACGGTTTCCAACCCGAAGGTGCTCACATCCCAAAAGCAGTTTAAAATTAAATTATCTAATAAGATAGGACCTGACCAGTTCAAGAAAACTGAAAAATGAAGTTTAACACTTCTTGTACAGCCAACTATTTATAGTACTCATTTTGTAGAGTACCATCAATTGTAATGTTAGTGCAAAAAATAAATAAAAAAATTATTAGCAACTGAAAGAGTTTATATCTAGGGCAGCATTAAAAAATACCTAATAGAAGGACATCCGGGTGAATCATTTAAGTGTCACACTGCTATTATTTCCTGAATTATTAAGCATACAACATATTTTCTTAATAAAAGTAGTTGATAACTAACTGCGGTATAATCTGAAATTATCATCAGTTATACTGGATGTTTAGTTATGCCTATACTGCACTTTACTTTTTTAATTCAAACATAACATCCTGTATATTATTGCATTTCAGAATTCTAAATTAATGTCTAGACATAAAAGAGTTAAGGTACTTGACATCCATCAAGATGAAAGCCCTATTGTCCAATTCCACTTATAGAAGGCTTAATCGCAATCCGCTCAACTCTCTCATCTCAAAGGTTACATCTACGATCAAACGCCCTGGTACTATTGACGCTACGGAAAAACAGCGCATCATACCCAAAAACTTAATCACACCTCCTTTCTATGGTATACCCAAAATACACAAGGTTGCAATCCCACTCAGGTCTATTGTGAGTGCAATCGATACTCTCACACATGCTTTAGAACGATACTTAACCACTAAGCTTGCCCACTTAGTGGACAGAATCGTACATAAGAGATTCCTGTGACTTTGTCAACAATCAAAGGCTTACGGTGGTGTGAATGAGATATTCTAGTCAGTTTTGATGTTGTCTCTCTTTTCATAAAAGTATCGGTAAATGGGGTGCTACAGATCCTAAGAGACAAACTACCTTCAGATCTAATTTAATTAGTCAAAATAATTTTGAAAAATATCTTTTTTTATCAGGAATGGCAACTTGTTTGAATAGGTTGAAGGAGCGCCTATAGATTCACCGCTATCACCAGTCATTGCAAACATACACATGGAAGACTTTGAAATTGAAGCTTAGCAGCAGCTGATCTTAAATCTAAATCTTGGTTCAGTTATGTAGAAGATACTTTTGTCATTTGGTCACAGACGCCAAACACTAGAACACTTCCTAGAACACATAAACTTAATTCACAATAATATCCAATTTACCATGGAAGTTGAGGAAAATTACAGTATTTCGTTTTTAGACGTACATGTTACACGTAAACCAGACGGTAGCTTGGGGCACGCAGTGTACAGATAAAAGATACATGTAGACAGATATTTTAATGCACACTCGCTTACAATACGCAGCAAGCCAATGTGCTAGAAACTCTAACAACCACAGCAGTCCGAATCATCTCAAATGCAAAACAGCCACAACAAGAAGAAACTCATCTCTTGATGTCGATACAACAAAACTGTTATAGAACCACAGAAATTCACAGAGCAATCCGCAAACAGCCCAAGGCTAAGGAGGAACTGGCATCTCCGCACAGTAAGGGCATTACTGATAAGAAAATGAATGTTTTTAGAAGGTATAGCATTAAGACAGTCTATAACGCTAATGAAACTCTGGGAAACGGTTTCAGATTCGCAAAAGACCAAATATCAAACTTAAAATCAGCCGACATCTACAACATACCTTGCTATTGTGGTTCAAACTACATCGTACAAACATTGAGTTAAGATTAGGAGAACCCTCTTATCATACGTGAAGCAATTGAAAAACAACCTAACAACATAAACAGAGAGAATATTTTCAGACTCAGTAAAGCTTGGACTCTAGTAGTTCATCCTCTAAGGACTCGTAAGCATCATCAATTTCACTATCACGCCCAACTGGCTCAAATAAGTTTAAATACCTCTGCATCTCGAATTTGAATTCAGTGCTGTAATCACTTTGAAGATGCAAGCTGCAATGTCTTGCGAAACGTTAGTTTGTATGGGTTCACAAACAGATAACCGACATAAGCCCATTACGTATTCTTGTCCTGGTAAACAAGATACATTAAAATCTAATCCTTATTCGACCCAAGGTTCTAACAATCTAAGCACATGGCTCTGTTTCTGTGGGCAGAGCCCACTAACAACTCTATAGCTCAAACTTGCAGACAAGCTACAGGTCGGTTTTTACCTGATTATGCTGGGTGGAATCCCCAAATAACGACGACGTCTAATCCAAAAGTAAATTGTAATATTAACAATGTAATTGTGAATTTGTTTTTCGGAAAATAATGGCTTACTTAATACAAGCGAAAAACTGAAAGAGTATAATTTCTTTAAGGTAAAATATCTTGTTTATAGTGAAAATAGAAGAAAAATATAATTCAAAAAGTTGTGAATCTATTGAAGCTGTATTAATAAAAGATATTTTCACGATTATGTTGTTTTGTTTTCAAGATATAACACAAACATTCATTTTTTAATGGAAAGCATATTATTTTCCATTATAAAACTTATATTTTTCTCTTTTCAACAATATGAGATTTTATAAAATTATTTTAAATTGAAAGAAGATATTGAATAAAAACGTATTTATCTTCTACTATCACTGCGACATAAAACAATAATAAAGAAACACACTCTTAAAATAATAACCCTTTTTTTATTTTTAAAATTACCTTCTTAAGAAATCGTTTGTTAGCAGTTATATTTGAAAAAAAATTTACCACTAATTATTTTAAGACAATTGCCTGAATTTGCTTGTATTGCTTTTTACATTTAGACAATATATAACATGATTAAAACAGTTGAGCAGCATTATTATTCTGTTATAGTTTTGCGTTCCAATAGTTTTCTACTATTGTTAAAAATACCAACGTGCGAATGATGGTATTAATTTTTTGTTTTAAGTATACAAGCATCAAGACGCTTGAAATTATTTGCATTACATTGGGTGTCTAGATTAAAATGAAAAGTAAGCATATTAACTGCTATTTTATAACAACTAATCATTTTATTAATTTCCAAATAGTTGTTAAAAAACAATTTGCCAGGAAGTTATGTTTTTGCGTGTTTCTACACATTGAATTTTTGATTTGACGTCAAACAGCAAACATAGTTGTTTAATTGTTTTTCTTTTAAATGAAACGAACAACAAAATTTTAACACAAAATAAAGCTAGTAGACGATATGATAAACAAAAAGGATTGAGATAAATGTCACTGCAACATTCGTGTATATATTGTCATTCACGTAAGTTTTTAAATTTTAATAGTATCGTTTATTTTAATAAATTATTGTAATTCATATCCTCCGGAATAATTTGGAGTACGACGAACAAATCGAGGTTTAACTTGATAACATATAATAACATTAATAACAATACTAATAAAACAAAATGCAGGTGTTAATAACGGCATTTAAAAGTAAATATTTTTATTATGCTATACTTATACTAATATCATAGTTTGATTATGATAACAATTAACATTCGTGCCTTTTCTTTTCAAAATTAAAATAAGTACCAATAAAGAGCTATTTAAATATTTAATATGTTTAAACATAAATCAAGATTTCGGTACAACCCACTTCTTCCTTACCTGAAAATAGAAAATAACAGTTAACAGTAGCACCTGCCTTGAGGAATTAAGGTGCAATTCCGTGTGACATATAAAATATTTTGTCGCCACCTTATTGAGGCATTAAACCTATAATTATTAACATATTAGAACAGGTTCACAAAGGTTAACTAGCGATAAGTTAATATTTTTAAATACTAAAAGAATGTGAAGATGCCCTGATACTTCAAAGAAGGAAAAGTTGGGGGGGATTTGTAGGAACATCAAACATATATAAATCTAAATCGTCAATAGGCAAGCACAATTTGTAGTGCTTCGCAAATTATCAACATAAACATGAAAGTGGTGAGTGTCTAAAGTGATTTTACCAGAGGAATTTTCTAAATAATGTGTGATTTTAGAAAAATAATGAGTGATAAAGTCAATTAGAATTTTAATATGAATGCAATTTTAACTAAAAGTGCCACTTGAATGGATTTTCTGACACCAAATCTATAAAACCAACATCAAATTTTATAGTCACTGTCTACTTGTATTTACAGATCATTTTGTATTTCTAGATCGTTGCTCTTGCTCTTCTTGTGGCTGTTGCCCTCGCCGCCCCTCAGGGAGGAGATAGGGACGCCAAAATAGTTAGACTTGATAGCGATAACATTGGTGTTGATGGATTCAAATGGGCGTAAGTTTATTAGTTCTAGTGACATTAGTGTGAAAATGAAACCTTACTCAATTTCTTCTTCGCAGATACGAAACCAGCAACGGTATTTCTGCCGATGAAGCTGGACAGCTCTTGAATGCAGGATCCGACAAGGAATCAATTGCTGTTCGTGGTTCCTTCTCTTTCACAGGACTAGATGGTGTCAAATACACCGTCAACTACATTGCCGATGAAAATGGTTTCCAACCCGAAGGTGCTCACATACCAAAAGCAGTTTAAAATTAAATTATCTAGTAAGATAGAACCTGACCAGTTTAACCATTGAAAGAGGAAGTTTTACACTTCTTGTACAGCCAACTATTTATAGTACTCGTTTTGTAGAGTACCACCATTTGTAATGTTAGTGCACAAAATAAATAAATAATTATTAGCAAACTGAAGTAGTTTATTCTAAGGCAGCATTTAAAAATACCCAATAGAAGAACATACGGATG
Source organism: Ctenicera cuprea (assembly GCA_958336395.1). Lineage (NCBI taxonomy): Eukaryota > Metazoa > Arthropoda > Insecta > Coleoptera > Elateridae > Ctenicera > Ctenicera cuprea. The sequence continues at coordinate 30,212,733 of OY284487.1, read as the reverse complement.
AGTCATTTTAAGTGTTACTCCTCTATTATTCCCTACACTATTGAGCATACCAAACTGTTTCTTAATAAAAGTTGTTGATAACTAACTACTCCATAACCTAAAATTATTACCAATTATACTGGGTGCATAGTTTAGCTATTGTACGTTACACTTTTTTATTTTAAATAAAACACCCTGCATATTATTTCATTTTAGCATTCTAAATTCATTTATAGACATAAAAGTGTAAAGGTACTATAAACTTAAAATTATAATTTTTCCCGGTATTTAATTTTTTTCAATGGTTTTGACATTTGTGGAATACAAAATTAATAATTTAAATATCAAACACATTTACCCATCGCTATTTTACATATTCTATTAACAAATTGTAAATTATAAGCGGTATCTTAAATAATAGCAAATTCTTACATAGGGTGTACATAATTTAATGTTTCTACTTCATTTGTCATCTTCTGATTCAAGTTGTTATGAAAAGCATAGATAAGATTCTTAGGCCCGAAACCCAATTTATGATTGCGCCCCATGTAGAATTAATTACCTACCTTTCAATTTTTGTGTATTTTATTTTAAAAATTTATAATACATACTTGCAAAACTTGGGTAAGTATTTTGCCCCAATCGATATTTATATTATCGAGTACTTGTTATGTAGAGCAGATGGTTATAAACAAGGAAAAACAATATATTATAACACTAAACTTTTTGATACATTAATTAAAGAAAAAAATTATAAATTACCATTCAAAAAATTTATCTGAATACCCCAATTTCATTCGATATTATTAAATATGCCTCGATCCCATATTTTAATAACAAATCAGAAAAAAGAATGCTAAAATTATAAACAATACAAATAAATATAAACTAAGTTTTAAAACGATTAAATGCATTTTAAACAGTTTATTAATGTAAAATCAAAAACAGATGATTTGCTAAAATCAGGCATTTACAAATTAAATTGGTCCTATTATAATTCAGGTTATATAGGACATATGCATTGGAAATTTTGATATTAGGTATAGAGAACACATACGTTGTAACAAACACAAATACCCACATAAATCCAATTACGCTAAACACTTACTAAAACACAATCACTTAATGACATCTAATAACATAATAAATGTTTACACTTTTGCGATGATAAACGTAAATTAGACATACTAGAAGTTTTTAAAATTCACCAACATTTTAAAACTGTACCGTTAATGAAGGAACAAATTAATCTCTTAAATTCACCTCTATTAGACGTTTTGGAATAAGAAACCAAGTCATCTGCAGACATAGATTACCAAGATCAAATGATCAAGTTCTAATGTTTCTATAACAACACTAACTGTTACTTTTTAATATAACCTTCGATGATGACATGATAACTTGTCAAAATACGTATAAAATTAAAATAAATAAATGTTGTTAAAGTTAAAACTATTTTATTCATACTCTATCTATAATTATTTGTAAGACCTATTTTTGTATTACAACACGGAAGCGGGTGCTTTAAAATTATTCTTTTCTTGATTTCACTAGCAAAACTTTTAAATTTCATTAGAGCTGAGAAGGAATGAACTCAAGCACAAAAAGACCCTTCGAACATTTGCCATAATGAAATATTTGTTACGTAACAATAAGCTAGTGAGATCCAAACGAAACCAAGCACAGTGTTGCTAAAAAAATACTAAATTCAAAAATTTATTTTAGTTTTATAAATACAATTATGTAATAGCTATTTATGTAACCAGTTAGGAAATGCATCATTTTGTGTAACGAGTGAGATGTTTGCGGGACGTGCGAAGCGAGTTCCCGCAAAATCACACAAGTTACACAAAATCGCATTTCCTAACGTGTTACGTACAAGATTTTTTCTAATTTTGATAAACAGAAAGGTTCTTTAAACTTTAAATCGGGGAAATTATTAATTTCATGAATTGTATAGAAAATCAAGTAGGTACGCTTATTTTGTTTGACAGTTTGAAGTTTATAAAGAAGTGTGTCGAGTTAGAAAATATCCGAAATGTCTGATTCAAGTTCAGATATACCAAGTGATATCGAAGAGGCCGCACAAAATGCAATATCGTCATGTACAGTACCAGAAAAAGATTGCTACTGATATTCTTGGTGAAACAAATTGCGTTTCCGTTTCTCAGATTACAGCAAGTTCTAGTAATAAAACTTCCCAATCATCAGGAATTAACCTAACTAACTGTAAGAATTGTGTTATACATGTTTATAATTAATTAAATGATAAATTTTTCTTAATTTTGTGTTTTTGTTTCGTAACTGGTGTTGAAATGAATTTTTCATCACCAGTTGTGAAATATTTTACTTTTCCTAACTGGTTATGAAAAGTGTGACGTTTCGAAACTTCAATTAATTTTGAAAAGTGACACTTTACATGTCGAAGTTAGAAAAATATGTTTTACCATTCTAATATGGAATTGCAAATAACGTAATCCGTTGAAACCTTAACCTTATCTTCGACTCGTGATAATTTTCGTAGCAAAAAAACTCGACAGTCTAGGCGGTAAATTTCTGGAAATCAAAACCAGCACTTAATACATTATACATATATAAAAATTTTGGAATTTTTAAAAATATTTGGAAAATATTAAAAAATTTTGTAATTCTTAAAATTTTGAAAACTAAAAATTTGCACACGCGTTCACGGAACTAACGACTAATCAAAATTTCAACAATTTGCTAAGAAAACAGCCATCCTGATATTATTACCTTAATACAGCGTCAGTTGACCTTCAAATTTTTATTTTTTTTTTTTATTTTTACTATTTTATTTTAAAGAAATTACACTTTTTTAGTTTCTCACTTGCATCTAGTAACTATAGATCTTTTGAGAAAAACAAAATCTCCATTACATTGTGTCCCTAATCAAGCAACTTTGATCTACATATGAAATCTGTAACTGTCTATGATATAACACAAAACGAAAACGGTTATGACATGTTTCACTTGGGTGTAGAAATCTCTATAAAACGTGGCACCAGTTGTATACATGCATAGTAATTCAGCGCAGTCTGCTCTTAACAGCAGCGAGTACAGTGCGACGCGGCGCTTCGAAAAAAAATTCATACCATCAAAATCATGTCTATGTAATAATGTCTATTCTTCTTTTAAAATATTTCTTAACGTTTATTTCTAATTTTGTTTGCTGCATGTATATGTTAAGACCTACAAATAAAAAAGTTTGTCGTTTGGTAAAAAAATCACTACATCGAAAGCAAAAGGGCATGTTCGTTATTGCATTGGTCAAAAATTATTGTTATTTCGGAAAATAAAATAAGATCATAGACATCGCCAATGCATCTACTTTTTAACAAAATAAAATGAAATCGATATGGCAAGTACTTCTCGAGATATTACGTCATATGCGTTAAATAACGCTTAATTTTTCAAAGTGGCGATCTGGAAATTATTTATTAAAAAAAGTCCGGTACCGTTCAAAAAGGTTGTAAATGCCCATTTTGTATAACAGTATACTTTATTTATTTTATGTATTTACTTTTTGTGATTATTAACGTAAGTTGGATATACTAGAAGCATGAAATTTCCAAACATTTAAAATCTATACGTTTAAGGAATGAAGAAGTTGATCTCTTAAATTCACCGTTATTGGACGTTTTGGAATGAGAAATCAAGTCATCTAGACGCAGATATAGAAAACCAAGATCAAGTTATGAAGATTAGCAACACCAACTGACTACTTTTAATCTTGCCTTTGATAATGACGTATAAGCACGTTGAAATACGCATAAGGCTAGAATACAAAACTTGTTGAAGTTAAGAATTGTTTTATTTACAATAAATTAATAATATACTTAACAAGAATAAGTCGGTGTGATCTAGTTTTACGCAAAAGAAAATTGTATAACCCAAGCGACTTTTAGCGTTTACTTAATTTACATGGAAATGTTATTAATATTTCACAGGTCAATATTTAAATTAAAAATGCTTATTTCTTTTTTAGTTTTTGTCATAAGGAAATATACAATTTGAAAATAATTTAATTTTGAATCAAATATAATATTATAAGTGATATCTCTCCCTAGATGTGCTGTTCTTAGGCTGGTTTCAAATCCGTTAAATTACTTCCGTTCCATTACTGCCGCTTCATTACTTCCGTTTCATATTCTCGTAGTTACTCCTGGCGGCAAAGAAATTTTAGTTCAGAAGAAGTTTCACTTAAAAAAATTAAAGTTTTGAGAATAATCTACATTATATAAGTTTCTTTATTTTTCGATAATATAAGCAACATCGAATTAATATGTTATGTTTATAAGACAGTGTTTATCTTGCGTCATAGTAGTTGTAGTATTAAAACATATTCTCTAGAATGTAAACTTTCCATTCATTCGATTTTTTTAAAGTAACGATGTTGCTACGTTAAGTTGTTTAAAAACAGTAGTTTGAGACTATTAAGATCAGAACCATAACTCGCATTTTTATTTAATCTGGTGTATGTATTATTGTAGGTGTCGACTACGTGGTGGCGATAAGGGCAAAAGCACCCATAGCAACATGTTTATGGAAGCTTTGCTCCAGCTATGTTTAAAAACCAACTCGACGGCCTTTTAAAAAATTCTATAATTGTAACTACATAAATATCAACATATTCGAACAGGTTCACAAAGGTTAACTGGCCGTAAACAGTACTAAATACGTGAAGAATGTGAAGATACCCAGACACTTCAAATGACATATGACATCATTTGGAGGGAGACTTTTGGTATCAGCAAACATATATAAACGGAAATCGCAAGCAGACATGCCATATTTGTAGTCTCGCAAATTGTTATCAACATGAAAGTGGTGAGTGCCTTTAAAGAGGATTTTAACCAGTGGCTATTTTTTAATAAGTGTAGTTTTTAATTGAAATAATTGTAAATTAGTGACCAACATTTACATTAAGTGCGGCTTTGCTAAAATAAGCCACCTAAATGGATTATAATTAAATTTTTAAATACTTCTGTTCTCAGATCATTGCTCTTGCTCTTCTCGTGGCTATTGCCCTCGCCGCCCCTCAGGGAAACGACAAAGACGCTCAGATCGTCCGATATGACAGCGACAACATTGGTGTTGATGGATTCAAATGGGCGTGAGTGTAATGATAACAATAAGAATGCATGGGTTTCTAAATAATTATTTCTTAACAGCTATGAAACCAGCAATGGTATTTCTGCCGATGAAGCCGGACAACTCTTGAATCCAGGATCCGAAAAGGAATCAATTGCTGTTCGTGGTTCCTTCTCTTTCACAGGAGCCGATGGTGTCAAATACACCGTCAACTACATTGCCGATGAAAATGGTTTCCAACCCGAAGGTGCCCACATTCCAAAAGCAGCGTAAATTTAAATCTCTAATGAAAATAGAAGTGATAGGACCTGACCAGTTCAATCATTGTAAAGTGGAGGTTTTACCCTTCTTGTACATCCAACTATTTATAATACTCGTTTTGAAGAGTACCATAATTTGTAATGTTAGTCCAGAAAATAAATAAATAATTATTAGCAACTAAAATATTTTATTCTAAAGCATGTTTCAAAAAAAATATAAAAAAAATATCCATGAGAATCGGAAAATAAAATGTAATGTAGATAAATACGACGCACACGCAAATATTAGAACTTGTTTGCTTTTACTAGCATTCAATTGTAAAAACATGCCTAAGGCGGGTTTTTAAGGGACGTGGCTCCGTAACTACCCGCAGGCGAAAAATAGTAAAAAAATTATATTTTTAAAAATAATCTACACTTTACAAGTTTTTGTATTTTTAACTTATAATGGGAATATAGCATTAATATCTTATGTTTATAAGACAATGTTTATTTTGCGTGATATAGTTCGTGCAGTAATTGTATAATATATGCCCTAGATTGCAAAGTTTCTCATTGATTCAAATTATTTAAAAGCATCGATATTGGCTCGTTAAGTTGTTTAAACATGTATATTCTGGCGATTATTATCATAATAGTTTATCAACTTTTTTATTTAATCAGTAAGTGTGTCTATAAGTTCGATTACGTGGTGGCGAGCACCTATAGAAAAATTTCTATGAAGGCTTTGCCCCGTTGACAAATGTCTATGAAGAGTTTGCCTCAAAAAATACATTATAAAGCGAACTCTTGTCTCACTATCGATAGTTGTGTTTCTGATGCAATACCATATGCAACTGAGGACGAAGCGTCGACGACTCGGACGTTAAATGCAGTTCCACCCCGAGGGCCAAGACGGTCTATTCAAAACTTTTAGGTGGCTACTCAATAAATAATAAATTCGGTAGTTTGATAGTCGTTATTTATGGGGCGCCAAGTGTAAAGTGAAAATTTGCTGTGCATTTCACGGTATTTAAGGCAATTTGTCCCAATATTTATTATATATACACACATTTTGCTAAATGCTTTTTATTTTAATAAATCGTTGTAGATTTAAATAAATCCTTTAACATTTGGTTAAAATATTCCAATATTTTATAAACCATTAGAGATGTAAATAAATCTTAAAGCATTTACTTTAAATTTTTAACTATTTAGTAAATCTTTATGTATTTAGATAAATCTGCACATATATTCTTTAAATCTTTCAATATTTAATAAATATTCAAAGATTTAAATAAATCTTTACCGATATAAATAAATCCTTACAGATTTAAATAAATACTAGTGTTACCCCAGCACACAATGCACTGACAGACAGCGTTGCCAGAACCGGCGAAATGTCAAGTCACGTGATGCATTAGTTCCAATAATGACACGCGACGTTATTGTAGATGGCGCCCCAAGTGACGCGCGTCTAGCCGACCTTCATATATATTATAAATTAAAATAATTATTATTAAAAAATCGACGTAGAATAAAAATATAAAAATGTTTCATGTTCCATCTGTGTATAGAATGTCAAGTCACGTGATGCATTAGTTCCAATAATGACACGCGACGTTATTGTAGATGGCGCCCCAAGTGACGCGCGTCTAGCCGACCTTCATATATATTATAAATTAAAATAATTATTATTAAAAAATCGACGTAGAATAAAAATATAAAAATGTTTCATGTTCCATCTGTGTTATTTAAAAAAAATATTTAATGTTAACTTGTCATATTTATTTGACCTTGGTATACCCAGCCTACATAGAAGACCAAGATCGTTTAAACTGGTGTTAACGTTCAACAACTATTGAACACGTTTTCCGTATTTCAAGAATGTGTGCAATTAATGTTAGTTCAATCATTAATAACAAGATATTTAACAACATAAACATTGCATAATTAATTATTCATCCACTAAAATTTCCTCAACATTCCCTTGAGAATGTAATTTTCAGTCTGTTTTGTGTAAGCCCTGAACGCTCCCACCATGACCCTGCCTTGCGCCTAACTATCGGTGCAAACGGTTTTGGTGTCCCAAGTCCTCTGGGCTCACCAAGGTCAAAGAAATATGACAGGTTAACATTAAATGTGACAGCTTAAAATTAAATGTTGAAACACTTATTTAAATCTGCAAGGATTTATTTATATCGGTAAAAATTTATTTTAATCTGCGAATATTTATTAAATATTGAAAGATTTAAAACAAATATGTGCAGATTTGGCTAAACACATAAAGGTTTACTAAATATTTGAAAATTTAAAATAAATGTTTTAGGATTTATTTAAATCTCTAATGCTTTATTAAAGATTGGAATATTTAAACCAAATGTTTAAAAATTTATTTAAATCTAGAATGATTTATTAAAATAAAAAGCATTTAGCTAAATGTGTGTGTATATAATAAATATTGAGACAAATTGCCTTAAATACCGTGAAATGCACAGCAAATTTTCACTTTACACTTGGCGCCCCATAGTTATTGTATAACATCTTTTGCTGTCTATATTGTCTTATTTATAATAACATGACAGTTGAGTTTAGAATAAATTGTTGTTGACAGTATTTTAATTCATTCAGTATAAACAATACGAAATTAATTGGAAAACGTAATTAAAGCCATACGAAACGTATTTTAATCTAGTATTTAAGTAGTTTTCTTAAATATTAAGCTAATGCAATGAGATACTTGAATTAAATAATAAATACGACGCAGCATCATTGATTGCCGACAGATTATACTAACATAATGATAATTGCTTGGCTAATAATTTAAACATCATTAAAAAGTATTAGCATCAGAATTGGTTAATACAAAAACCATTTATTGGAACTTTCCCAAGTTATGTGTGTATAAATAATTACTGTTGTTTTAAAATTTTAGTTAGTCTTCAGCTGTTAACATCGCAAGAACTTAGAGCTTACTGCCACTTTAATTGTCTGGGTTTTTGTTTGTTTACCAATATTTTTAAGCGCATAGAATTCTATAGCTTTTAAAGTGGAAAATTTATAAAATTTCGGCGTTTAAATCACAGAACTAGCCGGCTACTAATTTGTGTACAATAAATAGCATAAACATTTAACACGGAAAGTCTATTCTGTTTCCGGTTTTATTCCTACATCTGATTCCTATTGAGTTCTATGCGTTTAAAAAATCATCAGTCTTAGTCAACGCTGCCCAGGGACGGACCCATAAGGAGGAACGGGGAGCTCCCCCCCCCCATATTCTAGGCAGTTGGAAAAATTACGCAAAACTTGGCGAAACCTGCACAGCCTCAGAACGCTGTCGAAACAAAAACTTTGGAAAAGGAATTCCAAAATTTGAATAATTGGCTACAAATCAAGTTGAGTTAGTATTACTTATTATTATATTGGCTTATTCATTGCATATCGTATAACAATTAACAAAATCTAAGCTGCTAAGCTGCATTAAGTCAGGATTCTAACGAACCGCATCCGATGGGAACCGGGAACGCATTATATTACACTTACGCCGCACCCGCACTTGATACAATTTATGGTACACTTGACACTAGCAGTTTAGTTAAATAATCAAATTCTTGTAAAATAAGTATTGTTTTTATAGGATTGAAATAACTGCACTCTGCCTCTGCAGTCTCCCTTCGTATTTGGAGCGGAGGGGTTCTCAAAAAGTGCGAGTTTATTTTTTTAACACATCTATATTAGTTATGTCCCTGCTATCCCTATTTACTTAAAATCTCTATAAAACATCTGTCCGATTTTAACTAATGCAGCTGGCAAATTGAGGTTTGCTTCCCTCCTCCCCCAAAAAAATTGATAGAGTCCCTCCGTGACACTACCTTGTTCTGTACTGGGCTCCAAATTTTATTTTTTTATCTCATTAATTAACGAAGAATCGGGAGGCAAGCCACAATTCTTACACCCAGTATATTTTTACTACAAAACAGTACTATTTTGTTTTTCCTTATTTAAACCATTTTGAAGAGGGGGCTATAGCCCCCCTCCCTCTTGTGCTGCGCCAATGTGCGATAAAAATAAAGTAAAAGAGGCAACATTAATATAATTTAGATTTGCTCCTCCAATTGTGATTAATGCTCTTCGTATTCCATGAGATTGCAAGTTTACCTATGTATAATGTAATATGTGCATTGTACAACTTGAATACTGCAACAAAATGAGAATGAGTAATACGAGTAGTTCAGATTCTTAGTAAAAGACAAGGTTTTACAAATCCTGAATACAAATGCATTTATATTTACATCGCTTTGATTAATCATAAAAATTTTGTACAGTCAATTTCAAGATTAAATTTTAGATAATTGTGGGTAACTCTTAGTATTCCTAATATTAATAATTCGAATATCGGAAAGCAATATTATTTACGAAATATATAAACTAGGTAAGGCAATCCAACATACCCGTGTTACCAAAAAGATCACAGGTTTGATTACGAAGGCAAATAAATCAGCCTCAGGTAATCAGCAGTGTGATCAACGTTATACATACAGTAATAAAATAAGCGATGTTAGTCCTACAATATAATTATTTATAAGTAGTTTGGCTAAACAACATGTGTGAACATCGACTATCCAATATGTAAAACGACTTTATAGTATAGCAATAATTAATTAATATCAAATTTCACTTTTAATATAGAAACGCCTTGCCAATCATTTTAAGACAAAATTAAATAAAACAGCATATCGTGTAAATAATTAACCAAGTGTACTTAGGTTAATAAAAATTCTGTAATGATAAATACTTTATGATGAGTAAAACTGTGTCCAAATGTTCAAACCTTATATTTAAAGTCAATACCTTGCTGCAAGAATTTTATTCATAAACTAACAAAATTATTTTTCGTAAATAATTATAGATGAAAAATTTACCAAAACTCTAAGTGATTTAGCAGCCTCAAAATTTCATCCAATGTATGAGTTATATATTTATTATTATATGTTTAAAATACTTTAAACTTGGGAATGTACGATTATAATTAATGGTATTTTGTGGCTACTAACGTTCAAAATAGTCATCAGTTGTCTCTACTGCAAAGTGATACCGTTAAAGTGCGTAATCTACCAACAAGGGTATTGCCACTGTAATAAAACTTGATCCAGTCAATTCTGTCTTGTAAAGGCAACATTATTCTACAAAACCTTTAAATAAAACGCTCAGAAATTTACTTAGTTTTTAAACTTTAAACAAGTAGGTAACATTTTTTTAAGATGCATAGTCGTCTTAATATTTTTTTCACGCTATCGGCAATGTAAGTAGGCCTTACATCCATAGCTACAGGGATTGTAAATGGCTGATAACATTCGTGTGTTAGTTACCCTTGACGACGGAACTTAATAGTGTTACTTACATTCCTAGGAAAATAATGTTGATTTTAACTGTTCGTTGATATGGTAACATGCACAGACAACTTAGAATAATGGGGCTTTTAAAAAATAATTCCGATGACAGCTGTCAAAACGAACTTTTAAAAATATGATTAAATTTCTACCTGTAGGCCTACTTACATTGCCGGTAGCGTGAAAAATTTAATAAGTAACACGGAATGTATCCACTATTAACATTCTCGGCAGGCCACAAGCCTCGGCTTCGCCTCGGCTCGTATTTACCTACCTCGAATGTTATTACGTCTTTACATTACTTGTTACTTAAATAACTATCAAAACATTTAATTTTTATTACACTTTTACTTTCCTATGTTGTTTTGTATTAGTACTGTAGTAGCTTTACAAAGACACCATATTACTATGTACGAGAATTTTTAAACGCATAGAAACTGTAAAGTAAAAATTATTTTTAATTTTAGAAATTTTTAAAACAATATTGCTCACACAGTGGCCACACGTTTCTTTTTTCAAATTTTGTACGCTTATAGAACTGAAAATGGGTCACAATTTGGTTTACGTCCCAGTCTGCTAACTACTATGTGACGCCTTCTGTGAATTTTTGAGTAATCAGATTGGGATAAAATATTGATATTATAAATGCCCTAGAGGTACACAACGCTACAAGATACAAAAACTTTTGGGATTATTGAAACTACGAAGTGAAAAAAAGTTTGGCATTTACAAAACATTGTTGTTCAAAAACGAGTTACACGATTATTGGGTATAGGACTATAGGTTAATAGAACTAAAGCCGAACTACTATTAAGTTTGTATTCTAGTCCTTTACCTTCTCTGTAACCCCTTCTACGAATGTTTGAAGTTCCAAAATTCGTGCATCTGTATGTAATAAACAAAGGACGATAAAACAATTTCTGTTTAAGCTAATCAGCTCATGAGTGGTAGTAGAATAAGATTCACAAATAATTTTAGGTGCTGCATAGTTTAGAGGGGTTAATTTTCTACCACCAAGTTTTTGGAAGACAGATTTGTCTTTGCGTTTTTGGTTTTGTCAATCCCAGCGCATGTTTCTCCAAAAAATCGATTTATCTTTTGGCAAAAAAGTTCGGTTACCTACAGTACCACGCGCAGCTGACCGTGACCTTAACTATGATGCCGCCAATGTGCTGTCCTCAAGGTCCGTAGATAAATCTTTCTTGTTATAACCTGCACTAAAAGAATTCGATATTGCCTTACAGAAGGTAGTCTGGTAATCCCTGGTTAAAGCCAAGGCAGGTGCTAAACGCAGGTAATATTTTAATCCAGATTAAACAAATTTCATTTAAAATAAGCATTTTAAGTTTAAAATAACTTATAACCTAACCATTAAAAGGTGCATTTTTTTCTTATAAATCATTTTAATTTAATATACGTGGATACAGTCCATATTAAAGTGGATAATCTTGATGCGAACTATACGATAACAGCTAACGTCTCCGCTAGAGTGGTAAGACTAGTGCAATATATAGCCACTATTGGCGCGTTAGACGTTGATACAATAACACTTGTTTAAAACAGAATAAGTAACAGTAACCCTTTCTAAAGTATAGAGAAGTCCAGGCGAAGTAGTTTGCTCATTTTTCTCTCCCCGCTACTTCTACCCGTTTGTTAGTGTGCAAGCGCCGAAAGTGAATTTCACAGAATTTTAGAAACATAAAAGCTGATTTTATTAAAAGACTTTGAAAGATTTTTAATGCAGCTAAAAATTTGAATTTTATTCATGACGTTTATTCAAAAGGCAGATCGGCGATAATATTCGGAAGATGAAATCATAAATAAGTAATTAATTTCAGTAAATTTTAAAACATGTTGGTATGAAAACTTCTAAACAATGATATTTTAAGTAATTAAAATCACAAAAAAAATTGAATTACAAAAAACACTTTAGAATTGTATGTGTGGAAAAAGCAGCACATGCAAATTTAAAAGTTTTTTTATTATGTTACATGTTAACATCAATTAAATATTTACTTTTATTTCTAATTTATATTTTGGGAGTTAAGTTCGCAATTTATTTCCTGAAGACAGGCCTGCTAATTTGTTGATACATATAGTACCTATGAAAAATACCTTTTTGGGGAATTAAATGTGTGTTTTTAATACTTCAATACAATTCTACCCAAAGATGCATCACCAATTAAAAAAATAATATGTATAAAATATTGTTATTTAATTTGACCACCCAATTTATTAGACTCAAAAAATTACAATTTAGATTTTTCCTACGCTTTTGCTTCTGTAATTTTCGCTTTTTAAAAACTGATAATTAATTTAATAATTAGTGAAACCCCCGCTTTGGTTATGGTTACTCAAACACCAAATGTAAAAGTCAATAAAGTGTGAAATGCGATACGTATCTATATAAAAACTGCTGCGCAAGGTGCTGATGTCGGCGCGATAAATACACATTTCCAAAAGGCTGGAATTGAAGCTTGCTCATAAATAACCAAATTACACCCACAGCGAGTCGAGATGCAAGAGACCGCCGCCGCGGTGTTATGATGAGACGGTTAAAGATTTAATATACATATAGATAGATAGATAGATAAAACAATGGTATAATTTAAACAAAGTTACTTGATCAGCAACAGTAAAATAAAAAAAATGTCAATACAATACTATTCAAGTGGACACCTTCTTCATTTCTTCCACCTTAGTTCAGACTGACGAACTTTATTTTCGAGTTTTTGACATTATTTAATTAAAAACTATTCCAGAAAATCGAAAATCGAATTTCTTTCTTAACGTTTCCATATTTAAAAACTTTTGAATATCCCTCTAGTTACCTAGAGGCTAAAACTAAATAAGAGTTGTATGACTCACTTGAATGTTTTCTCAAGATTCGTAAAAATTCGCTGGCAACGTTGATTTCTACTGACCTTGATGTTTTCTAACAAGTATGTATACACTGGAACCTTTGAAGTATGAAGAAAGTAGCAATAACTGTAATACTTTTGTTTCCAATACAGGTATGTAGCCAAACTCTGTTGCAGTTGTATTATTTCTAAAAAATTAAATGTCATTTTCATCAAACATAACACTTTTCAAAAAAGAAAAATTACATGTATTAGGAATAGGAGTAGTAAAGACAACTTTTATTTTACATAAACTCTTGGTAGCGAAATTTTTTATTTTGATTTTGTATAATTTGAGTCTATAAACAAACAACACGATTCTTTTATTGTTAGTATCCATTTTCTTTCGAAGGGAGGTGTCGGTGATAAGCATCAATAGCAGAAATCGGTTGGTGATATGAACACAGTAAATAAATTATTAGAAGTACAGCTGATATAAATGATAAAAAGTTGTCACAAGTAACACGTTTGATCATTTTTATTATACTATTGGGAAAATCTTTGACACGGAAGTTACTCAACTCAAAGTTTTAAAATATGATCAAGAAGTAACACGTGTTTTAAAAAATAATATTAAGAAAATGATCCTTTCTACCTCTGTTACGCCCGCACGTGCCTACGATTGCATTGCATTTCCTTGTGACATCTACAAGTTATTATAAAACCGCCTTAACTGCCGTTAAAAAAATGTATTGAATTAAAATTTCATAAATATTAATATATCAGAACAGGCTCACAAAGGTTAACTGGCGGTAAATAGTACAAAATACGTAAAGAATGCGAAGATGCCCTGACACTTCAAAAGGGTAAATTGGAAGGGGGTTTTGGTATCAGCAAACATATATAAACGGAAATCTCAACGAGATATTCAGAATTTGTAGTGTCGCAAATTGTCATCATCAACATGAAAGTGGTGAGTGCCTTATAAGAGGAATTTAACCAGTGAATATTTTACATAAAGTGTTATTATTTTAAGATATAATTATCGATTAGTGAGCAAGCATTAATGTTAAGTGAGACTTTGCTAAAATGTGACACTTAAATGGATTATAATTAAATAAATGGCATTTTGTTTTTTAATTTTAAATTTATAATTATTTCCAGATCATTGCTCTTGCTCTTCTTGTGGCTGTTGCCCTCGCCGCCCCTCAGGGAAACGACAAAGATGCTCAGATCTTGAGACTGGAGAGTGACAACATTGGTGTTGATGGATTCAAATGGGCGTAGGTTTACTCATAACAATTTCACCGCATAGACTTTCCTAACAATTATTTCTTAACAGCTATGAAACCAGCAACGGTATTGCTGCTGATGAAGCTGGCCAACTCTTGAACCCAGGATCTGAAAAAGAATCAATTGCCGTCCGTGGCTCCTTCTCTTTCACCGGACCCGATAATGTCAAATACACCGTCACCTACATTGCCGATGAAAACGGTTTTCAACCCGAAGGCGCCCACATCCCCAAAGCAGTGTAAATCTAATTTATGCCAAAACTTGATGCAATAGAACAAGGCCAGCTGAATTGATTTAAATATGTGTTGCACGTTTTTTGTACAGCAAACTTTTATTTATAATACTCATTTTTATAGAGTACCATCGATTGTAATGTTAGTGTACAAAATAAATATTACTACTGTTTAATTTTTAATTTTATTATTTAAACTTCTAAAATGCCAGTGTCGTTCTGCCACAAAAAATTAGTAAGCATATTTTGGTTAATATTTGATGTTGAAAGAAATACTTTTTTCACAAAATATAAAATTTAGTGTGCCTTTTAAAGAAAAATACGAGGGCAGCTTTAACGTGCTTGAATGTCTCAGATTTTAGCATTTTACTTGTACATGCATAGTTTAACGCTTTTCTGTAATTCGTTCTTCTTTTATCATCATAGTTTAAAAAAAAGGAGTGTAATTAACAGAAATTCTTAGCATCTTTGAAATATGGCACTTGCAGCAATTTTCGCGCGAAGAAAATTAAAAATGTGTTGATAGTAAGCTTTTAGTCACAATAACAAACCTGTTAAAGGTAAAAATTGTTTTATTTACCATACATTAATATGAATTTCAACGAAAAAGCTAGAACTTATAAATAAAGTTTTAATAACAAGTTTAAGTTTCTTATTTTGCAAGTATATTTAGTTTGAGATCGTGAATAATTGTTTTAACATACTTTAAGTAACAGTGACGAGACGAAGAAAAATACATGCTATAAAATAATATCACCATTTTAAAACTGATAACTTGAACTCAACACTAGATCTTAGCAATGATACCACACTTTTTTTTTATACTATTTCAGTCAATTACTGCTGTAATTTAATTTTATGATTGATGCTTGTAAGTTGTTTGCCACCACTGACAACACATAATAAAAGATAAAATAAACCCAAGTAAAGTTAAGCGTTTAAAAAATTATTAACAAGGAAAAGGAACCATTCGTCTTCTATTAACGCCCGCACGTGCCTACGATTGCATTGCATTTCCGTCTGACATCTACAAGCTATTTTTAAAATCGCCTTGACGTCCTTTAAAAATATTTATTAATTTATAATTACATAAATATTAACATATTAGAACAGGTTCACAAAGGTTAACTGGCGGCGAAGAGTACTAAATACGTGAAGAATGTGAAGATACCCTGACACTTCAAAAACGGTAAATTGGAGGGGGAGTATTGGTATCATCAAACATATATAAACGCAAATCGCAACGAGACATTCAGAATTTGTACTGTCGCAAATTGTCATCATCAACATGAAAGTGGTGAGTGCCTTATAAGAGGAATAAAATAGTGGATATTTTAAATAAGTGTTATTTTTTTAAGAAATAATTGAAATAATTATCGATTAGTGAGCAAACATTAATATTACGTGCGACTATGCTAAAATGTGACACTTAAATGGATTACAATTAAATAAGCCGCATTTTATTTTTTTTATTTTAAATTTATAATTGTTTCTGTTTCTAGATCATTGCTCTTGCTCTTCTTGTGGCTGTTGCCCTCGCCGCCCCTCAGGGAAACGACAAAGACGCTCAGATCGTCCGATATGACAGCGACAACATTGGTGTTGATGGATTCAAATGGGCGTAAGTTTACTGATAACAATATTACCGCATAGATTTGTCTAACAATTGTCTGTTTACAGCTATGAAACCAGCAACGGTATTTCTGCCGATGAAGCTGGACAGCTGTTGAACCCAGGATCTGAAAAAGAATCCATTGCTGTCCACGGTTCATTCTCTTTCACAGGACAAGATGGTGTCAAATACACCGTCAACTACATTGCCGATGAAAACGGTTTCCAACCCGAAGGCGCCCACATCCCCAAAGCAACGTAAATTTAATTTACGCCAAAACTTGATGCAAAACAACTAGGCCAGATGAATTATTTTAAATATGTGTTGCACTTTTTTTGTACAGCAAACTTTTATTTATAATACTCATTTTTATAGAGTACCATCGATTGTAATGTTAGTGTACAAAATAAATATTACTACTGTTTATTTTCAAATTTTATTATTTAAACTTCAAAAATTTGGTGCCACTAAAAGTTGGTTTCTAAGATATACGTTTTTTAGGAAATATAAAATTTAAATACTCCTCTTAAAAATTAAGATGAAAGCTTTATTGTTCTTGAATGTTTCCTCTTCTACTTAAACTTACACTAACATTTCCATCCCAATATTTTTTTTTAAACAAATGTAATTAACAGAAATTCGAAGTAACTTTAAAAACTAGCACTTGAAATAATTGCCTTGTTTTATAGTAAACCAAATTGAAAATGTGTTGACATTTGTTGACAATAACCTTATCATCACAAAGCTGCAAGAATATTTAGTTTGAGATCGTAAATAAATTATAAACATTGTTTAAGTAATACTGAGGAGATAAAGTTAAAGTAATTTATTTATATTTTAACACCATTTTAAAACTGTTATTTCAATAGATTATTACGTTGGCTAAATTTCATGCTTGGTATTAAGTTGCCATCAGTGACAAAAGATGCAGAAATATAAATAACAACTTCCGTTTTTCTTATTGTTAAGATACGTTAGAAACCTGTTCGGATCTTGTAACAGTTTTACATAATAAATTTAAATTATTCTGGATCTTCGTATCCTCTAAATCTATAATTTGTTAAACTTTTTTGCCAATAATGTTTAGGAATCTGACGAAGGAATTTACTCCGAACGTTATGATTTTATGAAAATAAAAATAAAAGTGTAAATTCCTGAATAGTTGTCTTATGAATCCCCACAGCCCACAAAAGTTCAACAAATATTAAACTTAAATATACATAGAATATTTCTTTTCTTTCCATGTTTTGCTTTTTATTACAATTTGAGCAAAAAATTGTAAAAAAGTCGAAATATCAGGGAATTACCGATAACAATTATTTTGTTACTCCTGCTCTTCGACAACAATGTCGAGTTAAAACCATTCCTTGAACTTTTAACTTTTGCTAAAGAAAGATTCTATATAACAAATTTAAGGAAAGTAACTTAATTTTTATACATGGTGGCGATATTTTGAATAACCTTAAAGTGTATTACATGTTTCAGCATTTACATAAATATAAACATGTGTCGCACTTCCTGCCTATTCCATAATTTTTTCTTAAAATTTTCTCTGAAAAAATCTTTTAAAATACATTTTAATTTTAGATTTCTAAAACCAGCTGAAAATTGCAACCTAATTTTATCCAACTTTCAAAAACCTATAAACTAAATATTTACTGCGTTTCTCTTTAATTCGTATTTATATACAAGGTGTTTCGTAAGTACGTACAGAACCTATTCTTTTATTTTGATGTGATATAGCGACTTTCAATAAGTGTACCTGTTTCATGTATTTTTGAAAAATAAGAAGCCAATCCCCCCTCTATCCAATAAAACCGCTTGCACTTATTAAAAAAAAATATTAGAAATACTAAGCTAAGTCAGTAGTACTCACATAAAGTTACGAATCAAAATCAAATACTCAAAATTTTTAGTAGTTAATGCTTTGCTAAAAAAAATTTATTATTATTTAGGTTTTGCTGGCCTCAATAACTGTCCCTATAATTATGTTGCAAGTATTGATGTCACCAAGATGTAAATGAAAATGAAATTCTTTTAACAAAGTTTTGAATATTTAATTTTAAGTATTTAATTATTTAATAATTTTAAATGAGAATTTTAATTCGTACTAATTTAAAATTTTAGTGCAACTAATGCTAAAGTTAGAGACAAAGAAGTAATTAGACTGTTTTTTCTTCAGAGAGCTGTAACTCCGCAAGGAAGTATTTTCGGACATATGTTCATATGAACTTTTCTTCATGAAATAACATCTTTAATTTTTGTATGAACTTGGCTACACCCTGTATACGCACATAAGTATTGAGATAAGGTAGCTTGTTATGGCAGATGTCTTAAAACGTCCATCCTTTTAACGGAAAACACTCCCAGTATAACTTAACATTTACGTCCACTTTTCATAATAATTTGTAAGTGACCAGCCCGGCAATTTATTGCTTTTTGACATTAATTATTAATTTACCTCTAACATATGCTAAATTAAACAAAAGACTTGTAGCTAAGTACTAAAGAAAATATCACATTTATATTTAGGAATAAAAATATTATACACCATGAACTTAACAAACTAAAAACCAAGTAGTATTTCAAAGTATTTACTGCTGCCGGAAAAACGCAAAAACAACTCGCAAAAGTTCATATTCTTTTAAAGCTTTCGTACTCATAACACAAGTTTACAATCACATACTTGATCATCTCCGTAGGGAATTTCTGGTGGCGCCGATAATGCTAATGCGCTTCTTTTGTTCTATCATTAGCATCACTATAAAACGGTTTAAAAAGTAGAAATGCAAATTGCTGATAGTTATTACTACACAACTGCGCGGCTACAGGATAGTCTTATTACTCATTTGTGTTCCCAATGACGAAACAGCTTCCACAACAGCGCAGAACCCCATTTGCTGGTTTCCTATCTATACAGCAAATGCTACTCAAAATCGTATATGTTTAAGCAGGGAGGACTAAGAAAGTCTAATATACGAAAAAAATAATAGACTTCATATTTAGTCATCAGTATCAATCCACCACCAAATAAAGGAATGTGAATTTTTTTTCGTAAATGATAAACACAAAAAACGAACACAAAACTGCATGTCTATTTGCAATATCCCGTCTAATAAACAAAGTAAACAGTAATCAATCGTCCGTATTGGGTAATAGAATATCTAATATCCGCTGCTAACTGCAACCTTGAGTATAGATGTATTAAATCCTCCAAAAACCAAGAACATATTTTTGTAGACAATTTCTAGTAAATCAAAACTTTTACCATGCAACAAAGTCTCCTTTTAAGTTTGTGTTATTAATTGTTATTGTCATGTGGTTTTACAGTTAATAAAAATTTTAAAAACATAATTTTTTAAGTTTGCTTGTGGTAGTGATGGGAATGGCTATTGAAATATGACACTACTTTGCACATTGAACTATTTTTTGAACGCATTCTAGGTACATAGAGATTAATGTAATTAAATTTTAATAATTAGTAATTAAATTAAATTTTCCATGTCGCTTTATAACTCGCGAAGAAGAAGAAACTGGTTTATTGTAAAAATGCTGATTGCCTATCAGATATAAATATTATCATTTAAATTAATAAAACGGTCAGTAAAACCACTTCGGCAATTATCAAATTGTAGCAGATAACATAAACATTTCCAACATTCTAAAATGTGTTTTATCAATACTGGATTGATAGGTAAATTAATTTATAGCAGATGATACTCAAAGCGATTTTTATGTCCTGGTTTGTCCTTGCCTATTTTTTAGAAAGCGGTTTATTACCTTATTAATACCGGCATCATTTAAATTTTCAGCATACCGTGAATACATCTTATCAAAAATAATAAAAGGTTTATTATATACTCTAAATATTAACAGGTAGTTAAATCACTTACCCGAATAATTAATTAATTGTCACTCGTAATCGTATATCAAAATACCATAAAAACTAATTACACAAAGACAAACCTATAAGGTACTAAACGAACAATAATTCCGTTTTCCCTTTCATTTCCCTGTTGCTGCGAGTACCCGCATAAGCTCTACCATTCTTGTAATTTTTGCTCATTGCAGAGGAAACATGTGCTAATGAACATATGAACAAGATAAAATCTAATTTTTAAGGTTAATCAATAAATCAAAGCATCGCGTGTTAGCGTTGATCGATGATTAATCATTTAACTGTTATGTCTAGCCACTTTCTAGACAAGCATACACGTATTCAAATGCTCTAATACCAGTATGATTATACGTATGCAAAGTGTAATTATAAACACAATAGTGTGGCATCATCTTAAAAAATTCTTGTGCCAAGGTCGAACTTGGGATCTGAATATGTTCGACATCAAACATTGCATTACAATCACTGTTTTCGCTATTTTATACATCGGTAAGTTAGTAATAATAGTACAACCACGCAAATCAAGAACAAATTTATTAAAAGATTTCACATTTGCTATTTCAACCCAAAAATTCCGACCGTTCTACTATTTATAGAGTTGTTAACTGTTATGACATCTCTACAATTTCATAAACTGTTATTTATCTGGAAGATTATCAACCTTTTAAAAGGTCTCTGGTACAGACCTTGAACCGAATAGTAACCGCGTGACCTAAAAAACTTGTCGGAAACGGGATTTTGCCGAAGAACAACCCGGACGTAAGAACTTAAAATTACTTGAATTTAATCTTTAATCAATTTGGTACTCGTATAAAAAAAACAGATATTTTTCTGAATTGTTTATAAATGAACAAATTTAAATTGTGCATAAAACCAATTAAAAGTACAAAATTGTATATACTATAATTTATTTTTAAAACTATTAAGAAAATTAAGTTTGAAATAGATAATGTTCACCATATCCCAAACAAAGAGTGCTAATCATAATTTAAGGTATTTGAAATTATCTCGGCATTTTCATATTTATTAGAGCTACAGACTTGGTTAATTTAAAAAAGAAGTGAACTTTTGATGCTAGGGTGCAGTATACAAAGCACCAATTGAACGTCGCCTTTTAGAATTATTGCAGTTTTTTTGCATAAACATTCTGTATATTGTAAATATCAAAGTTCCAACGCAGTAATAACCTAAAGTGGTTAATAAAAAAGTTATTTATGATTATTCATGTCGTTTAACACCAAATTATGTTTAACTATAAAAAAAATTGATGCTAACCATAAAAGTATTTCATCAATAACTTTTTTATTATTCACTTTAGGTTACTACTGCATTTAAAGTTCTTTTAGTGGGAGTCAATTTTTTTCAGAATGTGCAAAGTATTTTAAGAAAACCTTTTCCTTAAAATAACTTAAGAAGATTATATTTATGTCACGTTTGTTAAACACATCTTAATAAGCATAAAAAAGTACACTTCTTTCTAAATAACTAATTTTAGTAGTTTTACAGCCATTCGTAAATGACGTAGATTAACATATAAATTGCAAATTGCATGCAAATTCTCTGATGTAGGCTGGTATAGCTTGCGAAACGTAGATTTGGATAAATTAAAAATAACTAGCACTGCTGAAGACACAGTATAATGCTTCAGTATTTAGCTTTAAAAAATACACCGACCGCCGGAAGGGAAGATGGTTTAAAAAAACTGAAACGAGTTTTGTTTTAAATTAAATAGATGTCGCCTCAAACACAAAAAAACAGTGGTGTGGAACAACGACCAATGTGCATTAATTTATTATATGTAATCGAGATTTTCATTCGTAGATACTGAAGGAGTATCCATTGTAATAGTTCTTCTATTAATTATATAAGCAATGGTTCAACTTATAAAACATTTCTAATATAAACCTGTCCTATTATGTTTAGAATATGCGTACAACTATGTTCTCTTTAGGTGTGATTACAGTTCGTGCCTTAAAAATACAATTTTTTATGTTTTGTTATAAACTCAATATTTTTTCTATTTTATGTGATACCTGATATAAAAAAAATTGTTTATTAGAGAGTGTCTATGTCTAAAACTCCAGACAGCTCCTATATACACATTTTGCCAGTATAGATGATGAAAATCTTAGAAAAATATGGTGGTTTTTATAAAATGTCGGTCTGTATGTGTGTATGCGCGTGTAACGCAAATTCTCAGGGACTGTTGGACCGATTTTAAGTAAATATGACACAACAAAAAAATGTCAAGCCAAATTGTTCCTTTTAAGACCCAGCACCGTAAACGCAAGTTGTCTATGTTTCTTTGCTATAATTGTTTTCAAAAACGAGATTTCATAAATGTAAGAAGATAATATGATAGAGGGCGGTAAGACAAATCTAAAGCTTTTTTTCAAGCACTCTAAAATTAAAATGGCGGCCGATACGATTTATTGAGAATTTCGCCTATTTATGTACTCAAAAACATGTTCACAGCTCAACATTGTTACTATATCAGTGAATTTATGTACAAATGAAAACTGTAAAACGAACATATGTATTTTTAAAATTATCAAAACTATATTGCTCGAAAACTAACCACACGAGTTTTTTTTTAATTTGTAGGCTTATAGAACTAGAGATGAGGTATAATTTGGTTTCAGCCCCACTCCGAAAATTTCTCTGTGCCGCCTTCTATGAATTTTTCAAAATCTTATTTTTTTGTCCTTTTATTGAGTAAAGGGGGGACTATATAAAAACTTTTCTTGATAGTACAGAGTGGCTAGGAAAACCCCGACCACTTTTCTTGCAGCGGTCAAGAGATAGGCCCCACATTAAATCAAAACAACTAAAACGTCTTGGATTCTGCGTTGTTGCCAGTATTTTAATTTAATTTTTCTCTACTAAAGCGCCATCTCTTGACCGCCGCAAGTAAAGTGGCCGGGGTTTTCCTAGCCACTCTGTAGAATAAGATTCACAATTTAATTTTTAGGTGCAGCAAAAATTTGGTGAGTTAATTTCCTCCCACCTACTTAAATTTTGGCGTACGAATTTTCTTTTTTATTTTTTGTTATCTTTAATTCTAATAAACATTTTTTCAAAAAAAATTAAAACCTAATTTATTTGTCTTGAGAAAAAACTCGTCGCAACTAGATTGTTGGTCTCGCCTTTGCAAACTTCAAGGCCCGCGAGGCATTTTAAACACTCTATACAGAGACTACTTTTATAAACAAATTAGCAATGTACTACAGCCCTTTAACTCGTATATGCAGCAATATTACTTATATATTTTGAGAACACCAATGGATTATGCTATTGAAATTTTCACATTATTTGGACACATAGCCCACGTTCAGAATGAAATATTAAACATTCAAAACGTATTTTCTCAATACTTGAATGTTTCACGATTATACTAGGGATAGTTATGTGCCGATGCGGTCTAGCTATGACACTGCGTAAAACTTTGAGCAAGTTTTAAAAATATTAAACTTATCTTAATGTAAGCATGAATAAAATACTTTATTACTTCAACAATATTTATTTACTTTAACCTTATACATTTTCAACATGTTTACATGCCATTATCAAAGATTATATTAAAAAGTAAATAGTTAATTACTTAATTTACCTGATCTGGAAGGTTGCCTTACGAAAATATGAGTAGGTATTGTCATAATAGCATTGTCATAATTGTCCAAATTGCTTCACAAAATTCCATTTGTAAGTTAGATTCAACTTCGCTTTTGCGAAGCAATGACAGACAAGCAATGTGCTTTTCACAATACTCTTAAGAGTTTTAGTAAATTACAAAAACTAAATCTGATTGTACTCGCCATGAAATTTTCAACAAAATTGCACACATTTGATAACAAAGATTAATTGTGCCAAAAGAGCTGGTAGCTATAAGAAGCAGCTACTCAAATAATGTATGCTAAACGAGGCTAGAAATACGTCTAATTGTGTAAAAATAGTGACACTTATTAATGAGATACTGAACATAAATGTTATAATCGTTTATAAAAGTGCTAACTAAACGTTCTGCTAATTACCGGTTAATTACTAGTTAATAATTCTTAACGTGAAGCTTAGTTCTTTACAAACGTTTAAAATCTCATTATTAATTTATTACTTGAATGCAAAAGGCCGCATGCAGTTTTCATACACCTACTAGGTAGGACCCCTACGCGTTCCAATGCAAATATTACAAGCCAGAAAATTAGAATATTTCTAGTCATGCAGAATTCTACTAACATTTTAAACAATAATTTGTAAATGTCGCACGAACTGAAGATGTACCATGACCATGATATAAAGGCGGGATGATCATTTTATTAAACCAGAATTTCTACTTTGACAGGATCCTAGTCACCATGCGACATACACCAAAAATATGCTAATATTACGAAATATTCTATTCTTGTTCTCATAACTATACATTTTGACAACGGAAGAGACATTAACATAATACAAAAAAAAACACCACTATATAAATTGCTGTTTTCTCAGCTTTTGTACACTACCTTTTCGTTCCAAGGGAAGACAACACACCAAATTACTTCAGAATGAAAATGGTAAGAAATAACAATTATTCCAATTTTAATGCTAACTTTTTTAAATATATTTTTTGAAATTTTTGCAGTTCATTATTCTCGGCGCCGTTATGGCCATCGCTATTGCTGCTCCCCAACACGGTGGATCCAGCAAGGATGCCCAAATTTTGAAATACGAAAATGACAATATCGGCGTTGATGGATACAAATTCGCGTAAGTTATAATCAAACTAACGGCCATTTGCCAAAAACGCTTACAAACATTACGCGTCATTTACATAAACATTGAACTCTTAAAAAGGTGTAATACTAAAAAATCTAAAGCCATTTGCAGCTTTAAAAACTTACATTAAAACATGATTATCATACTTGTACAATTGTACATTTCTAATTTTTTTTTAATTATTTCACTAAATTTCCTAAAATATCAGCAGTACTTTTTCGGTTCTACTTATTTTGAAAAGAAATATGACAGTTACACTATAGCTGAGAGTATAATCATTGGCGTAACTTCAGATTTTTGGTCCGTGGGCAAGATACCTAAAGGGCCATGGCTCCATCCTCAAAAAAACTTCAATAATAAAGTAATTGATAATAAGAACAATTTCTTCAATAGGAAAATAATTATTTGCAGTCTAGTAAATGAAAATAAATATATTAAAGCCGTGTCTAATGAAGATAAGCAAATCTTAAATTTTCTGAAGTTAATGTGTCTGCGTCGGTACCAAAACGTGTGGTTGTTGTGTTCTTACTAAATATAATCTCACTTCAGTATTTTTCATTACAATGAAATATACATATGTACATACCTACTTACATGGAATTTAAAATGTTTTTTGTTGAAAATAAAAATAAACTGTCGAAGATCAAAAATTTTTATTGCAAAAACTTCGTAATAGAGAAATAAAAAAAAACTCGTGGCTCGTGGCAGGGCCCCCTAAGGCCACGGGTCCGGAGCCGTTGCCCCCTCTGCCCCATTGTAGTTACGTCACTGAGTATAATTCTAACAAAAAGATATATATTTTGCAGTTTTGACATCCATTTGACAGACACAACAACATGACTATCCATTCCAAAAGTGTAATTATTTTAAAGGTAAAAATCTTACGATTTTTTCCAAATTTGTACTTTACACTCTTCGTGAGTACGTAGCAATAGCAAAATACAGAACATTTTATATTTGTTATACTGTCTAGATGAGTAGCAGCAATTTGAAAAATAGAATTATTTTTGATCATTATAAATACAATTCAAGTTTTGCCTAAATAAACCTAAAACTCGTCTTATTGAGATAAAGCAGTTTTTGGACAAGGTTGTTCAGATATAAAAGGTGCTAAATAGCTACACATTTATTTCATAAAGCAGTATATGCAACCAGAAATAAATCTCCCAGTAAAAAATATCTTTATAGTATAATAAGTTAATAACATTTTGTTTAATACCAAAATTATCTAATACAAATAACTTCGTTTAAGCAAATTACAACGATACAAATAATACATATGTTAATATATTGTCGATTATTTTAAATATAATTTGAATACAAAAAAACATTTAAATTGTATTAGTGACACAGATTCCTGCGCCTTCAGCATTGCGTGCTGCTTGTTTCCGAATTTGTATTTCAAAACGTGCTATCACAGTTTAATTTAATTGCGTGTTGAGAGATTTTAAATGTAGGTAATTCGTTTTATTTTAAAATTAACAAACGTGTGAAGTAGGTTATTAACAAAAAAGTAATTATTATTTGAAAGAAAACATTTTGACAAATGTGTTTTAAGCTGTAACTATTTTAAAACTCGTTTTTAAATATTAAATGTTAAATACCTAAAATTAATAAATTAAAGTTATACATTTTGCAAAAAAAAACTAACGGCCACTAACGGTTGTTTAGGTCATTATATTAAATAAGTTATAAACAAGTTAAAGACGAGTAAGTAACCTTCCCAATTACAGGTTATGCTAAAACGGTGTCATCTACAATTTTTGTGAGTTGAAAATACTTATTGCATAATAGCACACGTCATGCACCTGCGCACTATTGTTAAACACTGGAATTTATTTTGCAATACATAGATCTTCCTAATAAATTGTGCAACATCATTATTAATGTAGAATTCCTTGTATCCGACTTAAGTTATTTATGTATTCTAAAATAGTTGACATCATAAGACTATTGTTTTGAAAATAAAACGAAGATTTGATCTGAATAATTCAAACAATTTCAAACGTACACGTCATTTTCAAGATGCAACTTCGTGCAAAAATCAAATATTCCAAATTCTGTTTCTTTTAAATTGTAACGGATACATGATACAAACAAATGCCAATCATTTAACGTTTAACATATTACATTAGGTATTCCAGAAGTAGAAATGAAAGTGAAGATGTACCAAGGTAAATAGGATGTAACCTTGAAGCAACTTTCGTTCTCCGCATAACCGCAAAACGCCAGAATCACCGATACTTGAACTTTAAAATTATCATATCGTATTTATACAGATAATAATTATTGTTAGAATAACTGTTAATTCGCATGTGCATGCCATCGTGTTCGTTTTACAAATGCATACCAAATGTCTATACAGAAATAAGTTTTGATTTCATACAAGCAGACGATGCAATCTCCAGAAAACCTCATTTTTTATATTTTTCCAGCTATGAAACCAGCGATGGTGTTTCCCGCTCCGAAACCGCTGAAATTAAGAACGCTGGCAGTGACCACGAATCCATCGCAATCCGTGGTACCATCTCCTGGGCTGATTTGGAAGGAAACAAATATACCCTGAACTTCGTTGCTGACGAAAACGGTTTCCGCCCCGAAGGCGCTCACATCCCCCATTAAATTAGCTCATCTTTGAAAATGTGTACATAAAATGTAGAAAACACCGCCATCAGTGTAAAATTGTACTAGTCTACATTTTCTAGAGCTTATAACACTGGCAATGTACATTTACGAATTTTTAATTTTGTTTTGATTTGATGTTTGTGATGCATTTTGTTAGCAAATCAATAAATACGTTCTTTGTATTTAAAAAAATATATTTTACTGCTTGCTCTAAACAACCTTATGCTGGGTTTCACTTTGGTAGTATCATGAAAAAAGAAGAATTCCATAATTTTTTTTGGTTCAAAAACAAGTTTGTATTAAATAAGAATTAGACACAAAGACGAAACGTTACATTTTTGCACATTTTTGGTATTTACTTCTATTAATTACAAAGCTTGTCTGCTCCTAAAACGTTTTAAATAAGTAGATTAGTAATTATAAATTGATTTTATCCTTATAAGATGTCAAAAATAGAAGAAAAAAAACGATTTAAATAATAACAAATTTTTTACTAATACATTTTGCATGTGCAACATTCGACTTCTTTGACGATTTTTGTTTTAACATCT
The DNA here is from genome assembly GCA_958336395.1 of Ctenicera cuprea. Taxonomy (NCBI): domain Eukaryota; kingdom Metazoa; phylum Arthropoda; class Insecta; order Coleoptera; family Elateridae; genus Ctenicera; species Ctenicera cuprea. The sequence goes on along the minus strand of OY284487.1, from coordinate 30,184,207 downwards.
TACAAGTTAAAGCTTTTACAGACATACATATAATTATATACGTTTAATATGTATCCATAACGTATCATTATAGTTATTAACTTAAGGTCATTTATATTTAATAAACTTTTTATCAAATGTCTCGAAATGGAGATATGGAAAAAACTTCGAGGTGTACATCAATTCGTCGAGGACATCTTCTGCTCTTTCGGCACGAACAAACACATTCTATATAATGTCACTGACGAAAATGTCGCATATTTAAGTTAAACGTCTTCACTGCTTTCAATTTATAGTGTAAGCATTTTAATTTTAAATTGATATAACGAAACGTATAAAAACGCCTACCGAGTCATCTTCCTATGGCATAATCACGTATGACTTAACCGAATTGTCGTTAGGTATATTAAAACTTTTATAGTCTATGCAATTATTTATTTATAGCAACTGGTAAATAGTTCTATGGTAATCTTTCCTATTCTTCGCAATCTAACCACAGATCGTGTACAGCAACTAAAAACTGTATTTAAGCCTAAAAGTACAATTCGATTGCAGTTTCTTTAAGAAAATTAAGGTCAACTAATTAAGTACCTTAGTGAATGAACTAATTGTTTATTGTTATAATCGCCATTTACGACAAATTATATACCTTATGTACAGTTAAGCATGGGTGCGACTATACAATTAGTGTAATAAATTACCTCTGACATCATATTATAAAACAAAAAAGAAGAAAACGTAAATAAATATTAATTGCTAGTAAACTGCATTCTAGGAAAAACAGTACTTAAATACAACAGACTTCGCTAATTAGCAATTCATTTAAAACAAACAGTGACGTGATATAGTTTTAAAATAGGAAAAAAATAAATCCAGTTTACATCTGAATAAATGGAGTAGGAAATAAACTCTCTGTAAACAAATACAAAATGTGCTTTCAATTTATATAAGATATTCAAGGACATCAAACCATCAAACGTTCTAAAATGTGCATTATTCATTACAACGTTTACAGTTTTGATTTATAATACAAATTTTCAGAAAAAAACTTCTTCAAAAAATTCTAACAGCATGTCAGAAAATTTTAATAAAGGTAACGGTACTGGTCATATACCTACAATTAATCATCTTGTTTTACTGAACTTTAGCTAAATCACTCTTCTGCAAATATCAAATAAAATAAGGCGTTTATTAAAACGCAGTACTATTTTCCCATTCTTCCAGTATTCCAAGATCGAATATTGAAAAATTAGAAACAAAGTATGATAGGAGACGCTAAAAAAATCGAAAGTTTTTCTTCCGAAGACTAGCATTAAAATGACGGCGGCGGCGGCGCCTACGTTTTTGTACAATCTTGGTTTTATCGCCCTTTTACAAACAATGAGTTGTCAAATCGGCATAAACATTAGCTTCTATAGTAGCCCTTACGGTATTTCTGCTATTTGTCTAAAATGTAATCAATTTTATTTTTGTAAATGCCACCGTTTTTGAGGAAAAAAATAATTTCGTAGATATTGTCATAAAGAGCGCGCACTCACGTCCACGCGCAAATAGCAGAATCGTGGCACGCGATAGAAAACAAACGAAGGTGACAGGTGTGTTATTCAGTTTCATTACTTAAATGTCATGTTTAAATTTTTTGAGTGTTGCATTTTAATTAAATAACGACTACTAATAATATTTCACAAAACTCAAACACACCGTCACAACGAATAAAGTACAAGTATGACATTTATGTAACGAAACTGAATAAGACACCTGTCAACTTCATTTTTGTTTTTGATCGCGCGCCACTATTCCCGTATTTGTGCGTGCACCTGAGCGCGCTCTATATGACAATATCTATACAAAATTAATTTTTTTTCTCGAAACTATGGCTTTTGAAATAAAAAGTTATTGAGATTTTTTGTTGGGAATTAAACGGTCTTACAATTGAGATAAAAAAAGACATCTAGGGCATTTCATTTAAGACAAATATTATTTTATGAATATTTTTTTATAAGACACCTAAATCAACAATTTTATATGTAAGTTTATAAGTACGGGTCAGTCCGCACAACTTTTATTAGTAACTTTTTACTTATCTTTTCAAATAGCAAAAATATTTTAAAACCCGTATCTTTTGACCAGGCTGTAGAATGTAAATGCTTAGTATTTCGACGCAATCTGCGCGTAATAGCAATGAGTAGTGTGGGTGTGTGTGTGTGTGTCGCAGTGTTTCAAATACAAATCCGTACCATCAAAATCATCACCCAAAAAAAACTATCAACCATTAGCAAATCTTACCGAAGAAAACCAAACATCAGACAAAACACCTAAAATTGAAAAAACTCCCCCATTCATATTATACGGAGTATCTAAGGACCTACCATCGTTGCTAGATCTGTTAAAAACAACTACTGATAAATTTACGTACCAACTCCTATCAGACAACCGAATGAAGGTAAAACCAGATAATATTGAAAACTGTAAAAAAATTAAAGCGGTGTTAGACGAAAATAATATAATTAGACATACATACAAACTCCCGGAAGAAAAATGTTACCGAGTCGTATTGAGAAATCTGCATCATAGCACAGCGCATGAAGATATAATAACAGCGCTCAAAGAGCATGGGCATGTCGTGAAACAAATTATGACGGTACCAAATAAAGAAACAAGAAAACCCAAAGACCTATTCTTCATAGATCTGGAAAGGAAAAGTAATAATGGAGAAATATATAAGCGAACAACACTCCTACGTGCAATTGTACGCTTTGAAACACCAAACAATAAACAAGGCATCGTCCAATGTAAGAGATGTCAACAATATGGCCATACTAGAAACCAATGCAATCAACAATTTCGGTGTGTTAAATGTGCAGGGCCACATGATAACCGAAAATGTAGTAAAAACAAAGCAGACGGAAAACCAGCAAAATGCTTCCTTTGTGGAGGCCCCCATCCAGCAAATTACAAGGGATGCCAAGTGTACTTGGACATTGTAAAGAGTCGTTTCTCATCACGAAATAAAACAGCGCTGCCACAAAGACCCTTTCAAATAAATAGGGAATCATTCCCACCATTATCACGAAATATTCAAAATATAAACACTCCCAAAGAACCAATAGGAAATAACTACGCCGCAGCAGCAATGGGATACCCCAAACAAGGGCGAAAACAAAACCAACAAATGTACCAACCACAACCGAATAATAACATTATAACTATCCTACAGCAGCAAAATGCATACCTGCAACAACAAAATATACAACTGCAACAACAATTGGATAAGCAGCAACAAGCCACCATTGAACTAATCAATGAAATCAGACAGCTGAGAGAAGATCTAAATCAAGTCAAGAAATCAAAAAAATAAAATGGCAGAACTCTACAAGATAGCTTTGTGGAATGCCAATGGTGTGCTAAATCATAAGTATGAAATAGAATCTTTCCTAGCTCTTAATAAAATAGATATTTTGCTAATATCCGAAAGTCATCTAACATCAAACACAAGCTTCAAAATGCCACGTTATATAGTTTACAATGCAGCCCATCCAGATACAGAACGAAGAGCTAGGGGTAGAGCAGCAGTCATCATAAGACAAGGCATAAAACATCATTTGTTGAATAAAATTGGAGTACCTTTTCTACAAACTGCAAGTGTAGTCATAGAGGATTGGTATGGTCCAATTACCATCTCGGCAGCTTACTGTCCGCCAAATTATCGTGCTAACAGGGAGGCGTTCAGAAATTACTTTAATCAACTTGGAAACAGATTCCTGGCTGGTGGTGATTTCAATGCAAAGCACACCAGCTGGGGATCTAGACTCTCAGCCCCGGGAAGAGGAAAAATACTTCACGAGGTCATCCGAGAACTGCATCTTGACCGCCTTTCAACATACAAACCCACCTATTGGCCAGCCGATCCGCAAAAGATACCTGACTGTCTTGATTTCTTTGTCACCAAGGGTTTCGCACCAGGGTATCTGAACATTGAACCGAACAACGATATTGCGTCTGATCACACACCCGTCATAGCCATTATCTACTCGGGAATAAAAGAAAAAGAGCAGCCAGTAAAACTTTACAGCCAGAAAACTGACTGGGAATTATTCAAAGAGTTAATAGACGAAAAAATAAACTTAAAGGTATCACTTAAAACAGAAACAGAACTGGAAAAAGAAGTACAAAAGTTCACCACACTGATACAAGACTCTGCTTGGGAAGCGACACCGACAGCAGCGAAAAAGACAAAGAAGATGAACTGTCCACCAGTTATTCAAGAAAAAATAAAAGAAAAGAGGTACCTTAGAAAAATTTGGCAAAGATCAAGACATTCACAAGACAAGACAAATTATAATCGTGCGACTAGACAGCTGAAGGAGTTTCTAACAGAACTCAAAAATGACTCCTTCAAGAAATATCTCGAAAACTTATCACCGACCGCTAACACAGATTATTCATTGTGGAAGGCTACAAGAAAACTGAAGCAACCTCGGCAGCAAATCCCACCCATTAGAAAAACAGATGGAACCTGGGCAAAGACAGAGAAAGGTAAAGCTGTAGTCTTCGCGGATCATCTACGGGAAGTTTTCAAACCATATCCGCCGGCCGATGAAAATAAGGATGATGAAATAAATACATTTCTCTAAGAGATAGAACAACCAAGTGAACCGATAAAACCCGTTACTCCAAAAGAAGTGAAAAACGTCATAAAAAATGACTTAAATTCAAATAAAGCGCCAGGGTACGATCTAATAACCGGCAAGGTCGTAAAGGAGTTAACTCGAAAAGGGATAGTTATGCTGACTCAACTCTTCAATGCTACACTCCGACTTAAATACTTCCCAGCACAATGGAAAATGGCAGAAGTAATTGTGATACAAAAACCGGGAAAACCGCCACATCAGCCTAGTTTATATAGACCCATCAGTCTTTTGCCGCTAATGGCAAAGATACTAGAAAAATTATTAGCAAAAAGATTACAAGACGCCATTGCTGAAAGGAACCTGATTCCTGACCATCAATTTGGTTTTAGAATCCATCATTCCACAATTGAACAGATTCACAGAGTAACTGACACCATAAACAAAACCTTCGAGGAAAAAAGCTTTTGTGTAGCGGTTTTCCTTGACGTCAGCCAAGCCTTTGACAAGGTTTGGCACCAAGGATTACTTTATAAAATAAAGAAACATCTGCCGGAAGCTACTTACACCATCCTAAAATCTTACTTGCAAGAAAGATTTTTCAGAGTAAGATATAATAACGAGATAACAGCTCTATACCCGATAACATCAGGCGTTCCACAGGGTAGCGTGTTGGGTCCTTTACTGTACTTGATTTATACAGCAGATCTGCCGACAAACACAAATATCACCACAACAACATTTGCGGACGACACTGCCATCCTCGCTGTACATCAAAATCCTATCGAAGCAACAAATCTATTTCAAGCTAACATCAAGGAAATTGAGAAATGAACCAAAAAATTGCGTATCGGAATAAACGATTCAAAGTCAAACCACATCGTGTTTACCAAATGCCGAGGCGAATCACCATCAGTCGAAATAAATAATAAAATTGTACCTACTACAGACACCGTTAAATACCTGGGCATGCACCTCGATAAGGGGCTAACCTGGCGAGCACACATTTGGAAAAAACGTAAGCAATTAGATGCGAAATTTCGAAAATACTATTGGCTACTCGGACGGAAATCGCAATTGTCACTCAGCAATAAACTCCTTGCGTACAATGTCGTCTTCAAGCCAATTTGGACCTATGGGTTACAGCTGTGGGGAACGACATCGAAAACCAACATTTCAATCCTCGAGAGATTCCAATCGAAGAAACAGCGAGTCATAACTGACGCTCCCTGGTTTGTCGCAAACATCGATATATACAATGACCCCGAAGTGTCAAAAATTAGTGAAGTGATAGTGCACCACAGTGAAAAATACATTAAACGTTTAGAAGCGCATCCAAATGTGTTAGCAATAAATCTACTCGATAATAGCCAGCAAAACAAAACGCCACTGGATTTGGTGTATAGTCCTTAAGTTGCATATTGTAGCTTTAAGTTATAACAGAAAATAATACTAGGTAACTAATATTAAAAATTTTCATATAGAGTGTGTGGTTCGTTGGAACACACCTCTCCATGCGATGTGTACCATTAGCATATATGTTTATTGTTTGTAAAAAAACAGATTACATAGTAAACTTACCAAAAAAAAAAATCAAAATTATGTCCATTTGATATATTGTTTGCTTTAAAATATTTCTCAAGGTTTATTCTTAATTTTGTTCGCTGCATGTATATGTGAAAATCTACAAATGCAAAAATTTTCGCTTAGTAAAAAGTTCACTAGATCGTAAGTTCTTTGGGTGAAAATAACTGTTTTTTGGAAACTAAAATGAAATCGTAGTCAGCGCTCATGCATCTGCTTCTAAACAAAAAAAATAAGTTACAACTCCTACCGGCAAAGAAGTTTAACTTCAAAACTGGTTTCTTAATTTTATTTTTTTGTGTTAAACATCCTCGCCGTACTATGTTTTTGTCTGTGGCTCAATTTTACTTTATCGACGAAACGCATGCGTTGTGTGGGGATTCCTCTGTTTCACAGTCGTAATTAACTGTTTTCAGCAGAAATATTTTTTTGCTTTTAGTCTTTGTTAAAACATATGTTTCACCTGATCCAATTTTATTAATACAGTTTTCAAGTTTTTAAAATGTGTTTTATTTCATTTTATTGTAAGGTTTGATGCTTTTTTAAATCTTGTGTTACAAAAATATTTTATTTGAAGTGCAACAACTCAACGATTCTACAAAATTATTTTACCAAATATTTTTTTGTTTGCGTTAATGCTTTTTGCCAATTTTTTTGAGTTTTTTTTAATATTTTGTGCTTTGTGAAGCGCTTTTGGTTAAGTTTTCCTGTTTTTTATCCGTTCTCTGGTTATTAAAATTCTCGTATACATAATATACATCTGGTGGCAGATTGCAATAGCGATTTCTACGGCCAACTAAAACATGTCATAACCGTTTTCGTTTTCTGTTGAATTATAGAATTCAAAAAACCTTGCAGTGAGAACACTTTGAGAAGTTTCACTTAGACCATGCGTACTCGGCACACATTTATTTTTGTTCTTTGAAAATACACCGAAAATCAAAAAAATAAGTTCTAAATAAGCACATAAATGAATCTTTGTTTACAGCACTGCCGTGTTATGACCAAAGATCTTATTTGCATTTCGATCAAAATGAAGAAGAGCACGATTTTATATTTTAATTTAAGCCGTCAGCATTTATATGAATTTTTTTTCTCATAAGAAACAATTTCGGCATCTGCTACCGCTGTAGTAAAAACGAGGCGGTTTGAAATTACCCGAACGAGGACAAGCTCGTGCATGGCTGAACCATCTGATCTTATGCAGTAGGTAACTCTTAGACTACATCTTATACCTATACTGATTTGATGTAAAGTTATTATGGAAGCAAAAAAAATGGTAATTATTGTAAAGTATCGGAAAGTTCAGCGGTAATTCTTTACTAATACTTTCAATAGTTTTAGAGTACCTATACTGTACCACTACTATATTCCTTTATCTAAGTTAACATGTTAAGTCCTTTAATAAGTCCTTTATTAGTATTTGTAATATGGAAGTTTTCGAATACTGTGAGCATAATCAAACAATCCCTTAAAAGGTATGTAAATAAAATTGACTTTGGTATTTCACGTACGTATCGAAGAATAGGTAAGCCTTGAAATAGTTATTTATAGAAATAGACACTTCATGCCACCTCGTAGCATAAACTAAAATGTAGAAAATTAAACAGTTTTAAAATATAGGAAGATTCTTGCGAACAAAGTGTTCTGTAACAGAAGCGGATTTGAGAGTTCTGTAAACCATTCTTAGATGAGATGTCGAGTACCTATTTCCTTAACAATTTATTGCATTTCACTAGTGTATATTGAATTGCCTATATTCTCTCATATCTGGTTTTCTAATAATGATATTCAATGTTTTATCTCCCTAATTTGTAGCGCAGCACAATTATATTTTAATGAATATAGAAAAGTAATAAGATTTTAAAACTGTAACAGCTTAATATTCTAAATTCGTTCATCCCAGTTTTGAATAGGTACGAATTTTTAATAGTTATAATGCTGGTGCACCGTATATCTTTCCATAAAGAAACACATCCACTTTTAAATTTAAAAATTCTGATGGAGGAAAAACGTTTAATTTTCCGACTTCAAAAAAGGCCCTCTAAATAAAAAATGTATGTGAAAAGGTTCAATCAAAAAGGTTAAACCGGTAGAGATGAAAAAGTGTGCTAACTCTTTAGTTATTATCATTGAAAACTCAGTGAACGTCTACTTATATGCCGATGTTAAAGTTTCGTAAACAGGTCCCTGATTTTAACAAAATTTAATATTTAAACAGAATTTTTAGATCTAAGTAACATTTATAGAGCATTTTGGCGTCAAAATTTAGGTTTGAAATCACAGACCATTAACGTCTTTGGATACATTTTATGTTCACTTAATATACTTTCATCTTACCTATGTAACTATAAAGATACCGAATCTGATTGACAGATCAGAATTTAATGAGTATCTGTATATAAAATACTTAATCACTTTAACAATATCTATTTATTTAAACCTTATACGTATTTCGGCATGTTTACATGCAGTGTTGGGTAAGATACTTTTTATTTGTATCTAGATACAGATACAGGTACTTTTAAAAAAGTGTATCTAGTTACAGATACAAGATACATTTTGCTAAGTGTATCTAGATACAGATACAAGATACTTTTAAATGTATCTAGATCCTTCTCAGATACAAATTAGATACCACATTAAAAAATTACATTTCCAGAAATGAAAGCGCGCATAAACCATGATAATATTAATTAATAGTTTAAATGAAAAAATGCATTACACACCTTAAGATGTTTGATCAAGTTTCCACTTGAAGTTACATCACCCTGAATCTTTGAGGGGCAGTTTCGACACTGTGTGACAACCTTACTATCACAACGCAACACTATCTTAAAAAACTCGCCATCCAGTATCGCTGGCACTTCCAAAAAAGCACTTTCGTTATCATTCATTCTTCTAATTGTAATCACAAGGTATAACCAGCAGACTAGCAGACTAGCACAAGAATTGATTCTGGACTTTTATTTAAACTGAGGACACTTCAAGTTTTGTCAAGACAAGCCTACCGCTCTGGTTATGAGATTTACTTGGAAATTCCCAATATCCAAAACAGCAAGGGCGGTTATTGTATTGCCACAATGGGTAAATGTATACATAAAACCTTAAGCTTCTTACAGTTCTTATCCCCTGAAAATGGGGATGTTTGAATATTTATTACCATTACCTATCTTAAGACGTATATTTGGGTTTTTCTGGAAAAGTAATTAATGCTAAAATTTAAATGTCCAAAAATGTCCCAAATTTTAAATTGAAGAAATGTTTTAATAAACTTCGAAAACTACAAAAAATAAATTATAATTCTTGAATGTATCTAGGATCTTTTATTGTTTAATAAAAAAAGATACCGCTTAATAGGATCTAGATACAGATACAAGATACAATTTTATAAACGTATCTAGATACAGATACTAGATACTTGAACAGTATCTAGATCCAGTATCTAGATACATGTATCTAGATACTACCCAACACTGTTTACATGCCATTGTCAAAGGTTATATGATAGTAAACAGTTAGTGTTGTTATAGCAATAGAACTTTTTTACTTATCTTGGTAATCGTCTGCAGATGACTTGATTTCTTATTCCAAAATGTCCAGTAGAGGAGAATTTAACAGATCAATTTGCTCATTCATTAACGGTACAGTTTTTAAATGTTTGTGAATTTCAAAAGCTTCTAGTATATCTAATTTACGTTTATCATCACAAAAGTGTAAACATTTTATGGTGTTATTGGATGTCATTGAATGATTTTGTTCTAGTAAGTGTTTAGCGTAATTGGATTTATGTGGGTGTTTGTATTTGTAAACTGTAATGTTTCATCGTCCCCATTTATTAAATAAACACGTATGAGTTTTCGATTTTCAAAAATTCATAGAAGACGTCACAGAAGAATTAGCATTAACATTTAAAAAATCGTAGTTCCAGCTTTTGAACAATAATATTTTTTAACTATTTTTAAAATTTTGAAATAATTTTTAGGTAACAGTTTTCAATTGTAAAAAAATTGTTTACAGTAAAAGATTGTGTCCCCCCCCTTAGAGGTACCACGATACTAACTGTGACCATATTTTGCTAACTCGTCAATTTCTTGAATTAAAAAATTTTCATGAATTCCCTATACTGTAAGTATAGGAAAGTAAATTACTAGCTCATTAAACATTTTTTTTTATCAAAAATTTTTTATAACTGGTATAGCTTTACACATGAAAATTTGACATTCGAACATATTATAACGGTTTGAAAATGAGCAAAATTTCATTGCAAAAGGTAAATTTGCTAAGAAATCAATATAAAAATGTTTTCCTTTTTTTGAACCTCATCCGTAGCTACACTGTGCATACGTTATTAAAATTATGTAATTATAGATTTAATTATTTTTGTAGATAACTTAAAAGTAGTGCTGCGTTTCTTAAATTTTTTGAGAAGTTACCGTACCAGTCTACAAGTATTTTAGTATTTCTCTAAAAATGTTTTTTTTTTATGGGCGGTTGCACTGAGTCAGTGGGTAAAAGCCTGCCTTCTATTAGGGCAACTCAGGTTCATACCTAGCCAGATTTTTATAAATAGAGAGCACCAAGGACAGTCCCGATAGTGACGTTACGATTTTGAGGTAAGGCGTAAAAGAGCTCTTAGTGTGCCAGCGGGAAATCCTGAAGCCTCCACAATTTTATTAAAATAACTTTAGTTTTCAAAGAAACTGTCAAATCTTTAAGTGTAAAGCTACGCCAGCGATGAAAAATTATTGATTGTAATAATAAGTATTTAATAAGCTAAGAATTTGCGTTCTTTTCATAAAACTAGTAGTAATAAATACATTTTAATTGACTGATCAATTTAAATATTGCATGACAAAAAGTTAAGAACGCATATCAATATCATATTACGTTCCATATAATAATATCAACTTAAACTAAATACAGTTCGTAGAATTATAAAAAAAAAGATGGAAATTTTAAAAAATTCCTTACATCTACTTTTAAATAACACAGTAGTGACATGTTTTAATGAGTTGGTAAAATAAACGTAATCTACATGTTTTGAGATTCTCTCATCTAATACCACCCGCCAGGTGATGACAAGCACACTGATTTAAAATTATGGAAAATTAAATAAATTTAATTACCATTTAAGATATAACGACCATATTATGTTGCCGCCACGTAGTATCAATAACAACCACACATTTCATTTAATTTTATTTGGTTTTATGTAGGAATAAAATTATATCTTTATAAAATTATACATACCATAAACACTTTTAAGATACTACCGGATTTTCCGGCGGTTGTCCTATATTTAGGCCTTTAGACCATTTTTGATAACGAAAGTGCCAAACAATTATTTTATCTACTTTCACTAGGTAATATCAATATTACAATACTAAAATCGTAATGAGCTCTATCAAGAGATCAAAAAAAAACTGATCGTCAGCAAGCTGTGGAATCAAAAGTCACGTCTTTGCTAGACTAAGGGAATGTTTATAATGTCAGATAATAATTAAAACCTAACCTGAAACATTATAAACATTCCCTTAGTCTAGTAAAGACGTGACTTTTCATTCCACAGCCCGCTGAGGATCAGTTTTTTTTTGGATCTCTTGTTATTACGATACCGAATTTCTATTACGATACCTAAATTTCTATTACGGCACCATAATGAATTATAACATAAAAATAACAATATGATATGAAATATTAATTATTTATTATAAATATTTTACCAAAACAAGCAAATTATTTGTTGTACACATTTATGATACATTTTTACAATTAGATATTTGCAATCGAGGTGTCGTTGTTGAGGCAACACAATTTACATTCGAATTATCAACTTTCAATATCTCATTTTCTCCCATAATTTTGTTGGCAATAGTCTCCTTGTTTTCCACAGAACTCTCGACGTATCCTTCGCAAACTGTAGAAGATCTCCAACCACCGTGTCGTTTTAAAGTTTGCAAGTCTGCACCTCCATCAGCTAACAACGTTGCTGATGATCTAAAACAATATCCCGTGTACTGTTCAGAATTCAACAATCCAAGTTTGACAGCAATTGCTTTTGGAATACGTCCAAATGTATTGATTCCAACTGGTTGCGATGTACATTTCCCTTTTCTGTATGAAACAAAGAATCGGTCATGATTTACAGTTGCAGGACGAAGTCGAGCATATTTACGGACAATATGCAAACAATTAATTCCAATAATATTGCCTTCTGTAACGACAAATTCTCGTGTAATCTGGGTTTTCGTATTCAGAATCACTATTTTAATAAAAGAATCCTGATCGTCTATATCAGAAACCCTTAATCTAGTAAACTCTTCTCTGCGACTTGCACCAAAAACTCCAATAATCAAAACCACTTTCATCATCGAGAACTGCTCATCATCTACATCATCAACTAAAAGATTATGTATATCTTCTTTTGAAAAAATTTTTGATTTTTTGACTTCTTTTAAGATTTGCTATTAACTGAATAAATTTACTAATAGCAATATTCTTCTTCACAGAAATGGTTGTCCTCAACATTGAATAATGCGTCCATAATGTAGACGGTTTTTCACTTGCCACTTTTCCAGAAAAATATGCGAGTAACACCTTTTCTGATAATTCTTTAATTTTTTTCGCAACACACCAATCTTTAAATTTTTTATATTCTAGCTCATACCTGGTTTTTGACTTTGCGGGAATCAGTGCTAGTGCTTCAATATCTGACGGCAGACTGTCTTCGGAATCATCCATTTCCAATAATTTATTTCAATTTGTGCAAGCGACCTAATTATCTTGCAACAAATTGACAGATGATAAAATAAAAAATGAAACCTAGATATTAATGAAAATTGAATAACAGCCTACTAATAATAAATGTCACTAATGACATTTCTCAATGACAATATAAAATTTATTCTTAAATTTAAAATTTCATGAAAGTAGTTGAAACGTTGTACAATATTCTTATCGTAACATCATATTACTATATTCGATAGGTTATCGATTTTTCTATCTCATATCGTAATATGATTTATTACGATACTTATATCGTAAATATCTATTACAGGGTATAAACGCTAATGTAAAATATAATTAAGCATGTTTCTTTGTGAAAAACCTGCTTAAATATTTCAGTTAAACTCAAAAACCAAAATGAGCGAAGCACTTTATCTGGAATTTCCTACAATTAAATAATTGTTTTTATCATATAGTCAAGAGTATTGCCGTTTTACGCGACAACGTTGACTATATTATATGATCGTACTACATGATACTATAATAAAAGCTTTCATTTGAAAAAAATTATGTACACTTTTTAAGAACCAACTGAAATAAACAGAGAAAGTGCAAAAGCAGAGATTGTCTCGTTTTAACAGTAGCTTGTTCTGTGTACTCCAGTCACATGCCTTTGGACTGTATGATTTGAACTTGAGACTGTCTTTCATAAGCATCAGGAAATACGCAAAAAAACAGTAGTGCGCTGAAAACTGTTCTGTTAGTTGTGAGCAAACAAAAACGATTTTATGATTTTTTTTAAATTTCTCATTAAAGAAAACCAAGTACCAAAGAAAATAATTCGAAAACCAAAAATCGGATGAGAGGGGGAAATTAATAATCCTAAATATTGTTGCACGTAAAAATTTAATTGCGGATTTTATACTACTGTCACTCATGAATGGGCCTTAAATCCATTACACTATTCTGCCATCGATATTTAAAATTTGTATAAAGCGTCACAGAGGAATGTGCGGACTGAGACATTAACAAAATTATAGCTCTATAAGCTATTACAGTTACCATATTCTGTTCGCGTTGAGTTATTAAAATGTCTGAAGCATATGCTAAACTGGCTAATCTTCTGTTAAGTAATAAGACGCTACAGTCAAAATTTTCAGAAACTAGCCGCCATTTTCACACTGAAGGTTCGGGAAGAAAGCGTTAGTATTTCTCTAAAATCTTCTATCAGATTCCGCTTAAAAGTTCACAAAATTCAGATATGCTACCAACAACATGTTTAATTTCCGCTCTGTTTCAAAATTTGCCTGTCTTTCAATTTTTGATACCTGTGCATTCCAAAGCATCACCCATTCACCGACAGACAGATATTTTATAAAAACCACTTTCTTCAGTTTTTGGTGACTCAAAACATGTATTACCGTCAAAATCTCAAACATTGGTATATTTAACCAAAACTGAAAAATAAAAAAGAAAAATGTGCCGAGCACGCAAGTTCTAAGCGAAACTTTTTCACGTGTTCTCACTGAAAGGGTTTTCCTCTTTAAACCTTAAGACATTTATTAGCTCTTTACTGCACTGTCAAATATTGCAATTATGTTTAAGAAGATGTAAAAACCTTTCATAACTCAGATCATTGCAATCCACGACTGTGTGAATAATACTGAGCCAGGTAAGTGTGTAAAACTATCGAGAGTACTTTCTATATATCGATAGGAAGCGCTGCGATCGAACTATCGATAGTTCCATCTATCGGTAGTTTTGGTTTTCATTCTTGCTTTTAAATCTCATTACTGCCGATAGATGGTAGCATTATTTATCGCTGTTTGCATCGTTTAGTGTTCTATTGTTCGTTTTTTCACGTCTTCACGAGTATATTGTGGTACGCGCTCTCTCACTAAGTCGGTTATATACCCATTTACTATTGTCAAACACTGTTATCCAACAAAAGGTCGAAGCTAAAACCTAAGAAAGTTGATATGTTAATTTTTTTAATTAAAGAAAATAGGTCGATAATTAGTATTTTCGTTAACCTTAAAAAAGGTTTCTCTTTATTGAGACAATTAACATTTGTAAAAAAACAAAACTAAGAAATATCGTTTTGTTTGTAAATAGAGCAAATTTCTTGTACTATCGTCAAAACTATCAATATATCGATAGTTTTCATAAAGGACTATCAAAATATCGATAGAATCACATATCGATAGTTTTACAAAACTAGAGCTAAGCGAACGCCAACGGCATAAACCTTGAACAGCGCGCATCTATTCTCAAAGCGCGCAAGACCGGTGAGACTGAGACAAAGCATAGTGTCAGATAAAGCTTACACAAATACCTGGAAATTAATATAAAATAATACAGTTTGAAAGTAATGCAATCTTACACAAATATATTTATAAATCATATCTCTCACTACATATACTTTTCATAAAGTTTGAACCGTTTCTAATTAAGCCAAGTAACTGCATAACTTTGTTCAAGATCAGTAATCTCACTTTATAGATTTATACCCCTTGATACTGACGAATGCTAGAACCTTGAACACTTTGGTATACCCGTTATGTTAAATACAATGCTATTCCCGTTACGGTGCGTGCGCTGTTGTGACCGCCCATTTCCGTTATGGTGCGTGCGCCATCGTGAATCCACGATCGCCGGCCAAGAAGTTTCACTTCCAAATTGAAATAGTGGTGGTGGTTGAATATGATGACAGCAACGGTATCATCACGATGTGTGCGACTTATTTAACAATGTATATTCAAATTGAAATCCTATTTCAGGATCTACTATTGCGAAAACCGTTAGAAGATTTACGAAAGTTGGTTATGTTGTTATGTAAAGTACTCAAAAAATTGGACGTTCAAAGTCGTCTACTAATTTCTGTGCAACAAAATCCATAATTGTTCACAACAGAATTAAATTAAAATCAGTACGTTAGTCAAACTACTATTGTGAGAATGAAAACAATTATGAACCGTATAAGCATATAAGGTACAAAAACTCTCAGATCATGTTGTGCTTTTCAATAAAGCTACTTTTTTAATGACTTGTAAATAGGCATAACTGTTGTTGTTGGCCTTATGCAAATTTCTAGAGGGAAGAATTGCACACTCCTTATCCACAAAATCGAAATGCCTGAGTAGGCATCATTGGCAGCATGTTATTGGACTATATACTTTCTACATAACACACTGGCAGCAAACCGTTGTTTGAATTTTTTGTAAAACGACTTTCCAAGAGTCACAGATTTATTTTCTTACAATAACCAATCAGTGAGGATAATAAGTTTAGCAGATAAACCACCACTTCGCATTATAGACGACGTATTTCCATGTGGTTGGATTAGAAGAAGAGAACACATCGAGTGGCCACTTTGTTCTCCATATCCATGTCTGTTAAATTTTTGTTGTGTAGTCGTTTAAAATCTGAAGTATATTAAGATAAACTTCAAAAATGGCAAGATTTGGTAAAATGCTATAAGCTTAGAAATAGCAATACGGAAAGAATGTCTACAAATATACTAAATAACTGTTGTGATTGGCTACGACAATGTTAAGCTCAAGGTGGTTAATTTAAACATTTCTCGTAGCTACTCTTAGTAATTACCCACCGTTCTACCTATTTAATACTAAGGATTTTCAGCGTCTACATCTCTTGATTTATTATACATAGTGATGCACAAAGCAATATTTCGTGTCTTGCTCGGCAACTTCTTGTCTTGTCTTGCAAATTTCTTGCTAGCTTAATTCTGGTCTTGCTAACAAGACTCTTGCTTATTTCTTGTTCTTGCTAGTTGGGGGATTCCCCGAGCTGTCAAATCTCGATAAAGCGGCACCGGCTTCCTGTCGCGTGCGCCTACTCGTTAAACGCTTTTGTACCGCGTAGTACTGACTAAGAAACTTTTATATTTTGTTAGCGCGTTTGGTAGTTAGTAGACTAACATACGTACTATACTTGCATATTATATTTTATTTGGTTTCCTTGCATTAACAATCTAATTTTTGTATTTTATCGGTGCGTTCCAAATGAAGCACATATTAAACAAATAGCAAAAAAACGTTATTTATTTATTTTTTGAACTGTCAGTTTTGGAGGATTACATCTGTTTCGGTTTCCCCATGGTTTTATTGTACAGAAATGACAGCTAAAATAGCAGTTTTGCAAAAAAACTTGGTCTTGATATTACTGATTTTTGCATTTTGTTTGAAACGCACTGCTGATTAAGAGTTATCTATTTTAAATGTAGAACAATTTACTGGCTTTGAATTTATTGATCAGATTGGAACCTACCTATTTCTATATGAAAAAAAAAATTTTGATTCGTTCTACATACGCCCCCTAGTTTTGTTCCTTTATATGAGAAAATAAACCTGTAAAAATTTCAGTTCAAATAAATTATATTATATTCTTCGAGCTTAAAAATCGAAAAAATCAAAATTTTACAATTTTTGTATTTTTTCATTTTTTATTAATTTTTAAAGTAAAAAATAACTATTTAGGTATCATTTTGTTATTCAAGATTACTAATATTACGTTTAGGTATCTATTTTGCAGTTGTTGGCAGAACTGCGCAGGGTAACATCTGGCAGTTGTAATTTTGAAATCGTGACCAGAACAACGACTTTAAGAATACTTCGGTAATTTTAATATCCAGTTATTTTAATATTTAATTTCTGTTTTTTGGCTTATTTATATACGCTGAAAATGTCTTCTTCAAGCAGTATCAATTTGAGAAAAAAAATCATTTTAATTAAAAACACCAAAAGTCAAATTACAGGATCTAAATTGTCTTCTAATAAGAACGTTCTTCAAGTTTTTATTTTTTAACTTACGGGTAATAAAACTAAGTGTTTGAGAGAGTGCTACTTTTACTGTACAAGAATGTACTATATTTTGGAAAACAGCCAGAATACCAACAAGATTACAACAACCATGGCTACAATTATTAGAAAAATTATACGACTGGCGAAGCTTAGGGAAAAATCGTAAAAATACAGCAGAACGACAGCGAACGAATGAGAACGATATTTCACACAAAAACGCTCTAAATATGATTACAATAAATAAAGACAAGGAATTCTTACTTTAACAGAGCAAAAGGACTACCAAGCTGAATGCTCGGCGTGGACAAAATTTTAGAAGGAATTGAAGACCGAAGAATGAAGAGGGAGGACAAAGAAATACAACGAAGACAAAAACATAGTGAAGAGACGTCATCGACAATGTCATTAATTAATATTATAAGTATAAGAAATAAGTTTTTCTTTGTTTTTTATTTACAAATCATTTGTGGTACCTAAATACAGAAACAGCAGCGTTTGCATTTTTTGATGAAAACCTGCCACTGGAAACTAAAATTCATATTGCCGCAAAGATTAATTAGCAACATGATAAAGAAGATATTAAAAAAGAAGAACTTGAAAAAGGGCTATTAATGAAACCAGAAGATTTAAATACATTTGTTTTGAGAAAATTAGAAAATTTTATATCTGCCAATGTAATAAACCTTTTCGCCGTTTTAAAATAGAAACAGACTTTCTTCATTGTCATCCAGAAAAATTAAAACATAGAGAAAAGCAGCTTTAAGATCTTAAAATAATAAAATCTCTGAAGGTAGCTAACGATACTGCTAAGCGAAAAATAAAATTAGTTTTGGATTTTAATAACATAATTACCAAAAAACTGGATCAACAACAGTACCGTTTACAAGTAGTTAATACTATTATATTTAGTATTTATTTATCTTTATTTTAAACTAATTAATGTTAATAAACCTTCTGATTTTTGTAATGCAGGACATTCAAGACTATAGAAAAAGATATCCGGGACATAGCTGCGAAACGATATCACAATCTTTCGAATAAACAAGGTATCGAAAAGAAAAACAATTTTTTTTTATATTAAGTTTATTTGTTAGTTTGACTAATTTTCCTTACTTTTTTGCATTAGGTAGTAAATTTAATTGTTTTTAAAATTTAAAGCAATAAACAGTATTTTTATTTAAGATGAATTGCATCCGGATCTGCATTTTCTCCATTATCTACAAATTGTAGGTACCTATGTCATTCAAAATACAATAAGTTTTGATATGTTAGTTCGATTTTGATGAAATATGAATCAAAATATTTATAATTGTTTCGAAAATAACAAAATGTTAATTAAATAGTTATTTTTACTTTCAAGGATTCATAAAAAATTGAAATAAACGAAAAATTGTAAAATCAAAATTATTTCAATGTTTGAGCCAAAAGAGGCACGTGTTAACATTATTTTTTTGGCTGAAATTTTTACAGGCTTATTTTTTTATATAATGGAACAAAACTGGGGGGCGTATTTGAAAAAATTCAGACTTTCATAAATAAGGACCACCCTACTACCTATAAAATGTAATTGTTCGTTTTTTAATTGGCAGGGGCTATTCTATTGCCTAATCATGGGTATATTATGAAAATAGCTCATTTATCGCTCATATTACATTGCAACAAAACTTATAAATTATTATTTTGCACTAGAGTATCAATTTGTTTTTACACACCCCAGTTCCAGAAGCATTAGAATCGGCGTTTTAAAACTTTTGTTTTATGTATCTACATAAAACAAGAAATTTTGTTTCTTGCAAACGTCTTGACAAGAAATCTTGTTCTTGTTCCAGCTAGTCTTGTCTTGTTTTCTTGCACACCTACTTCTTGTTCTTGTTCTTGTAGCAAGAACAAGACAAGAACAAGAAGTTCGTAAAACTCACAAACTCTAAAAATTTTGCTTAAGTAACCCCATATAAAAGTAACACCAATGTAGGGAGAATATTAAAAATGTTCAGCAATTAAATTTTAAAAAATAGGCTACCATCTGAAAACAGTATGGATGACGCCATTACTTAGAAAGCATTGTATAAAATATTTACATCGAAAGATTAAAATTGATATGTAATCTTACGCTAAGCGTGTTTCTTCGCAGAATTAATATTTACGCGGTTTTCTTACTTTCGGTTAACCCTGTATAACGTAAATTATGCCGAAGATATTGGAATCTATCAAGTAAATTAAGTCGTATATATATTCAAAAAATTTCTTAATTGTATTTACAAAGTAAACAAACAAGGTTTTAATTGCCAAGTCATTAAAATTTTTGGCAGATGTCCACAAATAAGATATACCGACAATTTCATCACTTCCGTCAAGGCAAACCTACCAATTATTGGTAAAATTAATACATTTTTGTAAACGTTAAAAATAAAGACGGATTTATCCTGAAAAAATACATATACATAAAAGAGAAGGACAACAAAAAACCTATTTACTTCATTAACGAAATAAATACGTAATTTCACGAGTTTGTTAGCAACATTTTATATTTATCACATACTTTTCACTGCGAATCATCACGCTTTAACTTTTTTTTTCTTTTAGCCAATAAACGAAGCTGTTATGCAACTTAATAATTAATTAAATTTAAAACAAAATCATTTTGGTAGCGCTTGAAATCAATATTCATTTATCACAATACGTTTCAAGATAATACACTTGCTGCTTATCTAAAAATCGTGACTTCTCTGCCTTCTGTTAATAAATTTATGGTAAATACAATCCCTTCATTATCGTTAATAATAGTCAGATACTGCAAGGTAAAACAATCTAAACCTGTTTGATTATATTTCCTGCAAAAGCGTTAATGTAAGAACGTGTAATTATAAGTTCTCAAACATAAGCTGTTGATAACTAATTGTAATACATAATACGTTTTAATACTCTCTTCCTACCTAAATTTTCTCATTGTGTTACACTTTGCTGTTTGTCTCGTTTTCTGCAATTAAAAAATTAAAATTGGAATTATTAAATTTAAAAACTAAACAAACGTGCAAGAATTCCTAATAGGTTTCGAAACTTGAAGGCTGAATTCTTGTTGCCACATCCTTTGTTGTCTTAGGCCATTAATAATTTGTTACAGTCATTGTATTTTTGACCATTATAACCTTTTTCATTAATTTACTTTTATCTTTACTGAAATAATGTTAATACATTTAAAAAACAGTAAGGAACACTGTCCCGTTTTGCTAAAATACAAAAATGTATGGAACAGTCGAAATAACCATTAAAAACAAGTTTTGTGTCGAGTGCGTAAGTTCTAAGTGAAACTTCTTAGCGTGTTCCCACTGAAAGTGTATTTTAAATTGTATAATTTAACAGAATAGCATTCGCGTGGTTACTTCTGCCGGCGGAGCTTAGGTCACGGTTTACCGTAATAGAAAATTATATTTCAATGTGAAAGTAAAAGTTTATAGTAACGAGTATTTTGGGCACCCAAAACAAAATGGCTAACTTCTGCTTTAAGTGAAAGCGAACATATCTTTATTGCTTTTAAGGGTACACTCTGCATTTTTTAGGCTTATTCGATTGTATGATAAATTCTGTTTAAGAAACTGCATACAACTGTAAGCCTAAACTTAATAACAGGATGTTTTGATGTAAAGCAAGGTATGTAACCAGTGGTAATAATTATAAATACATTGCAATTGATCGCAGGAAGCTGTTTTTAAGCAAAAATTGGGTAGAGATATTTCTGTGGTGTATAGTCCTTGAGGAGCATGCATTTTTCATCTTGCCCATGGTACCATGCGCGTCATTTTTATAAATCGACACTGCGTAGCCGGAAATTGCGTATTTTGCCTACCTCCAGAGACAAATTATAAAACACTGAAAAAATACTTATTTTAGATATAAACCACGTGAATTTCAGAAATTAACAAAATCTTATAGTAAATAGTCATTTTTATGAATTTAGAAGCATATTTCACACTTCCACCGTGTACGCGCATCATCTTCAACATAGAGTTTTTAAAAGTAAAAATAAAAGTGAAAAAAGCCACTGCAAATTGGATAAGGCCTGTACATAGTAGATGAACGTTCCCTCGTGTAGAAGTATTTTATAGACTGGAAACGTCCGTATCTTATTAGAAACTTATACAGTATTAGCTGATCTCGGAAACTCTGCTATTAAGTACTTCAACTATATAGGAACCGTTTGTCCACCTTTCTTGCATAAAAGCAATTCTACAACATTTGCTATAATTCTTCGGCACGAGTTGTTTTTATGCAACTGTCATCTCTTTTTTTCAAGACACTGCAAGCGAAGCAAGACGCCCTTCTAATCCTCTATTCTGCGTGACCTCAACTGGAAAGAAATCGAAGAATCTTTTTTAGAATTATAGCCTGCATCACGCTATGGATGTTAGAAAAACTAAATTACTTAAACCCCGAGCAAATTACGGTGATAGTTGGTGATCAGACCTTGTTCACGGCTTTGAAAAATATTCAGTAGACGTTTTCCCGGTATTAAGGCGAAGAGTCATTCGTGATTATGTTGCGAGGTGTCCATATCAAGTTGACTGTATTACAACGCTTAGAAGATTTAGTTGAAGGAAACGGATGGACATCTGGGTTGACTTAAGCAAACATCGCTTTCAGCGGGACGGCAAACTCTTTCATAAATGCAGCTCGTGTAAAGAAGACACTTGGGGCTCATGAAGTCAGCATGCAAGATGAGACACCAATCATGAAAGAAACGAAATGGTACACATGAAGAAAAAAGAGAGTAACAGTTCTATTTCTGGCAGTTGGTATTCGAAACATAACTCGATCTGTTTGCATGAGATAGAGCAGTGCACGACGGAAGCTTCATCCTCATGATTCAGACCTCAGCAGTGGTTCTTTTTTAATCTTTTTTAACTTTCAAAAGCTCCATGATGAATATGATGCAAGTACACGATGGCAAAGTAGATAATGTGCTTCTAAATTCATCAAAATAACCATTAAATAAAAATTATGTTAATTTTCGTTTGTGTTTTATATCTAAAAAAAGCATTTCTTTAGTATTTTTTAATTTCCCCTATTGAGGAAGGCAAAATTGAGCAATTTCCGGCTACGCAGTGCTGATGTGTGAATTCTGAGGTTAGATTAAACTCCTAGGACCCATTTACCCGGGATTGGTCAAATAATATTTCTAAGAATAGTTGTTTTTGTGAAACATCTTTTGAGACTTTTTGTAAAATGGCGCGTATGGTATCATGAATAGAATAGGAATGGCCTCCGCGCCTCCAAAATTTTCTCTAAGACCATACCCACAAAAATATCTGGATTCCACTTTTTACACAAAGTGCATATTTTTTTAATTCTTCAGGAATATTGCATTAAGCAAAATATCTCGCTTGATATTAGCTTTAAGCCTACATTTGTATTATAGCTTTTTAAACAGAATTTATCTTGCAATCAAATTAGAATAAAAAATTCAAGGTATTCCATTTAAAAATAAAGAAACAGCTGCTTCCGCTTAAACCGAAAGTCAGACATTTTGTTTTGTATGCCCAAACTACTCGTCACTATAAAATGTACAAATTTTACTTTTACATTTTTTCTACCACCATTAATAAATGAGTAAATCATCTGGCCCTATCAACGTGTATTATAAATCATATCTCTCGCATGATATACTATTTATTTGCATTTGCTGGATATTTAAACAAAGCTACAAAAAACATTCGTTTAGAGATGTGTGTCTGTGATAGCACAACCGAAAATTTGATCGCTTTAATTTGCACCTAGACCGATCTACTCAGTAGGTTAGCGAGGTCCGGCGTTTCCGCCTCGCACTTTCGTTTTATCACTTCCGTTCTAATATTCGCGTGGTTACTCCTGCCGGTAAAGAAATTTCACTTCAAAAAGCTCAAGTACCAGGTTTGGATAACAGAAGCAGCTCTACAAAAAGTTTTAAGTTAAATTTCGTATTCGTTGAAACGCTGCTTTGTTGTTAATTTTTAGTAACTGGTAATAAAAAGATCACCGGGAATAATTAGTTTAAAATAAGTTTTTTCAGAGAGTCTAACAAATGATCCATTCAAATACTTTTGTTTCATTCACTAAATTTAAAAGAACCAGATGTGGTGCTATTTAAGATGAGGTATAAGGTAAGTAAATGCATAATGTGAAATATCGTAGTCTTTTAATTCTTTAACAATTTTTATTAAATACATTTCAAAACATATCTCCTGGTAGTGGTAAATCTGTTTAAAATTCAAATTTCAGATTCTACACCGTCCGTTATTTGGATAACTCGGTATGAATCGCATTGTTATTGTCCCTTTTAATACGCCATCCATAGTCCGGATTTCTACTCTGGCATTTAGTCAGTATTTAATATTATGGGGCAATCAATTAGTAATAAATCTTGCATGATTCTTTTAAACATTTAATTGTGCGCATACATGCAATTTTAAACGAATTATTTACGAGCTTAGAATAACAACACATCTATATGTTTGACCTTATTGTATGAATGATGAGGGGTTTTACAAGTACTAAACGAAACAATTTTATAAAACTTTGCAAAAATATTTTTGAGTGCAGAACCTCTGGCTTAGCTAAACAATAAAGCAACACTGAACTAAACGATGTATCTCAAATATTGCAGTTGTAATTGCATAACTTTGCAAAATCGTGCAACATGTTTCGCATATAACTTAATAGATTTGAGTAAGTCTATTATTAACTTATTGAATTTTAACGAACTGTTTTGCTGTTCTAGGACTAATAGTCCGGTTTTGTGCCATAGAAATCCACCATTCAAACAATGGTCGATATTTATCCAATAAATTGTTCTAAGAAATTTAAAAAAATCGTAATAACCGGTTATCAGAAGAATTAATCATCATTTCTGCAATTATTTGGTTTATCCACAACTGAATTATCCCCACAATTTAGTACCGGCTCTAAAAAAGTGGACTCTAAAAAATACTACAATTATTGCTCAAGCCATTTTGGGTAATTTTTTTAATCCTGTTATTAAAAAAAACTGGATATCTTAAAATTCCGATCTGGATGCCAACCTTAATCTTATTGACTTTAAAATTTTTGTAGTTTAAATCTTATACCTCTACACTATGTTAATGCTTGTAAGATTTTACGGCATTTCTGGATCGGCGCGAGGTTTGGCTGCTACTGATCACGTTTCCATTCATATCTAATGACAGTTTCTTATTGTTTTTCTTCCTTTTCTAGACTGTCATCTGTTGTTTTTGAAATTTTCTTTATTGTTGTATTGTTGGGTCTTCCCATATTCGTTATTTTTTTTAGTCAGCTTTGTCTTGCTATTTTAATGTCGTCCGTCCTATTTACGTGACCATCCCAGTCGCGTTTACTTCCATTCAAACACTCCCATATATTTTTGATCTTACATGTATTTTTCATATTATATATAATATAATAATAATATAATATATAAAATTGCACGAAACCGGCCGTTTCAGTGGGGCCGATTGGGCGTACAGACGTTTGAGGGCACAGACGTTTCTGGGAGGTACGTATTCAGCGCAAACATAATCTATTGTGGTTTATTTTATAGAACATTCGGGTTTTTTTTAGGATAATCGCTGAACTATACAATTTGGTTAACAAATTGCTAAATAAGTATCACCATTAAAAGTTAAAAAAAAAGACAGTGAGAAATTCTCGTTAAATTGAAATTTAGCAGTTATAAAGGTGTCGCTTTATAATGTTGAATATTTAACATTTTTGTTTTTCTAATTAAAAATTTATTTTGTGTTAAAAAAGTTACTAATTTCGATAATTATTTTTTTAATTTCTGAATCTCGTGCTAAATGTTAATAAACAATTAAGTGGTTATTAAAATTAAAATTAATTAAACAAAAACAACAAAATCAAATAATTTCCTTTTTTTGTGCCAAAACGTCCTTGCGCCAAAACGCCCGCCCCCAAACACCATCGAACGAATATTGGACATCTTTTACGTTGAGTCCTCCACCACTCCTCATAGTAATAGAGCCCCACACTTCATAACGAGCTGCAAGTTTAATCTTCGTTGTACAGTCACTTAATCATAAGTAATGTGTGAAGATTAAACACCGGTTGAACGCATGGACGTTTGAACGCGGGAGCGTTTGAACGCAGGTATGTATGAATTTATCGACATTCGAACGCTAGGACTTAGAAATTCAGAGACTTTTGGACGCAAGCGAAGATTCTGTTATTATATAGTCTATTTTTAAAATATCCTACTGTGTCATACACAGCTACTTCTTCTTTATTTACTAAAATTAAACTATTGAACTTTGTACAACAATTAAATATTTCAATTAAAATTAAAGCGCCTCTAAACCGATTACACACGTTTATGTAAAAGTAGGAAACAGTTTTTTGTTTGCATCTACAGTTTATACTTATTTTATAGCTGAAAATGCCTTAAATTACTAAATTTCATGGCAATATAAAAATGCACACAAGAAGAATGTGCTCATATGAACATATAATCATTATTCACGCCTCTGCGTTCAAACATCCTTGCGTTCAAACGTTGCCGCGTTCAAACGTCCCCGCGTTCAAACGACCACTTCCAAACGGTCGCGTTCAACTAGCCGCGTTCAAACGTTCTATACCGCGAGTTTAGTTGTCATACAACCTGTAGTTATACGGTACATCTGTCAACGATTGTTACATCTATGTGTAAGATGTATGATTAACATTATCATACCAAGTGTATAGCACATAGAAAAAATATTTGCATGTTTTATAAAATCATGTGGACCTTTCTTGTTATACAATACATATTGTCGAAATGTTATGTTTTAACGATTTTTCTCACTGAACTATACTTATACTGGAACGCGCGCTCGGCCCGCCAGCCCGATCCGAGAGAGAGGGCCGCAAGGATCATCTCTGTCCTACTCTCGAGAGTATGCGCATGCGTAGAGCAGTCGATTGTCATGATTTGACAGCTTTACCGCTGTCTTCTCCCTCGCGCAGCGCATGCGCGGAGCGGTACGAAAAGGACAGGAATGATCCTTGCGCGCTATCTCTCTCGGCTCGCTTCTTTTCTATGGCAGAGAGCGCCAGTGCGCGTTCCAGTATAAGTATAGTTCAGTGATTTTTCTATTACAATTTTTTAACATTTAGAATTCTTGCCTATTTTTGCAAAAGTGCAAAATCTTGTTCTCGAGCAATCTGACAACTTAAATTTTGGGATAAGCAGTTGTACTCAAGTAACAAGTCTCTACAGTCTCTTGCCAAATTATTACACTCACCTACAATATTGCTGTATCACGATGGTATACCTCACTGCTGAAAATGACAGTAATCTTTTCTTGTATTAAAGCAACAGTTTTAAACAACCACCTTCCAATGCGCCCCAACGCCTAAACAGAGAAAATTTGAAAACTTGGCAAGAATGTTCGCTTTTATCAAAGTAATGTTTCTAAACCACCCTCTAGTAGATCTGAATTCTGAAAAAGTAAAATCGTTTACAAAATTTATATTTAATGACGAGGATCGTCCCTTTATAGAACGACACCTTCAAACCACACCAAATCCAAAAAAAGTTACTAAATATAGTGACGACAAGAATCACCATATTTAAATTTTGGCAAGGGACTGTATAATAAAGGAAGCAAATACTCGTGCATAACAACTGCCCTTTAAAATCTTAATCTTATCAATTTATGCATAACAATTAACTGATGGCAAAATGCGTAGCTAAATAGGTTTGTTTTTGACTTACGGTTATTAAATGTTAAGTCAATGTCACTTCCGCAAATTCTAACTAATTAATCATCAACATTACAGAATAAGTATTGTTTCCGCTCAACCTCTAACTTGTGAATTTATATATACCAATATAACTATTAACAGCATTAACCAATAAGTCCTAGTATAGTACGTAAATATGCGAATTACACATAATAATTGCAAAACAAGTATCGAAAGCACTTTTCTAATTGTGATAATTATTTTCTATTAATTAAAAAGTGTCTACATTTTTCACATTTTCACATTTTTTTTTACAAAAAAATTAAAAACTCATTTTGGGTATATAAAGCGGAAAGATGAAGTTTATTTCTACTATACTTCACAGAATATTTTACCTGAAGGTACTGTAACTTTAGGTTATCAAATTTAATAACAGGTGTTTTGTTGCTGACTTCATTGATAAATTGTTGCTGATTTATTATTGTATACTACATCATAGATGAACCATGACCCGAAGTCACCATAAACACACCCACACGACACGGAATATAATGTCTGTAGTAAATTTAAGGTTAATGTAATGTGTTAATTTATTTCATTTTCCTAAAATCAATGAACTCGGCGGGTTGTTTTTTGTAACAATTGCTTGTTATTGAAGTTATTAACTTTATTCCTAAAAATAGTACAACAATTTCTTTGAATGCCTATTTTGCAAAAAAATTGTCCTTTTTTATTGTATCAACAAAACATGTCCTATAGCAATGTTAAAAGTAGTATGTAGTTAAGTATGGCGAAAATGTAAAAGTTACTACACTTAAACATACATTCAATAAATATTCAACTATTTAAAATTAATAGTATATTAATAAAATAAAACACTTGGTAAATTGTTTCACAATTTGTTGGTATTTATTTACTCGACTCGAGTTTCAACCATCTCGGTTATCTTCAGGAGTTTACAATACTAACTACCTAACTAAAAATCTAAAGATGTACAAAATGCTTATTTCTAGAAATTCGGTCGTCACCGCCCTGATTTTAAGTGTTACCACATGTGTTTCTAAGCTTTGTTGACTGAATATTGAATTTTTATTTTCTTAAATAATTTCTGTAGGTAACCTAATTAGAAAATAAAGAAGTACTTCAAAGAAGCCGTACTGCGTGGAAACTTTTAATGAGAGACATAAGACGCCGATGTGGAAAATCATATTTACTCAATTTATTGTCCCCTCCCGTAAACCCACAAAAAATGGTAATGGTATCAATCGACAGGCAAAATTTTCACCTTTAAGTTGGTACCAAATACTATCGGTTTGTTTGTTTTTTTAGGTAAGAAAGCTTTTTGGAAAATTCAGGAGACACAGTTTTTCCTTTAGCGCTATTTGATAGGTAATGATTTTTGCAATCCATTGCCACCATTATCCTTCTTGTAGGTTTTCAGGGGGAGCCCAGGAGGAGCTACAAATTCAGGAAATGTGATTTCTCCTGTTAACGCCCTATGTCCGATATTGGAAGTTTTCACTCGGTATGACGTGCCCCTAGAGGTTCAGCTATAAAAAACGAAACCCACCACACACTTCGTATTAGCTTTTAAAAATAATATGTAACATTATTTATGTAAAATTCTTGAGTATATTGTGACTAAGACAATTTTAGATGTAAAAACTGTTTTCGGAAAATTGAAAAGGTTAATTTTCTTTGTTTATTTAGACACTCAAATGTATATTAATTATTTAAAACGTATTGGAATACTATACTTCCTCTTTTATAGTCTTACTTAGAAAACAGTAAAATAACACACCGTCGTTGATTTTCGATGAGCGATATTAAACGATAGATTAAAATGGGGTCGAAGATAAAACAGTGCTCAAAGTCTCAGGCTTTTGAAGCTCTTCCGCCAAAAACAGGTAGGTTCGAATTTCACTGCTCTTACCGCCCAGGGTGTCTGTAAGCGTTTCCACTAAACAAGGGATGTTATAGAGGGAACGGGGGCGTATGACCTTAGTAGTTGAAGACCCGGTAAGCAGCGACAAAAAATAGTTATATATGTGTAACAAGGGAAGAAAGTGATACATCTTCTCCCGCGTGTGCCATAAAGCACACAAGGGAACACAAGACTTTTTTTCCCGAGTTTCATATATGATTTATTCGCCGACCTTAAGAAATTTATCGAAAAACTTTTATTTTAAAATTAATCTAAATTAAATTATTCGATTTAACAGTTGTATAAAAATTGACTTTATTATCCACGGCAACCATGGTATACAAGATGTATCCAAGTAAAGTAAACAAAATGTAACCAACATTCGCATTTAAAAGCGAAAGCAAAATCGCGTTTTGGTCCCTTGGGACGAAAACTGATTTTTGGTCTCGCTAAGTGTTAATTATTAACTTTCGGCTAGAAAATGGGGGTTAAAAAGCTACTTCCTGACAAGGTTGACGAATAGTATATTATAGACCAAGGTAGAGAAGACATTTTTCTCAGCTGAGCAGAATTAATTCCCGAGATGCGAAGCATCGAGGGAAATAAGTTGCGAGGCTGATAAGTCTTCTCTATCGTTGTTTATATATTATTTTTTCCACTACTAGCACCCTTATTCCTTTTATAATTAATTGATTTTACATTAATAAAAAATAAAATTACAAATGCAAATATGCACAAAAATAAAGTAGCCTTGCTTGAAAACAAGAGAATAGTTAATTTCAATTGACATTTATGTAAAATATATATTTCATAATAGTGGTTATAAAATGTCCAATTTTGATGATTTGAGTGTAAACTGCACTCCTCCTGAAATCAGGGAAGGTGCAGAAAGTGTTGGTGAACAGTTATTACCAGTAAAATCAAAAGATTTTTATTTGAAAGTTTATAATTTTAAATAGGCAATGTGAGTACTAGATAGCAATTGTTTTCATTATTAACCAGTAGTTAATAATGAAATATTAGTGACCACTAGGAAAGAAATTCATCTTCTTGGCTCTAAAACAAAGTAAATAATGATATCGTTTAATGCTAGTAGTGGAAAAAAGATTATTATGTTACGTTTTCCACCAAAAACAAATTATACCAACGCATTGACTACGTCATAAACAAACAATACAATCAAAGTACATATACAGTTCCCAGAAATGTGCACCGAAACGTAATCGAAAATCAAAAACCGGAAAAACGTAGATTTTTTGAAATTAACAATTTTCGCAATCATAACTAAAAACCTTAAACGTAGTTTGTTTCTGAAATTTACTAGTATTTTTTGTATTCGTAAATATCGAACTCACATTGTTTATTGTAGCCAATAGCAGTAGGTACTTAACTTTTGTATGTTACGTGATTAGCCCATTTGGTTAATCAACCGGCTTGCAGCTAAAGCAATGGTTTATGTTGCCCAGCAATGGCAATGCGAAATGCTTTGTTATTAAAAGGTGAGAAAACCGTTCTTTACTGTCGACGTACATTCTATATTTCTCTATGCTCTTAATTTGTCATTAGTAGGTGTGTTCTTCTTCTTATAGTGCTATACCCTATTCAAGGAGTTGGCTACCTCTCTCCTATGTCTGTGTTTGGTGCGCGGTGATAATTTGCACAGACAGACATAGGGGACCTACAGTTTAACGTGGGCTCCGAACCACAGAAAGTGCATGTGATTCTTTTCCAGAGAGGTTTTCCTGGGGAAAAATCCACCTCGCTGGGCCGGGGATCGAACCCGGATCCGCGCTCTTACCACTAAGCTATGACCGCTCTTTAGTAAGTGTGTTAGAATCTGCATCAGTAATTTGCGCTAATTTAATTTAAATTGTAATGTGGTTTTCATCGTCAAATGTTAAAACACCAACATTATTGTTTGTTATCAAATTTGATTTTTGAAATTTTTGTTTTCTTTGTCTGAGTTGCTAATTTCTGCTTTATTCTACCTAATAAAAGTTTATAAAAATGCTGCCATAAAACAGGAAAATTATTGCAATAGTAATTCAACCTTGAGATGATTACTTACGCACACTTCATAATTTTACGTGAGAAAACAATTAACAGTTTTCATGTAAAGTTCAGAAACGAAATTTTCTATACCTTAGCACTATCGAATATGATTCGCCTTTTACCTTATATTCCACAAGGTGTCAAACTATTGTTTTTTGTTATCTAGAAATACTTGTATATTTATTGTATCTAATACATGCGTGTGTGGCGGGAGTTTCGCATAAAAGATGAACGAACAAATATATAAAATGCAAAGCCGCCCGTTCTGCCAGGGTCAACCCATCACAATCTTCATGTGCTGTGTATTGTATCCTATTGAGTAATTACAAGTAATAAATGTGCATCTACACCGACACCTTTAATTGTTGTTACTTAAATAAATAGGACATAGTAGTTGCAAACATGTTTAAGGTAAGTTTATCTTATTTTTATACGAACGTTTTAATTTCTGTTCTTCACATTCTTTATTTGGAATTAGTGTATATATAAATAACGTGATAATTGAAGAACAATAGGTTGTAATATAACAAATAAGAAAATTTATTAGGAAAGTTAAAAGCGGCTGAAGTTTAAAACGATTTAGGTTAATAACATATTCATCATCTACCTACGATTTTTCATATTATAATTTTTTTATGCTTCTTTTAACATGTTCTAGGCATGCGCTTGTAATTTTTTTGCTATTTTATCTTTTTGCCATACTTTTTAAGTGTTACGACATTCAATTTGTAGTATTCACCCTTAATAATTATGCCACCCCTAGAAACTTTATTTTACTTTATTTTGCATTAAAAAATTTATTAGTAACACAAATTAAGGCATACTGGTTAATGCATTTTTCTATAAGGAATTAATAAGGATGGAAAATTTGTTGCAGTAAATTATTTGCAAGAAGTTGGAAGTATTTGGCGTATACGAAATATGCACAAAATTCCCAGTTAAAACCTTATTCAGTGAGGAAATAAATAAAATAAAATACATTTTAAAACAAATTCTTTATAATTTATTGTAAATAAAACAATTCTTAACTTCAACAGGTTTTTTATTTTAGCTTTATACGTATTTCAACGTGTTTACACGTCATTTTCAAAAGCAAGATGAAAATGACGTGTAAACAGGTTGAAATACGTATAAAGCTAAAATACAAAACCTATTGAGTTAAGAATTGTTTTATTTACAATAAATTAAAATGAACTTCAACGAAGTAAAGCTCGAACTTATAAATAAAATTATAAATAGGCTAACCTGAGTGCAATATACATTGAAATATGAAATAAAATAAAAATATGTCGTATTTTAAAATGAAAATATGTAAAAGAGTTTTAAAGGGAGGTGCGACAATTTCAAAATTAGGTGCATGGAGAAACAGTTAGCAGGGACAAATTTACTCGCCGTTCTAGACCACATTTTTGTTTTAGTACCAAACACTTAAAAACGTATTTAATTTAATTGTTACACCTTCCAACCTACTCTTAACTAAGGGGAAATTTTTAATTAAAAGTACGGGAAACACAATGGCTTAAAAATGTTAGTCTTTGATAACATATTGTTAATTTAACTTTAAAGAATATACATGGTGAGATTAATTCTACTAAGTACCTACTATTTCTCATTAAAAAAAAGAGTTTTTTGTTATAAGCTTTTAAAATTTCTTTTTTTAAATTATTGTAACCCCTTTCAAAAATTGTGTTAACAATTTTCTTCTTTTATTTTACGTACATGTAGTTTAAGATAATTAATAAAATTATTTTTTTCTAGTTGCGAGAAACAATAGCTAACATTTCTTGTTTCAAACAAATTTTTAAAACAATTTTATAACATCAGACTTTTCAAAAGTTCTTAAAAAGAAGGTAGTGACTACAGATACAGTCAGCGTAACACGCTAAATATTTGTACCATTAATCCTACTAACAACCGTATTTATGTTCCACATTTAACCGTGTTTCTTTACAATGAGCAGACGTTATAGCACAGTTTTGGAATGCCTGTACGGAGTTTTACAGTACAGGCGGTTGCAAACTTTAATTCCGTGCAAACTTTATTTTTTAGTTCACCTACTTTTAAAGCAATGTTGTAAATCTAGGCAGTTTACGCGAAATTGTTTTTAGTTTTAAGCAGTTTTTTCAACAGTAACCCGAGTAATTTTTTATGTTACGGCCGGCGCTCTAATTTTTGTTAATCTCTTAAATTTTACATTACGGGTATAGTGTAATAATTATCTTTTAGCAAGTTTTCAAAGGAAAAACTGCTTAAAATTGAAAATATGTTAAAAGTTAATTTTCTTATCACGTGAATCTGAAAAAAATTATGAGATTTTAAAAAGTGATGATACAAGTCTGGTTTGCACTAAAAACGAAATTTACGCAGTGACATTCTGAATATAGTAATGCATGAAATTATGTGTTGTGCCCATTACTTTCGGTACTTCACTCTAAACAGGGAACTATAGATAACTGTTGTCACGGAAACCGTTTACTTGTTATATAAAATGGCCGATGTAAATGTTAACTCCAGCGTGAAACAACGTATTACCATTAAATTTCTTGGTAATACAAACGCTAAACCAATTAAAATTTTACGCAGAATGAACTAACACTTTTACAATGATTGTGAGACTGTTCGTGACAATCTAGGAAGACAAGTTTCAACTGCAACAAGCAATTCCTGCTGTCATTAAACTTGTTGTTTTCTCCACAGTAATTTGGCGATTTGCATTGATCAACGCTTCAACACGTTTAATGACAGCAGGAAGAACTTTTCTTGCAGTTAAACCTTCGTTTCCTGTATTGTCACAAACACTCTCGCGCTCACTTTTAAAACGGCTAGCCTATTAAAATACTTGCGGCTTCTTGGGTATACTTTCTTGCGACTGTGAGTTAAGTTTGCGTAAATTTTCATTTAGTTTGATGGCCTCTTTAACAAGTAATTAAACTATAAAACGCTATTTTACGCCCACTTGACATTCATATGGGCCATGTTAAATAACAAATAAATGGACTCCGTGACAACGATTATGTAATGTTTTCTGTTTAGAGTAGAGTACATGTAGTAATGTGCATAACAAATAATAGTATGAATCACCAAATTCATTGTGTTACAGTGTAAATTCTTTTTTTAACAACCACGTATTTGTAATTGAAGTTAAAAAACGACTGAAAGTTTTTACATTAAAAAAAATTGATTTCTCAAATGCTTTAAATGTTCTCACTTCTACTTAAATCAAAAATTATAAATTGTAAATGATGTGCGCGCTGTTCGGCTAGCGCTCAAGCTGTTGAGCTAGTAAACTGCGAGTTTCCGTTCTACATTGGCAATCGTTAGAAATTCTTTTTATAAATTGCAAATTTACAATTTAAAATAATAAATTTTGTGAACTGTTGGACAGACACCTTTAATTATTGTAACATGTGTGAACAATAACAATTTAGATTTATTGAAATTACCTATTAGGTACAATATAATTTTAAAGAATTGTAATTATTTGATTTTATTGTGTAGTCAAAATAACACACCATTTATTTTTTTTAAATAAAACATGCTTTATTTTTTTTACTTTTACTACCATTTTTTTAATTGTTTGAAAGTCTGCAAGTTCCCTGTTGAGAACATTTTGTAACTAAATAATTAAATATAGAAAGAAACAACGATGTCATCGAAAGACCAACAATAATTACATGTGAACTAAGCACAAAGTGTCGTAAATCTTCCTTATTTTAGAGTCCTGAAGGCTGTATAATATTGTTCATAATTTTTAAACAAATATCAAATATCGATAATTAACGAATTCAAAACAAACCCGCTTAAGAGGTCAAGGTCTTCTCTTGTCATATTCAATAATTAGACACTATACGAGAACCCAATAATAGATAATTTAAAAGCATCTCCTAATTAAAAGAGACTATAATAATGGCTTTCAATTATGCAAAATATATCGGTGACATAAACTTGTTGTTTTTTATCTAACAAGACGGAAACTGTTTAAAATTTATTACGTAAATGTCAATTAATTTGGAAACGGCAGCTCGTAACAGCTTAAAGTAATTTTAAATAACATCTTTAACAAAACTATGGTACCGGTGATAATTTAGGAAGAATAATTTTATTCCTTACGTTTTATGACAAACTTGTTTGTCAGTATCACATTTCAATTACTTTCAGTATCATTTCACGACTTCTTTATCTTAATTGTTCGATTAAAATTCTTTAGTATTGCCATTAAGATCATATCTATCCTTAGAGAAGTACTGCATAACTTACTCCTTCGAAGTAGTTATATTAATTTAAAATGCTCTTAGGACGA
This sequence comes from Ctenicera cuprea, assembly GCA_958336395.1. Lineage (NCBI taxonomy): Eukaryota > Metazoa > Arthropoda > Insecta > Coleoptera > Elateridae > Ctenicera > Ctenicera cuprea. Next base: position 30,148,483 of record OY284487.1, on the reverse strand, counting down.
AGAAATAATAAGTTATGTTGTCATACTAATATATTACTAATAAAATATCGATGTAACTTGTTTTATTGGATTTTTTAACAAATTTAAATAGTTGTACTTCCATAATTATTTATATTATTGTACGTATATTTTACCAACTTGGTCTTGCAAGCATGCGGAACTAAGTTACGAAAAATAGAAAAGTTAAAAAACACTAACGCATATTATACTGAAACCATCAGTACACTCACATAACCTTGACGAATTGTTTTAACGGTACCTGTCGTGAATACAATGAATAGCTACTATGCGTTTTCTTTTATGAAAGCAAGTAAAGTTGTAAGAATCGAAAAGTTAATAATACATGGTGTAGATATTCTTTTTTCAGCATACTTTAAAATATCTACAATGTGATATAAAATTAGAGCGCTTGGCCGTTTTCTTTAAGTAGTTAATGTGTACACGGTCAATCAAGTACTACATACTACTAAACAATGCAATTCGAAAAAGGGCTATCTATGTACGACTATCTAATAAGTAAACGCAGCGAGGTCTAATACTTAGACTATAAAAATGAACCTTTAGAATTGTATTTTACATCTTGACACGGTTTATCGGCTGTATTTTGGCAATAAATTGAGTATATCGGCTGTGTTTTACTAATATATTTTTTGTCGTTAAAGACGAGGCCCGCGTAGGCAAGTCTAAAAAGATAGTCCTATTTCCAACACGATCATAGAAGAATTTTTATTGATATAGGCCCCACTACCTCCTATTACACAAGCAAAGAGCCTACCCGGAGTGAAAAACAGAGGTGAAAGATTAAACAAACAATCATTATTGTAACATAATCTGATTTCATACCGCGAACCAGAGCCGCGGCTGACGCCCGCGTACGTAAGAGAGCCCCAGCGAACAGCATCGGCGAAGTCGTTCTTACACTGATTTAGTTTACACTGTTAATACATGCACAGTACAAAGACGCAATCTTTATTGTTGGGACGTACGATTTCATATACCCCTTAGCAATTACTAGCAATTAAGCCTCAATTATTGTGGATAATGTTATTGTTCATAAATACCTGCTGTTGTGTCGTTGCATAATTAAGAAAGGGCTTTCGCTTAAAAAGATACGTGTTTTTTCCTTGCTGACCGATTTCTATGAACAAGAACTAATTAGATTCTTAAGTCTTATAGGATTTTTTTCAGCGTATTTATTGGTTGCAAAAACATTTAGAACCCCGCCGTTGAAGCAATCCTCTGGAAGTTAAAAAAAATGATAAGTTTAACACACTTTATCCCCGCTTTCCGTTTACAACCATTTTCTGGGTCTGTGTGTTAGGATACCACCTATAATACATATTGCAATGATTGCGTGTGCATGTACTCACTACAAAACAATTCCCTAAATGCCCGCAATTCACGCAATTCTAAATTGTATTTTCTATGAGACTCTTTCTTAACTTTCTCAAGGTCGTTATTTAGCTTGTAAGACAAGTTAATAATAAATAAATTTGAGAAGGATAAACACAAAACAATATCAACGTTACAAAAAAAAAGGTTTTATTTAATAAATCAATTTTCTAATGAAATTTGCGAAAAATCAAATAAATTATACTAAATACTATCGTCCTTTAAAAAGAGAACACTTATCTTAACGTCTTCTCCTTATTGGGATATCCTTCACTCGAGCAAACGATGAATGTCCAACTTCTACTTCACTAGTTTGCAGGTTCCTCAAGTAACCACAAACACTCGCCTTTAGTTTGAATCTTCCTCCGGTCTGTTTTATATTATTTTAAACTTGGTTTTATCACCATCACAACTGGAAAAACTTTCTGGATCGCTTTAAACTTGTTATTCTTCTGGACTTTTCACAATTCGTTGATAATTAGTTGTATTTTCTTCTTTTATATTCACAATCACTTTTACATTACTTTTAAACTCGTTTTTCCTCTTTATTCATCCAGAGGATATAAAATTCTCTGTCTTTGTTTACAAAGACGAGTCGTACCTAACTAAACAAATTTTCCATTCTTTTGTCTTCTTCTTGATTCCCATTTTTTTGAACAAACAAATAAATCTCATGACAATGAGTATTCTTTTATACGTTTGTGACATTGACACTGACATCCATAATGACATTAATCGATGCACAAAACAAGTAAGTCTAAAACTTCTTATAAATTAAACCTGTTGAACAATTCCGAACTAAATTATAATTAAAATTAACATAAATAAAAATCGTATCAATCTGATTGTGTTTTTCTTTTCTTTCAGTAAAAACAAACCTCACAAATATGAAAAATATAAATAATTAGAATTTATAACAAGAAATTACTGCAATAATACGCAACCCTGAGTTTAAAAGTTAGAATATCAAAACCTTACAGCCTTCACAAACCTCCAATCTCAAATTGAATTGTAGCAAGCATCCTAAAAATTGCCTTCCAGGAACTACAATATCCCAGTAAAAACATACACCTCCAAATATCATAGCAATATACTTGTATCACCTGTAATAACTGTATGTTTACCTTTTTACTTTACCAAATTGCGTGTTAACTATGGGGATCTCGCTTATTTGAAGAGATACGACGATTGTTAAATTAGAGAAAAGTTGTGGAATTTTACGCCCACTAATAATCTGAAAAGAAATTGGAGCTATCTTGCTCAGCTTCTAAAAGAACTGAGAAAAACTGAAATTTTGGATTTTTTGTTTTCGGCTATAACTCATTTGTCATTTATATTACATATTTCTAGTTACCGCATTATTAGGACACTTTTTTTTAAATTAACTCCACGTATATATACAATCAATCCAATATAAGACTATAAGTACCTTTTATGAAAGCTTTAACCTAAGAAACTTATAACTAATATTACATGTCTTGTCATGTTCCAGTGAACGCACTCTTATTTTATATTGCATTTATGTGAGATTTTATAAGGAAAATCTGGTTGGCAGGTCCGAGGGTTTGAATCTTTTGAGTCTTCTGGCTTCTTCTTCTTCAGCAAAAAGTGTGGAAGCAAGATCATTTAGGTGAGAGGTTATTCGATCTCTGTATTTGGTACTGTGTCTCGTGATTTTTTCCCTGATGGTCGGCATATTTAAGTCACAGTGCAATGTTTTATTAGGTATGTACCATGGGGCATCCACTATAGCTCTAAGGGTTTTGTTTTGAAACCGCTGTAGGATTTCAAGGTTTGAATTACTGGCTGATCTCCCCAAAGAGGTATGCCATAAGTCCAGATAGGTTTCAATATGGTCTTATAGAGTAGGAGCTTCTCTATTGTTAATGTAGATTTTCTGCCTATAATCCAGTACATTTGTTGGAGTTTGAGTCCGAGTTGCTTTCGTTTGGTGAAGATATGGTGCTGCCAGCTTAGTTTTCTGTCAATATGGATGCCCAAGTATGTTGCCGTTTCTCCTTGTGGTATTGGTTTTCTATTTAGCGTGACTGGGGGGCAGTTTTCTTTCCGTAATGCGTAGGTAACATGGATTGATACGCCATTGTTTCAGCTATTTTTCTAATTGTACCAGGTGATTTTGTAAGTGTTTGGAGGCGATTAGGGGGCTTAGATGTAAGGCTAAGATTGCCGTAGCATCAGCGTAAGTTGCTGTCATAGTATGTCTAAATTCGGGTAGGTCTGCTACGTATATCAGATATAATATAGGGCCTAGGATACTACCCTGTGGTACCCCGGATTGGATAGGAGAAAGTTGACTATATTCTTCCTGATATTTTGTTTAGAAAGTCCTGTCAGTAAGATATGATTTGAGTAAGGCATACTCTGGATGTGAGAATGCACTCTATTTAAATATAAAAGAATTTAAAATGTTGACCATAAGAAAAAAAAAGTTGACGGTCTAAAATGAGCAATGGTAACAGTTATACCAAATCTAATTAAAAATTTAGATTCTGCATGAAACAGTGTTCTAATATTGCGTAAACTAGAAATATGTAATATAAATAACAAATGAGTTATAGCCGACAACAAAAAATCCAAAATTTCAGTTTTTTTTAGTTTATTCAGAAACTAAGCAAGATAGCTCCAATTTCTTTTCAGATTATTAATAGGTATAAAATTCCACAACTTTTCTTTGATTTAACCATCGTCGTATTTCTTCAAATAAGCGAGACCCCCATACTTAACACGCAATTTGATACATCCTGTACAATTTCTTTTAATAAAACTCAATTAATATAATAATACCTTTGTACATACAACAGTGTTACAGTTGTTATTACTGAGACTACAATATTTTGCCACTTTTAATATTAAAAAGCTGCTGGAAAGAGCCACAACAAAGGTTTTCTGACAGACATTTTACAAAATAATCAAATATAGGTTACGAATAATATAAACTTTGCGTAAAAAACAGCTGTGTGAACATTACTAGCTCGCATTCTATTTTCTACTTGCCCATACTTCCAGTATGGAAATGATCGCGAAAATGTTCGAAAGTGATATTTTGACGAAAATACATGTTTTGGGCATCCAGGAACACAACCACCACAACAGTGGTTTTAAAAAAATAAAATTATGTATGTGCGCGGGTGAGTCACGCGAAATCTTGAACGGATCAGACCGATTTTAATTTTCGAGCACTCTAGTTTTTACGTGATTGCCGTTACGGTGTTTTTCGGCTTTAATGCCTATATACGCAAAAACGAGTGAACGGATCAGGATTAATTTTAGTGTTAGAGTACCCCTACAGGAACACAATGTTCATACATATAAGAGAAGTATTTTATAAATGAAAACTGTGAAGTGAAAACATTTTCAAACGTTTGAACATTGCTAAAAAACTATTGCTCAAAAACTAGCACACGATTTTTTTTAAACTTTCTAAACTTATACAGCTAGGGGTGGGCTACTATTTGTGTTGTGTCTCAATCTACTAATTCTTCTGTGACGCTTACTATGAATTTTTGAAAAAACGTTATTTTATGCTGTTCTACTTAGTAGACGAAAGACGATAAAAAACTTCTGTTTAGACACAAGTTCCCAGTAATAATCGAATAAGATTCAGAACGTAATTTTCAGCTGCAGCCATATTTAGGGGGGTATACATCCCCCTCATTAATTTTGCCGAACAAATTTGTCAATTTGCACTGTTTCTGAACAGTTATAACAAATCTATGTAATGTTTAAATGCGTAAATCATTCATGGCTATTCCTGAATTAAAAAATTGGTGATGGTTTTGCACAGATCAAGAAATCGACCCACATATCTAATGATATTTAGCAGAGAAAATTGCTCTAGAAATGGTTTTCCAGTAGTTCCAAAGTTATGAGCAATAAAAGGGTTAAACGAACATAGATTTTCTAACAACGGGTTACTATCCCCATGGTGGTGTTAGAATTTAAAGCAGTCTGTATTTAAACTGCTTGACTAGGTAGCTGCGACATAATTATTAACCTTAGTATTGTGTAACGTCTACTTTGCCTTCACGCATAACTCACGGTATTTAAATGTAAACGGATCTATACATCCAACGACATTCTAATTAATAGGTTATAAATATGTAAAGGTAACGAAATATCATAAATAAAGACAATATGCCTCAAGCTTCTTTGGAGAACAATTTAAATTGTTCTAGGTACAAATATTTTCAAAATTTGTTTTTTTTTAAATGTTACTGACAAACTATTTTACAATACAGCTAGTTATTATTAGTTCTGTCAATTAATCACAAGCGCATTTATTTATGTTGTAACTAAATTGATAACAGACACTACAATTTACCTTATTTTTATAAACAAAAAGATAGGGGAAACTATAATAATTAATAGCATTACAAAATAAACATACTAATATTATAAAGACGAATTTAGTTTTTATCTGTTATTACATCCTAACTTCTTTTGTCAATAACTCATTACTTTCACAACGATTCATCCGTACTCATTTGTTTACAATTTCAACTAATAATTTTATTTCCACTTGTCTCCAAAATGAAATAAATTTGCTGAACCTGCATTTATGTATTAATGTTATGCAAATGAAAATCCTTCGGTGACCTCATGGTAAATTGTGATTTTTCTTTGCAATCGAGCCGCGCATCCAAGTTATAGATATATAAGTACCTACATACAGTTGTTTCGAAACTCATGCTAAATATTTGTTTGATGTATAAATTCAAAAAATTTATTGACTTTGTTGCTAATGCTAAACGTTGCGTATACAAGGTAAATCATCTCATAAGTAGGACAAGAACTACACGCCCTAAATTACAGGAGGCCTTTTACGCAAATGATGCATGCAAAAAGATACTAATTTGTGTCCAGAGAGGTCTTTTATTAATATTATTGCAAAAATTGAGTTTTCTACCACAGCGTAGTATTATCGAAAATGCAAGTATCGCAATAGTTTAGCATTTGATATTTTTGTTTCAAAGATTAACAAACGAACATCAATTTCAGAGTTCAGATTACAGAATTGAAATTTTAGCTTACAATAATTTTTAAATATTTTGTGTTTGTATTTGGTATGAGAAAAAAACAGTTTCTGTTTAAACACATAATCTATAGTAGCGGAACCAGTGGACTATGTTCCACGCTTTTTTGAAATAATAAACTACTTACGTTACTAGTGTAGCGGATCGTGTACCGAAGTCCCAGTTGTATGCGTTTTATATAGACATTGCTACTAACAATTCTATATAAATCGATTTTGACAAATTTGTTGGCCAAAATTAGGGAAGAAGGAGAAAGTTACAATATTTTCGTACTATAAACTTGTCCTTTTGTGAATTCTACTTTTATTTCTTTAAATATTGTATTCCAGGATTTGCAATGTAAATCTAATGTTTTTTCTTCGATATCGTCGTCCGCCTATGCATGTTTATATTTTATCCATTTCCACCTTTTGCGGGGGAGTGCACTGATACGTATATTCACGCAGCTCTTCGAAAATAATTCAGTATCTCCGTTTGTTTTGATTCAATCGAATTGAGTCATATTAATCACAACAAAATTGTGAATAGCGTTTGTTCTCACATATTTTTGGCTTATCACGCTGGTTTAGACTTAATATGTGAAAATAAAACAGCCACAAAAAATATTCCGAGGTGTAAGCATTAAAAGAATTACTCTTTTCATGTAAGCCCATGTAATTGAAACCAGCAAAAGTGTTGTAACTTTTAAACTATTTGGATTACATTTACAACTTATACATATATGAAAAGCTTACATTTCTCATAATTTAAAAATTTTGATTTTTTTTTTCTAGGGAGTGAACGCACCCCGTTCCAGCTTGACGAATGTCATCACATAAATTAATAAATAGTTATATTGTATGTGTTACAATACCTCATAAAGGGCGAAGTTTATTGGAAAAATCAAATCCTGTCTATGTTCTTCCACTTAACCCACAATAACTTATTAAGGTTTTAAAATTTATTGGTAGACAGAAACCTGAAATGTTTAATTCCAGTAAACTTTCCCATACTAGATATTAATACTTGCCGTATTTGCAAAAGTGTAATTTTTAGGCTTTTCTCTCAGTTTACCGTATGTTAGATTTCTAAGGAAACAATTTATGTAGGCAACCTTACGATGTCGCATACTGTATAAGAATAGTAAGAACTGAACCGCCCGCCCTACAGTGGATATTGGACTTAGGGTAGATATAAATGGTTTATTTAAAGAGTTATTAAAAAATATGCAAAGAATGAAAATGATATTTTTTAACTAGAGCTAATTAATAAACGTAGTTAAAATTACGTAACTGTCAGAAAACGCATTCTTGATATTAAAAATGTATTGTTATTTTCCTTAATTTTTAAAATAATATAAATTCTTGCTGATATTAATAATAGTACTTTAAATAGTCTATTAAATTGATAAAAGTTTAAAACGATCGGCGTTTGCGTTTTTGAATAAATAATTAATTATTTTCATATTTTTCACCAATTCTTGGAAGGTTTCAGAGTAAAATTTTAAGTATTAGGTAAATTTGTTGTTCATTGAACGCTCTATAAACACAGATAGTTTAAAAAATCTGATGGGCAGTTATTGAAGAATTCCTTTTTGAAAATTTTTAAAAGTTTGAAGCAGCGCCATTGCGATCGTTTTCGGATTTTCGAAATTAATTTTATTTCATCTTTTGCTACCCATAACGGGCTCTCAAGCAAGTTATAGTTGATTCCGATCAGATCACTACTTTTTAGAAAATAGGCGTTAAAGTCGAGAAAAACAAAATTAACATTATATAGTTCTAATTAGGCAACTATTATCTAATTTAACCTACTTCGTATAGACGACCTCTATAGGTACACCAGGTGATGCAACCTGGATGTGCCAAGCTAAAATTTCAGTTGTTTTTCAAGATACCAAAATTAGCTTTTCTATGTATTTATGATACTCGGAAACCTTTAATCTCGATTTTTAAACAACATGCTGCTACTTTCGCTTACACCGAAAGTGAAGCAAACTATCTTAAATGGCTTCCTACATTTTTTCTGCAAATTCTGATACAGCATTAAATTCTCTATTTAGTTGACCAGGGATTTCACATAAAATCTGCTAAAAGTTTTTCAAAGCGGTCAGTGTCATTGCAAGTTTGATATTAAATTAAATATTGTCTGAATTTAAACCAGGCTGTTTAGTGGCCAATTTTGACAAAAGAACGCATGCTTAAGCCATTTTAAAGGTTTTACTTAAGAAAATTTTTCAAAACCACTTTTCCGCGAAAGAAAAAATGTTTCTATAGTAACTCAAAGGGGAAGATATAAAGCTTATACTTAATCATAAAAAGAACTCTTGATATTTGAAATTGTCGTAAAAAATTAAATTGACAATCGACTATTTCTGTCTAAAAACTTCTCAACTTTATTAATAAGTTGTAGCTTTACTTCGTTGCAGTTTATATTAATTTATTGTAAATAAAACAATTCTTAACTTTAACAGATTTTTTTCATTGTAGCTTTATACGTATTTATACAAGTCATTTTTAGAGGCAACATGAAACACTTGTTGCTGTAGAAACAGTACATCTTCTTAACTTGCTCTTGGTTTTCTATATTTGCGTTCAAAAAATTTTATTTCTCATTTTAAAACGTCTAATAATGGTAATTTTAAGAAGTGTGTACGTTTAATAAATTAACAAATTGATCTCATAAATTCACCATTATTCGACATTTTTGAATAAGAAATTAAGTCATCGCAGTTACAGAAAATCAAGATCAAGTAATGAAGACTTATAGTTTCTATACCAACCCCAACTGTTTACTTTTCAGAATTTTTAGAATTGTTTTATTTACCATAAATGCTCATCTTCAGCTCATTCACAATAAAAGCACTAGAAAAAATACAAAAATAATCCAACAACCAAAAATTTGTAAAAATACCTACAGTACTAACAATAAAATTTCTTGTTTTGCAATTAACGGTCTTTTAAAATGAAACTTTAAATAGTTTTGTTGAGTTGATTATATTGTCTTCTGATATTTTAACTGTGATTGCGCTGAAAATAAGCAAAATCATGCAAAAATTAATCGAAAATATGGTGTCCGTTCCATAGTAAATAAAAGTGAGAGAATCTTTGTTTTATTGATTTTCTTAACCAATAGTAGCATTTATAAAAACAATGTCAATATTATAATATATTATTTATTATTATAAAATAAAAGACAAAATAATTTTTCCTGTTCTCACTTTACTTTGAAATTAGGGCTTTTATTCTAACAATTCCACAAGAAACTGCATTCACATTAACCCAATCGTATCCTAGATCTTATTCAAAAAGTTTCATTCGAAGTAATTATTAGTAGCCACCTCTGCCTCGCCTTTAAGCAGCTTGTATAAGCGGCTCCTTAGGGAATTATAGAGTTATTATGACTTTATGAGTAAGAAATTATCTACTCCTTAAGCAGTATTCTAGTGCGTCTAGTGCCTTGCTAGTAAAATTTATTTAAACTAGAGATGTATATTGTGTTGCATACGGTTTTGTTATAAGTTTTAAAGTAGATCCACCACCTTAATATCATCACTCACCGCTTCGAGAAAGTTTTAGCAAATTAAAATATGAAATTCATGGCTAACTGATAGCACGTAGAGGTGGTATTAGTGCAACATGGATCTTTACTTTAAGGCCCTCTAGCAGCTAATCGTTTAACGTTTTACGGAACTTTTATACATGACTGAATATAGAATGTAGTGTTCTATCAGAAAAAAATATAAAGTTATATTTAAGAAGAGAAAACTTAGCATTACTTCTGATGTAACCGAAAATAGTAACATGTTGCTTATAAAACGAGGTTTTTAAGAACCATAAACACATGCAGAAGTTAATTTTGGCTTCTTCAAGTGTAATAGCGTAGAACATAAAGCGGAATCATCTGGTACGTACAGGATGGTCCAAAAAACATGTAAATATTTTAATGGCAGATTCTTTACAAATAATAAACCTAAAAGGTAGTTTCGTCTTTAGTATCCTAATCAATTTCTAAACGAACTAGCTCAACTAAAAAACTTCCACATACTAAATCTTATAAAGAACGGTCAAGGGGTTTCAGAAATACAGGGAAACGGAAACACTCACCCGAACTGCTCCTCTTCAAAAATTACAAATTTTCAATATCTTTAAAACTAATGTAAAAACACAAGTGTTTCTTTGAAAAGGCACTATCAGTTCACATAGGCACAAGAAAATTCAGCAGTGAAGTAAGTACCACACGTACTATCACTTTTAAAAATTTAGTTTGTAAACAAAAATGTATTTACGATTATTTACCATAAATTACATTTAAAAATTAAACTTTAGAAATATTTTCGTAAAGTTAATACAATTTTCATATCTAAAAAAGGAAAATACTATAAACATAATAGTGTATCATGAAATATAAAACAAATATAAAAATAATACATAATACATAAGAAAACATTTTATTCTAAAAATCAGAAAAAAAGATGTGAATCAAACTGAATGACCGCATTTGTTTTGAATGATTTAATAAAATTCTGTTCAATATTAATGAATAAAATCTGGAGTACTATTTGTGAAGTACCTACTTTTTTTGCAACCAATAAACAGTTCTTTAACTTTTACTTAAAAATTGTTAATTTTAAAAATAATTTTATAAGCCAAAAAGACTTATTTTTAATTGTAATTTATAGAAAATTTTCTATATATTAGAGAAAATGTAATTTTGCAAAAAGAAGTGCGTTTTTGAGGTCAATCAAAATCCTTCATTTTAAAATATATAAAAACTTTTGAGTTTCTACTTCCATTAAAATATTTCCACTTAATTTAGGGGCACGCTGTAGTATTTAATTTGTCTCTTAGCGCTGAGATTTTTAGTAGGAAACACTAAAACTAAAAATTGAAAGCAAACAACACGTTTTAATAACGTAATTTCTATAAATTAAGTGATCTATCACTGGGGAGACGTAATAAAAAAATTCAATGTCTTCTACAATAATGTTAAACATAAATTGCTTACAAAGTGCTTTGATCACTTGCGCCGTAACTCAAAAACAGTGTTCGTGTCCTTCAAATGCACCATAAATTTTCTTAAATGATTGTGATAGCTATTTATGTTGACACTCAATAAAAGTTATTTCAAGTGCAAAAAATCTGTGAAAATTAATTTATACTTTGCAGCCATATTAGTTATTACTTTGATATTGATGTGCATTAGGTCAGCCACACACGTACACTCCGTGTTGAGGATAGTATTTATCCCCTTTGCTTTGCTAAATAATATTAGAAATTACAAATAGTCAAAAAAATCTTTTGTGTTATTGCGGTTTTGTAATTATCTACAATTAAAAATAATTTCATGTGCCACAACTACAGTAAAATAAAAAGAAAGTATACAGCAACAAATTTAAGCAAGAAGGTTGAAAATACTAGGTTATTGATTAGCAAAACTATTAATTATACATTTGCCGACAACGCATTTCAAAGCCAACCTTAACTTTTTCACAATGAAATAAATAACAATTATTGTTTTTGATGTCAGGTATTTTCTAAAATCTTAACAAGAAAATAACAAAATTTACACAAATAAAATTACAGCTGCATTTATTAAAGAAACAATCCAACTCAAGGTAGCAGTCAAGGTTTAAAATATCAATCAACATTTTTTACTCCTACACTTTTTAATATCCAAATTTATGCGGAACTCTTTCAATGACCTACGATTAGACTCACGCAAACTTTAAAGTTGCACCTGACACTGGGCTATCACTTACTGTTCTAATCAATTAACATAATCATCAGCGTTCGCGTTTATTGTTTGCATCTAAAAAACTTATCGTTATTTCAGGTACATTTAATTTTGGGATTATTACTGCTACTAGGCGTATCTAGTCAAAACGATGAGGACGATGGTGGACCTTATGAATTTAGTTTTACAATTGATGGAGAACAACATCGATACGAGAAAAAAGGTATTTTCTATTGCTTATGAGTAATGAGTAATAAAACTAAGGAAACGTGCGTAACTTTTAAATACATAAATATAAATATTGCAGATATCAATGGAATTATACAAGGAGAATTTGGATTTATCACTGGAGATGGTGTTTATCACGTTAGTGTATATGCAACAGATGAAAATGGTTCTTTCAAAATTCTCAGTATGAAGAATACAAAAATAAGTGAACGTAAGTATAATTAATATTGCTAGTATTACACACGTACATTCAGCTAATTCTAACAAAATGTTTACCATTGTTTCCTATCAACATTTACTTAACATTATTGCTGCCGTTACAATTGACGTATCTTACGAATGGACAGTGAAATTCGGGAGATGAGCATATATCATAAAGTATTGATTATTATAGAACCCATTAATAAGAGCTCATATAAGCGGTTCGTAATTTTTCTCGGAGTCCTTGCTTTTACTGTTTTACATTTAATTTAGAATAGAATCAAGAAAGAACTTCGACTAAATAATAAGGATTTCTGTAAACTGCCAATTTTTTCAAATTAATTAAAACGAAAAATAGTTTTTCCTGATTCTTTATGAAACGTTTGCTTGCAATTAGAGAATACTAAAGAGCCGTAAATAAAATACAGCGACAAAAAAACTTGAAAATAGGGTGGCTTAACCGCTTAGATATAACTGTTGCTAATTATTTTAAAAACACAATTTTGATTTGCAGTCCCTAATACATAATCTGCACAATTTTATCAAGATCTATGAGAGTTGCTTCACGGAAAATTCGCTCGCTGTGCCGGTTACGCAAATGGTGTTTGATAAACACACAATTTGGTAGAACCTTGTTGTCACGACAACGTTTTAGAAAAGCCAAGTCTGCCAGTAACTTCGCTTTCTTCTGTTTAAATTGCTCAAATGTTCTCGTTTGATTATGAACATCCTCGCCGATAATCTCTTATAAATAAGCAGTTAAATTACCTTAAAAAACACAGCACCCTTCCACACAAGTAACTAAATACCAGATACGTATTTCGACAGCAAAGCTGTCATCATCCGTGGTAAACTGACACTGAGTTAATTTACCTATTGGAATTTGCTTCATACCACAGCTAAACATTTCCACAAAAACTGAAAATTGTATATGAGCAAGAAACATTTACTGAAATATACAAACATAAATCACGTGCACAACGATTTATATCAAAAAAAAATGTCTGTCTGTGTGTGGGTGTGTGTGTTTGTGTGTGGGTGGGTAACGCTCATATCTCCGGAACGGCTGGACCGATTTCGATGTGCTTTGGAATGAGGAGGTTTATCAAAAATGCATCGACAAAATAAGCTTTTAGAAAGAATCCGAAACCGGAAGCGGAAGTTAGACATGTTTTTTTGGTAGCATTTTTTTCAGAAACGGAATTTTGGAAATTGGAATAGTGGAAATTATAGAAAGCCTTAGAACAAATCAAACGTTTTTTTACCGAACTCTCTAGCTTCAACATGGCGGCCGCTACGAATTTTTGAAAATTTCGACTTTAACACCCATTTACTCAAAAACCAGTTATCTGATTGGAATCAACTACATCTTGTTTGGTAGCCCTTCAAGGGTACTATACCATGAAATATAATTAATTTTGAAAATATAAAAACGATCGTAACGACAGCACTCCAAAATTTTGGAATTTTTCAAAAAATTTTTTCTCAAAAACTGCCCACACGTTTTTGTTTAAACTTTTTAAGCTAATAAAGATAGGCATTTGCTACAATCTTGTTTTTTGCTCATTGCTATAATTTCACTGTGACGCCCTCTGTGAATTTTTGAAAATTGAAAATTGGTACCCTTTTATTTATTTAACGGGGGCAATAAAATATTTCTGTTAAAGCAATATAGCTTATCATTGATAGCAAAATCCGAATATCATAATATTTTTTCGATAATTTCATATTTAGGGGGGGTTACTGTTCCCCCTCCCCCCCTAATTTTTTCGATAAAAAAATTAAAAATTTGGTTTTTTGTTTTGTTTGCTCTAGGACAATCCTTTTACCAAAAATCAAAAAATCGAATTTTTTGCCCCTTAATAATCTTTTTGTCCTTAGAAGAATTTCACATACTTTCTACAGCGGTTGTATTCTTGTACTAGTCGTTTAATGTTCAGTGTAGGCTAACTTTTTTATTTTAATAGATACACTCGCAAACTCAAGAGCAAAGTTGTAGGGCAAATTCTTCTCGATTGTATTTAAGAAAAAAACTTGAGTTTCCAATTTTAATATGGCGGCCACGGTAAAAAATAACTTTTTTTTTAAATGGAAACGTGGCATTTTGGCTTTAAAATCAGAAAGGTTTCGAAATTCTAAATACAAATTAATAAGAGTAATTTCTTGCTAAAAATAATACTTCTCGAGTTATTAATACATTTTCAAACATCAACACGCTTCCTTACTCGTGCCTCCGGTTCATTTCAGTTCGGTTGTTTCACATGTACTCAGTTGCAGGCGGAGCCAGCGTGGTAATGGTAGGTTTAAGTTACGCTGTTTACTTTTACTAGCCGGGTCTAGACAGGTGTACATCAAAAGTGTTGGAAAATATAAAACAATGTTAATTTATAAGTATAGGAAAGTCCAGGAGAAGTGTTTCGCTCATTTTTTACTAATCTTTCAAATTTTACTCTGACGCCCTCCAGGAATGCTGCCAAAGCTTGGGTTTCCGCCCAATGGTGACAGCCAACCAGAACTCCGCCGTTCTGTCCGACTGGTTTTGATTTCAATGCTCTAATCACTCTGAAGATGCAAACTGCAATGTCGTGTGAAACTTTAATTTGTATAGGTTCACAAACAGCTACAATAAGCCGATTAAGTATTCTTGTCCTGATAAACAAAATACATTAAGATCAAATCCTTGTCCGCCCGAAGGTTCAAATAATCTAAGCACACGGCTCTGTTTAGGCAGACAGGGCCCACAAACAACTATGACTCAAATTTTTAGAGCAAATGCTTGTAAAGGCAGACAAGCTACAAGTCGGTCCTTACCTGATTCTGCTGGGTGTAATCTCCAAATGACGGAAACTCGACCCTAACTAGTAAGACTACCTGTGGGATTGGCGAAACTCGACTACCCAGATTTTGTCTCGCATTTATTGAAAATAAAGACATTAATTGCCAAATTTCAAGCATTCATAGAGAAAGTTACGGTAAAATCAAAAAATTTCCAACACAAAAAAACTTAGCTTCTTGCTATCTCTACTAGTTTAGCAAGTTTGAGGTAAAACCGTAATACCAATTTTTAACATTTCTGAAACATTGAAAATCTTTAACATTGAGGATTTTTGCTTCTCCAAAATATCTGACCATAATAACATTGTGCCCTTAGAGCTATTAGATACCACACCAAATTAGTATTTATATATTATTATATTTTTTTATTTTTTCTAATTTTTCACAAAAATTTGTAATCTGTCATAAAAACGACTTTTAATAAAACGAATGCTCGCATGTAAGAAAGCTTTCCAACGACAGCACTCTTTCTTAAATTTACTAAACATTTTACATTACTTTAGTACTACCCTAAAGATATTTGACTAGTATATTTTTGTGTTTTTCATCAGGTGTTCTATCAGGTGCTTTGTTTCAATTTCTCGTATTTGTGAATTGTGATTGTAGGTGTATAAAATACCGAATGTCTTTGTTGACACGTCACACGATCCACTCTAAATATCTAAAGAATAAAAAAGGATATTGAACTGCGGTAAAGACAAAGTTGCAGAATGCAAAAGAGGCTTCGATGTTCCTTAAAAATTGTTATGCGTTTACCACCAGCCACCCCAATAAAAAAATTTTAATGGAAACATATGTGACACGTTTTAGTCGATTTCGAGTTATGCAAACATACTGGTTGTTTTGTATACTTAACAGATTTTCACATAATTTCGGAGACAGTTGTATATAATTTTACAAAACAAAACGTTTAATTTAACTTTACTTAACCAAAGTAGCAATACTATCAACACAATCGGACGAAAACCAACGGATAGTCAATTTTCTTTTCATTTCCCTGTTTTTCAAATAAAAATTTACATTGTTTATGCCATAACTTGAAAACGGATTATCCGATTTAAATTAAATATTTTATGCTAAATAGCATTATTTAAATGCTTTAATTTAATGTATGAAATTCGAATATTTTTGGGAAAGAACAAAATAGAATTAGAAGCAAAATTAAATTTTTCAAAACATGTGAGAACTATAAAACAAAATTTATAAAAAATAAAATAAAAAAAAATGATATCTTTTCTTAACATGGGTTCACTACATTTTTATTTATTGGATTTTGAATAACATTGCATTATACAGATCACTTTGTAATACTGTTTCATTTCTTCTTTACTTTTATATTACTAGCTCCAGAAATAAAAAAAGTAATTATTTAATTGCATACACTAAATCATCCAAATTATCTTAAACATGCAAACAGCAGTTTATAATAATTGTTTTTGTAAATGTTTATAACCTTTTACAGATAATTGTAAGATGCCAGATGTTAGAAACAACCCATTTTCTATTTCGCAAAACAATGCCATTTTTTCTATAATAATTTGTTACCCAATAGGTCAAGGTAAACACTGAAGTGTAAATATATATCCAACGCAAGGCTTCCGTGAAATAAAAGAAAAACTTAGGCATGCTAGGTCAATAACGAATTATTTGTGCCTATATCCTCATTTTTTTTCTACAAAGCATACGATACATTCCCAGAGAGTGGAACAGTAGATACCGCCTAAAAGTAAGAATCTAGCTTTCTAGAACCTCAATAAAATTGGCCGTTCTTATAACAATTCTGGCTGTGTCATTGCTGCCTTTCATTATATAGATTCTTCTATTTAAATAAATTTTTAAGAAATACTAATTGGTGACATTGTTTTATACAAAATATATATTTTGCAGCATTAGATCAAGGAGGTAAACCTAACACAGCTGGTTTGATTCGACAACCTTCTGGAGGAGTACCATCAAAACTTGCATCACCAGTAGCTCAGCCTTCTGCACCCGTTCCTATACCTACACAACCAGTCGCTAAACCTACACAATCAGCCGCTAAACCTCCACAACCAATCGCTAAACCTCCACAATCAGCCGCTAAACCTGCACAACCAGCCGCTAAACCTACACAATCAGCCGCTAAACCTGCACAACCAGCCGCTAAACCTGCACAATCAACCATTCCACCTACACTACCTGCTGCAAAGTTTACACAACCGGCCGTAACAACTTCTCGAACACCTTACGACTTTACCACTGCTTCAACTGTTAGAAGTGGATGTAGTGGTTGCGGAATTGTCACAAAAGCACCACCTGGTCCCTTGAAGTTCCAAAATCCAATTTTCAAAGAACCAAGTAAAGAATCAAATAAAGCATTTGCACCATCTGCACAATCTGCTTCTTATCTCAATCAACCTGCACCGCCACAAGCAGCTTCTGGTAATGGAATTCCTAGTGGGTTAGTATCAAAACAATTTTCGCCAGCTGGAGAGCCATCTACTTATCCTAACACACCTTCCGGTTCAAGTATCAGTCTTCCAAATAGCCCAGTAAATACTGGAACAAGCAATGGTCAACCTGCCCAATCTGCTTCTTATCCCAACCAACCTGTATCGCCACCACCAGCTTCTGGTAATGGAATTCCGAGTGGATTAGTATCAAAATCATTTGCCCCAGCTGGACAGCCATCTACTTATCCTAATCCACCCTCCAATTCAAATGCCCCAGTAAATATTGAAACAGGCAATGGTCAACCGGCACAATCTCTTTATCCCAACCAACCTGTATTGCCACCAGCGGCTTCTGGTAATGGAGTTCCTAGTGGATTAGTATCAAAATCATTTGCTCCAGCTGGACAGCCATCTACTTATCCCAATCCGCCCTCCAGTTCAAATGCCCCAGTAAATATTGGAACAGACAATGGTCAACCGGCACAATCTCCTTATCCCAACCAACCTGTATTGCCACCAGCGGCTTCTGGTAATGGAGTTCCTAGTGGATTAGTATCAAAACCATTTGCCCCAGCTGGGCAGCCATCTACTTATCCTAATCCACCTTCCGGTCCAAATAGTCCAGTAAACATTGAAACTGGCAAAAAACAACCATCGCCACCACAAACGTTTTTGTTAGCTCCAGGCACAAACCCTGCTCCCACAGGAAGTGCTACTCCAACACAGCAGAATCCGTTTGGCCCACAGCCAGTCAACCAGCCCACAAGTATCGATAGCCCACGAGAATCGAAATCATTAGGTGCACGTCCTCCAGTCGTTCCACCCTCTATCAGCAAACCATTGTCAGAACCAATCCAAAATCAAATACCTCCAAGTTCTTTATCTCAGGTTAAAGTTACTAATGGAGCTATTAATATTCCCGGAAATGAACCCATTCAAATCAAAGATAAATATCCAAACATGGTAGATGGCCTACCAGAAGGAATAACAGAGCGTGATATTACTGATCTATTGTACAAATTCAACTACACCGTTGGCTTCCACGGACATTATGAAAAGGGTTTGAAAAATGGTGCTAAAGTTGGAGGATACTTTGTTAATGGACGAGACGGAATTAGCAGGGTGGTAACTTATGTAGCTGACGAAAATGGTTATCGTCCTAAATTTAAGCTCATCAACTTAGGTTTAGATTCCGAAGATACACCAAAACCGGACAGTGAAAAGAAATTTGGACTCAAAAATTTTGAATTTGTTTGGTATCCTGTTAAATAGTAACTTAATAGCAGTTAAAAACATTTCTTTTATAAATTTTGTTTTATTAGTGTTAAATAAATAGCGTTACTTTGTAATATATGTTAAGTAAAAAATAAAAGTGCTGTGCAAGCAATGGTTCTACTCCATTATATTAGTTCCATCAAGTCAGTTTTAAGAATAAGCTAAAAATTAATCAAAAGAGAATAAAATTAGCATACCACTAATACTACAGTAGTTCTGTAAAATTGGTGTTACATATTACAGTTTAATCAAAATACATAATTTAATAATCAAATTTTTTACCTGTTAATTTAATAAGATGATCCTGTGTCAACCTAATGCAAAACAACTAACTTTAATATTTTACAGAATCCACAACAATAAAAGTAATCATTGATGGAAATATAGTTAGTACAAACCAGTGCAAAAATACTTGTATATTTATTTTATTGGCCGCAAATACTCAAAATTAGCCAACAGGTACGTTTAACAATAATCCCTCTAGAATCAAAAAAGATTCATTATATATAGGAGTCGGAACAATTAGAGACTTGCGATTTACAACCTAAAGGGATGCTGTTCAGCAACCCCTGTAAGTATATAACATAGCTGCTTTCAGTTTTAAAGACGAACCCAGTCAGAAAGATATTTCTAAAATTATTTTTTTGGGTTCTTTTTAGTTCCAAAACGTGTTATTTTGCTTTGAACGGTCAAAATCTAAAATGTTCAGTAAATAATACTACTCTAAAGAGTCCCGGTGGTCCAGTTGCAGAGGATCAGGCTCACAATGCATGAGTTCTCGGTTCGAATCCTGGAAGAAGCAGAAATTTTTTCTGTAATTCTGTGCATCGGTATCGAGCTCGGAAACCATTCCACGTTGGGTTACAATCAACGGCGTTTGCCTTGATTACTGACTCACCAGGACAAGTAACAGTCACAAAACAACATAAAACATACAATTAAACACATGTGTGTGAATGACATTGAATGAATGGGCATGAAGGGTGGCATAAGCTTAAGGAGCGTAGCGGTTTAAAGGCCAAAAGGCCCCACTACCTCCTATTACACAAGCGAAGGGCCTACCCGGAGTGAAAGACCTCGACACCTTCGGATATAAGAGGTAAAAGATTAAACAAAAAGAGAAACAATACTATTCTAATGGAAACGTAATAAAATTCATAACATTAGCAGCTGATACAACAAAAACCACTTGCTAACCGTTTTCTCACTAACATTATTAACCTAAAAACCTTAGGAGCGCTATTTAAGACCTACACAACAGGTTAAAGAAAAATTCTTCAACGTCTAAAATAATATATAAAACTACATTTACAGAATCATAAAAGCAGTAAAAGATAAAACACAAAAATAAATCTTTTTTTTGCAAACTAAACTATTAATTTTCCTAGGTTTTCAACTAGGTGTGGTACTTTCTTCAAATTTTAAAGTTACTGTTCCAGTTATTAACTTTCCAGTGCAGCTGTTGGAGGATTATTTACATAGTGGGTTTGCAATGAAATATTTAAAAATCAGCGGTAAATTACAAATGAACAATTCCAACTTCATAGTAGTAGGGATTACTTTAAAATTTGTTTCTAGCTGTACCATCTATGTCAACCTTCCAGTTGGTGACTGATGATGAAAAACCAATGCCCATTGCACATAGTCCACGTTCCTTATCAAAACATATTTCTATCTGAAAAATAGAACTGAAAATCATAAATACATAGGTATTGGCTTGACATAAATATTCAATAACATTGTAGTGGCTTAAACGGTTTCTAATTGCTTTTGAAGCTTGCAACACTACAAATTCGTATTGCTATACCAACGTAATTTAGCCGCAAGGTCATAATTTTATATAGGTACGCAAAAATTGAAAAATACGTTTTTCATGGAAAATGCGGAAAACGTCATTGACTAATTAGATCCACTTATTTTTGACGTTTTCGGATTATTTACAGCTAAAACTAAACGTTAATACACTTTTAAGCTATAAATAAAGCTAGGATAAGCTTTCACAAAAGACAAACCACCGAAAACGCAGAAAACACTACAAATTGCTTAATTGCAACACTTGTATACAGCAACGTAAGTGTCTAATTCGATCACCAAACGGGCAGGCAAGATTAAGATAGTGTTGCAAATTTTACTGTTTATGTGTTTAATTTAGTAGAAACTCATTAACGTTAGATCGTGTATTTTTTGAAAAACAACATTTCACAGCTTATAACCGAACAACTGAAACAAAAACAATATTTTTTATTTCACAATAAAATCGAACTACAATCGTCCTGCCATCGCTACTTCGTACATTTTCTGTAATATTTTTATTTATGTGTATATATTGCAATGATATGCGTGGTCTTGTGACTACTAGAAAACAATTTCCTAAACTGTCTGCAATTCACGCAATTAAATTAAACTTTCTATGAGACTCTTCTAACTTTCTCAGGGTCGTTATTTAGCTTGTAGAATAAGTTGTTTAAATTAATTTTAAATAGAAATAAACACACACAACGATATCAACTTTACAAAATAAGGTTTTATTTAATAAATGAATTTCTAAATGTGGTTTCCGAAAAATCTAATGAGTTTTATTAATTAATATCGTCCCTTTTTAAAAATAGAACACTTATCTTAGCGTCTCCTTCTTAGGATATTCTTCGCTCGCAAAACGCTGAGTGTCCAACTTCTATTTCGCTCTGCTGGTTTCTCAAGTAACCACAGATACTCGCCTTTACTCTTCTTCTTCTTCTGCTCTGTTATATATTATTTCCAACTTGGTTTTACCACCATCACAAACGAAGAAACTTTCTCGATCGCCTTTTATTTGTAATACTTCTGGATCTTTTTTACGATTCGTTGTTACTTCGTTGTATTTTCCTCTTTTATACTCGTAATTACTTTCATATAGCTTTTAAGCTCGTTTTTCCTCTTTTTTCTTCCAGAGGATCTCAATTCTCTGTATTTATTTACACAGACGAGCCGTAACTATCCAAACCAATTTCTTTATATCTTTTGTCTTCCTTCTTTGATTTTCATTTTTATAACAAACAAATAACTCTCATGTCCATGAGTATCCCTTTTATACGTTTGTGACATTTGTCACTGACATCCAAACTGACATTTATCGACGCACAAATCAAGTAACTCTAAAACTTCTTATAAATTAAACCTTTTGAACAATTCTGAACTAAGTTATAATTACAACTAACATAAATAAAAATTCGTATCAATCTGTTGTGTTTTTTTTTCTTTCAGTAAAAACATTATTAGAGTTTATAACAAGAATTATAGCAAAACTACGCAACCCTGAGTTTAAAAGTTAGAGTATCAAAACCTTACAGTGTTCATAAAACTCCAATCACAAATAGAATTGCAGCAAGCATTTCAAAAACTGCTCTCCAGGAATCACAATACTCCAGACAAATCAAACACCTCTAAATATCATAGCATTTTGTATTTATTTAACATTTTGTCAGTTTGTGATTTTGTTCCAATATATCGGTGCATAACGCGATCATGTGAATAAACAATCAAGAAATGTCAAAATAAACCCCGCTTGAGTAATTTCGACCAGGTTTTTCCTCTTTCATGCTAAAAATGTACGGTAGTTATATTACATAGATCTAATACTAATATTTAAAAAGTGGCTGCTGGAAAACAATGGCATAGACAGGTACAAGACCGAAATGAATGGAGAAGAGAAGGGAAGACCTACGTCCAACAATGGACAGAACAGGGTTGAAGAAGAAGAAGAATATTAATTCCGCACAAACAAAAGTCGATTTTGAAGAATATTGTGAATTTTTAATATTTCTGTTTTGTGTAAAATATTAGAAAGGTAGTATATTAGGTATAGTACGACGATCTATTTCTGATTTTTCTTTTTAAACAGAAACATATTTATTCGTATGCACTCTCAACAGAAAAACCTTTTTCGGAGTTTTTACCCAATACATACCCGATAATTACCATAGAATTGCTTGTTACAAATTTGACATTTTTAGGTTTTAAAATAACACACGAGAATTTAATGGTCTTACTACAACAATCTGCATACAATTTTTGCCCAAGACCTAATTTTCTGTACATGTTATGATGTTGCAGTGAGGAGTACTTCTTTCCAGGTGGTCGATGTTGTAAGGAGTTTCTTTGTGTCTTTTAAAGAATTTCGATATCCCTTCTACCTTCCGGTGATTTGCTGCTATGGTAATTATTCTCACCTATCGATTGTTATTTCCTGATCTATATGTCCTAGTTCAGTAAGCAAATGTAACAAATTAAAAAAATTCATTGTTTGAAAGCCAATTTTATGTTGGTTCAAAAAGAAATACTTCATTCTATGATTAAATACTGAAAGTGTTTGCTAATACGCTTAATAACGTTAAAAAAGTAATAAATACTGAAGCAACAAATAAATTATTAAGTTTTTAATATTATGATATACAGTGTTACTGTGTTGTAAATAAAATTCGATTTTATTTATTGTTAATAAAACTACTTTGCAGTTTCACAACTTTTATTGAAAATAAATATTTAAAAATATTGAAAAACTCAGGAATTACCTACATTAATTTACTGGCAAGGTTCTCTTCTTCAAACAAGATTTATCGAGTTTTAGTTGACGCCTTTAAGAATAACGAATTTTATGTTTAATCTGAAAATATTAAAGAAACTAATTTCATGCACAATGTAATTGCAAATATAAATATTACTTATAATAACTATGCTGGATATTGATAAACATGGCGCACCCCATGCTTCTAAACAAATAAAATCTTAGTATGTTTTATAGACCATAAAAACTCATTACATCCCACTATTTTCAGTTCCGGTCTTACCGAAAATAATATCAACTTTCTTATTTCTTATTTTGCCAATTCGGAATTATAATGAAAATCTTACCTTCGAAAATTTGCCAATAGGTATATTTTGCAATATAACTAAAGTTTTTCAAATGGAACGGCGCGGCTGGGCGCATTTTCAAGTAACCAGTGTCCAAAAAGTCTTTCAGTCCTGGGCGGCTATGGATTGTAAAACTATCTTGATACAATCTAACCTAAAATCAAATATCATTTAAGAAATATTCTTTAAGGCTTTCGCGGTTTCTCGAACTGTCAGTATTGCAATTTACCTTCGGCTTAGACCGCGTCGTCATTTGGGAACTACGCCCAGCATAATGAGTTAAGGACCGATCTGTAGCTTGTCTGCCTTTACAAGCATTTGCTCTAGAAGTTTGAGCAATATTTGTTCGTAGGCCCTGCCTGCCTAAACAGGGCCATATGCTTAGCTTATTTAAACCTTGGGGCGGACAAGGATTTGATCTTAATGTATTTTGTTTGCCAGGACAATAATACTTAATCGGCTTATGCCTATTAGCTGTTTGTGAACCCATACAAACTAGTTTGTATGGGTTTGTAGGCAGGCAGGGCCTACGAACAAATATGGCTCAGACTTCTAGAGCAAATGCTTGTAAAAGGCAGACAAGCTACAGATCGGTCCTTACCTGATTATGCTGGGTGTAATTCCCAAATGACGACGCGGTCTAAGCCGAAAGTAAATTGTAATATTGATCATTTAAGATGGCATAATTGATTTTTTATGATGGTTGAATTAAAATTATGTTTTAAAATTTGTGTTTATTAATAAATAGCACAATTCCAGTAAAAAACAATATTTAATTAAAATTATTATAGGAGACGCTAAAACTGAAAAGAAAAACATTTTAATTTAAATTGTGTTTGACTCATGTCAAAAAAAAGTACTTGTATATGACAAAAAAAATGGGTGGAACAGGTCACTGGTACTTTTCAATAGTTTTTACATTTCTAATATTCTCGCGCCAATAAGTGATTGAAATTTCCATCTAGTCATCTACAGTTGGTTGGTACAAGCTGCCCGCTCCAAACTCAAGGCAGAGCACAGCACTGTTACTCAGGTAAAAGCGCTAGCTAGACACTGCGCTCACTTCGGACACATAAGCCGCTATAAATACTTGCCAAAAATATTCCAAGAATGAAATAGTATATTATACACCAAGGTAGAAAAGTCTACTATTATAGCCTGAGGGCTAAGGTTAGATCCCGATGCGCGTAGCGCCGAGGGATGTAAGGCCCGAGGGTTATAACACTTTTCTACCGAGGCGTATATACTTTTTTTCACTACTAGTGATATAAACCCTTATAATTGTCGAAAAATGACTATTTTAACTTAAATCCCTGTTTATTTCAAATTTTAAAACAAATGACAGTTTTTTGCTTTTTGTTGGCATAACAGTTGTTTGAAAATTGTTAAATCATCATTGGTGTTCAAAAACATTGTTTTTAAGAACTGGTTTCATCTAAAATACTGAAATTGTTAACAATTGTCTCTTTTTTACTTTGTGTGGTTGTATTATAGGCGAAATTGATATTGACAGAGTTGTCATTTATTACGGCGCGAAAAACGTATATTCAAATACACCAAAGTTTTTAAAATTAAATTAATTTGTTTAAACAACTATTTTATGCATAAAATACCATTAAATAGAATCTCTCCATTATATTAAATCGTGCTATAAAAACGTTCTCTTTAAAACTGTCACAGGATTATCAAATAATATAAATTTGTTCATTATTTACCAGTGGTTAATAATGAAAAATTAGTTACCTGTCAGCAAGCATAGGTAGAGAAATTGAATTTCACAGCATTCTATTATGTGTCAAAATGCTACGCCATATTAGTGGGAAAAAAATATATTTATTAACTAGAGCTAAAGGATTATTAATATATTAAAATCAAGTAACTGCCGGACAGCGCGTTGTTGATATTAAAAAGTGTCGTTTCTTTTTAGTTTTTAATATGGTTAAAAATGCTTGTTAATACTAATAAACTACTTCAAATAGTCTATTGAAGTGTTTAAAGTTTATAACGATTAGCGTATGCATTTTTGAATAAGTAGTACATCAATGTCAAACTTTTAAAATTTCCTGGAGAGCGTCAGAGTAGAATTTGGGAGATTATTAAAAAATCAATTTGTAGTTTATTGCAAGGTCCATCGGATCACAAAGTTTTTAAAAAAATAGTATGTGCAGTTTTTGAGGAATAAGTATTTGAACATGTCCAAAATTTGTCACAATTTTTATATACCCAAAAATATTTGATCGTTTCATTATGCTTATTAAGAGTTATTAAATAATATGACATTTTGATTGCTAATTTTGTTTGTGAGTAATCGGGCACTCTAGTTGAAATGTTCAAAAATTCATATCGGCCTAAGTTTTGAAGATACAGCATTTGAGAAACAATTATTTAATTTGCCTTTAAATTCACTACACAATTTTTCAAAATTTCAGAAATAGTTTACAGAAAAAGAAGACCAAAAAGTGTTTAAATTCCGTTTCCGATTCCGCTTGAAAACCTTACAGCTTACTACCTGCAACTAAAAAACTTCCACATACCAAATTTCGATAAGAAAAAAAAACGTTCAAAGGGGTTTCGGAGATATAGGGGAAGGAACGTAGCCACGCACACACCAACCCACAGAAAGATAGTTTTTGTTGTTAAACTTTAGGTAACCTAAATCAAAATTTTTATTATTGTGATATTAGAAACACACGAAAGAATGAAAAATTATTTTTTAAATAACGCTAAAGCTATTAACGCTAAACATAACGCTTACACATTTGCACTTTCACCGAAAAATTTCACTTCCACAACTACATACTGAATGCAGAATGCTGTTAAAAGTATATTTTAATATTCTTAAGTATCGTGCGATGGCGGACGGTGTTTAAGTTATTAAATTTGTCAATATGAAAGTTAAAGATATTCATCTAATTGTAAACTCTGCTTTCATTATCATCTGCTATTACACAGTAGAGGGCGTTAAATACGTTCACTGAAATTGTGGAATTAAATACACTTTACTATTTATTCTTATTTCTTAATAAATAAAACAATTGTGGCAGACGTAGAACCTTTTCTTGAAGAGTTAATGCTGCCATACATAGAAACAAGAAATTATTATAATCTGTATTACAATATAGGCTACGAAACTCATAATTTATCAAAAAATATTACTTCTTACATTACAAGGATGCTTTTGTTCTTTCTTATATGGTGTTCTCCAGTTAATTCAGTTCAAATTTTTAGGGGCGACATGGTAAGTTTTCATGCTAGTAAAGTACAATAATACAAAAACATATTTTTCTGTAAATCTCTGTAATACATAAATCCATTTATCTACCATTTGTTGAAGTACGAGTAACTTCAACGTTAGATCAAGGCATATACCTCCAATAACATTATTTTAGTAATGTTCATATTACAAACAAATACTTCAAAGACAAATTATTTATATTTATTTAGTCCTTGGTATTCTCACTAAAAGGTATTTTATTCATCAATCTACACCAAATCAATAATTTTAGTTAAAATGGTACCTGTTTGCACACATTGCTTTCCTTTTAAATTAGAAATTAATAACTCTAAAGTTCATTCTATCGTACCATCCTGATAAAGTGGTAATTGAAACGTACATGTTTCTTAAGTTTGTACTGTACAGAGTACAAAGAATAACTTTTTCGTTTACTAGCTCGTCTTGAATTTTAACAGAATATAAGTTATATGTTTGTAAATTACAACAGAAATCATGAATAGTTTATTTATTTATTTATAATAACCTTGTAAATTTTCTAGTTAGTCTATTAATATGATTATTATGATGCTTTAGTTATAGTATGTCGAAATCAGAAGATATATTATGTTGCAGGCAATACAATATCAGCATAATTATTTCACAATATGGAGATTTCATCACTGACTCAAAGGCGTAACACTAGAAGTGTGGTGACAGAAACCTAATGCATAAAATTGTCATTAACCACTCAACAAGAAAGTTGCATAAAACGACACAATAAAACAAAGAATGCAAGATTATATCTCTGGTTGCATCTTAATTTAAAAACATATCAAGGTTAGATACACCACGGCGTAGATAAAAGCCATAAAACAGAGTTTTTTGGTTTTGTACTTGGTGTATGGGAATCGTGTCGCATACATTCCCACAATTTTCTCGAAAGAACAATCAGAGATGATTGTCATTGTTAAAAGTACCCTAACGAAAACATTTCTTTAAAATACCAGCATTAGCACTATCCCAATTGTTTACCAGAAACAGTGAAATGCTTCTTCCGTTATCATGCAGAATTCCATTGTCAGAGTCAAGACCTAAACTTTAAATTGTTTATTTTTAGATTTACCTTGAAGTACCCCATAATAAAACACCCCTTTCCTTGAAACGGTGCAGAACCGGAACGGTATTTAAATTATATAAATGACATGATATGTTGCTAATGAGGTAGTTAATAAACGCAGATAAACAAAATTAGTTTACTTTTTAGCAAAACAACATTGTCATTTTTTTTAAATCGTTAACAAAAAGTCGAATTTTAATCAAATACCGCCTTTCTGCAACTGCAACTTTAACTAAATTTAAAGTATACAGGGTGTAACAAATAAGATATCCCAAGCATATAACTCTTAACTTAAATAACTTAAATCTGTTATGAACATATCATTGGAACTTTCGGTTTTAAAAGAAGTGACATCAACTTCTGTTTTTTGAATTACATGAGACATTTTATTTTAGCTTATTTTGTAGTGAATTTTTTCTTTATTCAACTACTTTAAATAACCATGCCATTACATAAGAATGTTTTTGAAAACACGGAAAGATGCCTATGGAATTTGAGTTTTCTGATCCGTCTGTTGGCAGTTTTCTTTTGGTTTTAATATTTATTTAACGTAGGCCTAATTCTGCAGCTTAACAAGGTGCATTGAACAATCGACAGTGAATACAACGGATGCAACTGAAATTGCATGGCCACTGTTCGTAAACGAATTAATTTAGCATTACAGCATTTATTTATTTATAGAAATTAAAATAGCGAAACTTAAACAGATCGGTTGCACACAGTTAGCAAACGGATGTTGCACGCTCGCGACACTACAACAGTAGTAAAAGTACAGTGTTTTAAATCCCGCTCGCCGCTAAATTTTAACTATTTGTTCTTAATTTCTAATTATTTGATTTATATTATAAGAGCTGAATTATAGCAGCCCCGTGTGTAGTTTTTGAAGATATTTGCCCAAAACAATCAATAACCGAGTAAAGTTGCAAAAAGCCGTCGTAGTATTATGGGGATAAATTTTGTCGAGAAGTAAGATCCCGTCGTACTGTTATGGTGAGACAGATTTGTTGTATATATGTTATATATAGATATACATATGACAACACATGCAAACTTTGTTGCACAACACTAAAACATAGCCAAATTTAGTCATAAACTTTTAATAGCTCCTAATAGTACAGAGAATGGTACTGTAGCAACCCGGTTGTATTATTTTATTAGTAACTTAGCGACTTGGTTGTTATGTACCTACATTAATATAAAAACAATTCATAAAAGATTTTGTAAACGTGAACTTCATTAAAACTTTCTCCTCCAAATAGTGTTTTATTTAATAACTACGAACTCAAACATTACATTATTGGTGACCCCGACGTGAGAAAAAAAGCTACGCACTTACACGAGTTTCAGCAATTTTACCCGAATTGGTTGATTATGATGCAATTGCACATGCGCAGGTTCAAGATGAAGAATTATTACAACTTCAGTCGAATCAAAATTTCAATTTTGTCAAAGCACGTACACCAAACAATACGTCAATATGGATCGACACGAGTCGAGGATTGTCGCGACCTTACGTTCCATTGCCATTTCGTTTTCGAATTTTCCAGCGGTTGCATGGCATGGCTCATCAAGGTACTAGGACGATGCAGAAGCAGGTTGCTCGAAGGTTCTTGTGGACTGGTATGAGAAAAGACATTCGGGATTGGGTAAAGAGCTGTTCTAATTGTCAGCAGAATAAAATAACACGACACACGAAGACACCATTGCAACCTATAATCGAACCTGATAATCGTTTTGAACA
Organism: Ctenicera cuprea; assembly: GCA_958336395.1. Classification (NCBI taxonomy): domain Eukaryota; kingdom Metazoa; phylum Arthropoda; class Insecta; order Coleoptera; family Elateridae; genus Ctenicera; species Ctenicera cuprea. The sequence continues at coordinate 30,118,389 of OY284487.1, read as the reverse complement.
AATTCATTTGGACATTATGACCCTTCCTTCTTCGAATGGTTTAAAATTTCTGCTAACAATAGTAGACCGTTTTTCATGTTGGCCCGAAGCAATTCCATTAAAGAGCACCACAACTGATATTATTATACAAGAACTTATCAATACTTGGATCAGCCGTTTTGGAGTTCCAAAGATTATTTCTACGGATAATGGTCCGCAATTTATTTCTGCAACGTGGGAAAATTTTTTGAAAACTTTGGGGATAAAACATATTAAGTGCAGTGTTCAACACGCACAGAGTCAGGGTTTGGTGGAAAGACTTAACCGTACGATTAAACAAGCAGTAAGAACGACGGGGATGAGCGACTGGATAGAGAGATTACCATGGATTTTATTGGCTTTGCGCTCAGCAATTAAAGAACAAGTTCAGGTGTCTCCTGCGGATATTCTATACGGAACACAATTGCGTCTGCCCGGAGATTTTTTTCAAGACGTAGATCTTGACGATCGCACCGAGTTAACACATTTTGTTTTTAAATTACGAAAACACATGCACAACGCCAAGTTCTTTTTCACTAAGATTTTTAATAATAGCAATACTTTCGTGGATCAGCAATTAAAATCGTGCTCACACGTGTATGTACGCAACGACAGTCATACGCTAGGCTTAAAGCAGAATTATTTGGGTCCATTCAAAGTGATCTCTCGAACGGAAAAATATATGGTATTGGAGGGCTTCGGTAGAAATGGAATTGTTTCTCTAGATCGCCTCAAACCACCTTTTTTTGTTTAAATATTTTTGTTTAGATATTATGTTCTTTTTATTTTTGCACATTTTTTCCCTTTTTGTTCTGTTTTTTTTTTAGTGAACTGAACTTTTTCGACTCTGCTCTTAGAACCTCAAGAATTGGAAACGCACCTGAAAAGACTAGAAGCAACTTCAAACTAATTCTATTTTCTATGTTCAATTAGTTAGTTACTTGTATTGTTTTTTGAAAAGATCAGAAGTTTTTGTAGCTAAGATAGCATGCGCTTCACGTTTGGTGCGTAGCTTTTTTTCTTCTGCAAAGGGGGGGGGTACTAATGTAGCAACCCGGTTGTATTATTTTATTAGTAACTTAGCGACTTGGTTGTTATGTACATTAATATAAAAACAATTCATAAAAGATTTTGTAAACGTGAACTTCATTAAAACTTTCTCCTCCAAATAGTGTTTTATTTAATAACTACGAACTCAAACATTACAGTACAGACAAGTGAAGGATTGCAACAAACTTACATCTATTACTAAATTATGTATACGGAATTTATTGTAAATAAAACTAATCTTAACTTTAACAGGTTTTTTATTTTAGCTTTATACGTATTTCAACGTGTTTACACGTCATTATCAAAGGCAAGATTAAAAGTAAACAGCTGGTGTTGCCATAGGAACAATAAATCTTCATAACTTGATCTTGGTTTTCTATATCTGCGTCCAGATGACTTGATTTCTCATTCCAAAACGTCTAATAACGGTGAATTTAAAAGATCAATTTGTTCATTCATTAAAGGCACAGATTTTAAATGTTTATGAATTTCAAATGCTTCTAGTATATCTAACTTACGTATGTATACGTATTCATTCATTATTCGAAGATGATTAAAGTTGTCGCAATAATGAACTATTAAAATGCTATTGTAACCATGACATTACAAAATAGGCGAAGATTCAATAATTCAGTACATAGAAAACATGACAGGAGACATAAGATTGGATACTTGACTGTTCGTTGTCTGGCAACAATTATTAAACAAATTCAAATATTTGTCTACTTTTCTGTGATCTCCGCTGTACTTTGCGTTACAAGAGCTTTATAAAGTACAGATCTTATTGACAATGCTTTTTTAAAATTAATATGTTGTGGTTGTCAAAATTATTCACAATATGGTTACCTTCTTTGTGCGATAGTGTTAACTAGTATTTAATCACTTAAAACTGTAGACATTTTTGGGCTCGCTGAAAAACCTTAAGAACTTATATTTATATTTATAACAAATTGTTGAAGTTGTCAATTAAAACCACCACAGATAAATCTGTGATAATCACCGATATGTTAACAATTTATTATTTTTTGTTCTGTCATCGATTTTTAATAGCTTTCAAAATAATTTAAAAAAAGCTATATCTAATCACTATGTATGCGTATTATTATAAATTTCAGAATTGCCAACATTCAATTTCTAGAGCTGGGTTTAATCAAGTGTATTCATAATAATTACAGGTATTACATAAATGTATGTGAGTATAAATGTATGGCAAGGATAAATTGATAGTTATGAATTATCCTTGCTCTAGTTGTAAAATTGCGATGACAACTTAATTCAACTTGAGAAATTTCAAAGTTTTAATTTAATAAATTACATTTTTTTAGCTAATTAGATTTATATCAACTACTCTACGTTAATTAACTGCCTTTATTTATTCCTTCTGCAATATTGTGATATGTTAAAAAAGCATTAGTTTAACCAACCCTCCAATACAAAATTTAATCATTTAAATTAAATTTTATTTTTATACATTACTTTCTTGAATTAGTTTGTCCAAAGCGTCATTGTTAGTTCAAAGACAATTTCATTATGTCCGGATACCAAAGTATCAAACCTTAACACATTTTAAAATTAATTTTACCCAAATAATGACGTGCTAGTGTATGTTTGTGCCGTTCATAATGCACTCTGTATTCATACAGTAGTAGTCAACTGTAAATTTTTAATTGCATTTAAACAATGGTGAATCCAAACAATTCCTGGTCAATCAGCGCAAATACGGGCAGGCAAACGTTTATGCGTACTCCAAAATTTTCAAGATCAAACAAAATAATAAATACATATAGATTTTAGTATAGTAGTGGGATAACCAAAAAGAAACGCCAAATTTTTTGCATCGTAACCGAAACGAAAACTAGTATTAACAATTTTTGTAACCGTAACCGCAAACAGTAACCTTATTTATTAATGGTATTTTTTTTTCGATAAATACCGAACTTACATTACTTACTCATTAAAGGGTTGACGAAGATGTTCTCCCATGTGCACTTTTTTCAAAGAGTGTGTCAGAATCAGCGACAGTAATTTTTGCTAATTTGAATTATGCCAAAAATGGAAGACAAAAGTCAAAAGAGTGAAACCTTGTACATTAATTATTATTTATAAATAAAAACATTGCAGATATTAAATAAAAAAGTGTCTGCTACTTTTTTTCTGATCATTTAGTTAACCTTGTCAGGTAAAAATGTGCCAATGCAATACGAAGTTGCATTGTTTAGACCTCAGCGATCGAGTTGACATTCATGGCGATGAATGATGAGTTCGATAGCGCTGTGACGTCGGTAGACAACTGAAATGTAAAATAGCTTTTTTACTCTTCTGTAGATGAGAATGCTACCGGTTATTAACACTTATTATGCTATCTAAGATGTTTTCAATAGAATGACCGTGCTTGGAGTGTAGCGGCAAGTGCGAGCTATTAGCGCGACATTATGTATACTGGGCGGGACAACTTTTTTTAAATTGTATTTCTCCGCAAAATTCATTTATTTATGTGATTTATGAGTTGCTTGCACCTATTCCATCAAAATTTTCTGGAGTTTGCTTATAAGCTTATTAACTCAGTATTTTTAAATATTTCTCTACAATACAAATTAATAACCTCGATGTTTATTTAAATTTTACGCCTACTGAATATACCATCGTATTTTTTTAAGTTTAGCTGCTTAAAACAAATAGTTTCTTTTAGGCATCTTTTTTTCTAAATAATTGATCGTTTTTGCAACGTGTAGCATTTCATGTAAACGTTTATTATAATTAGTTTCCGGTGTTTGTTGTTCAAATTGTATTCTACATCACTGAAGGTATCCTTCAACCCAAAGTTCAATTAAAACTTGAACTTTTAAAACGTGCGTAAACTAACAGTTAATTTTAAGTTTTGTTTTGAATTCAACTTGCTTATGAATATGAATTGACTAACGTGCGCTCACAAAATTTGATTTACAAAACTTTTATATATTGTTTTGCTGAAACTGTAAATAAACTTGAAAAGACCTTTAATGTTATAACAAGACAGAAAGAAAAGATACGTTTCTTTCAAGTAGGTGTGATGTTTTCAAGAAATCACAAATTTAAATGTAGCATTCCTCGTTCAAAGTTGCGAGCTGGAATCCTAGCTCAGTGGCGTAAACAAGGTACGTAAAACGTAATGCGGAGGAAAGACATAATATGTTGGTTTTAGGAGCTATTTGAATTTTACTTTTAGACAGACTAAAAAAACTGATATTTAATTTTGAATGTTTTATTAGTTCTGGTAGGTATTTTGCTTATTTGATCATTTTATACCTGATTTATTACTCAAGCACCGCTTAATTTATTAGAAGTATATAATAACATCTATATGTCACAGCAAGATTAGTATAAGAATGTGATAAAATTATAATAAAAACCTTTTAAATGTTTAAGAACAATAAAAAATGAATTAAACATTTTGTGCGTTTCACGTCTATGACGATCCACGGCCCTAACTACAGTTTGTTATTTTATTTTACACCACATCTCAAACCGAACAAATTTTGAAAAAAACAACATTTATTTTCACTAAAATTTCTACAAAAATACCCTTATGTTGGAATACTTGCCTTTGAAGTAACCAAATTAAAGGAACAGTAGTAGTTATTACAATCAAGGTTGTTTCAGCGCCACCACTGCCCCCACGCGTCTGGAGTTAAATAAAATAATTGTGTTTTATTTTCATTTCGGTGAATTCACTTATTTCAGATTCATATCTAAACAAAAAGAAATTAGCGATGCAGTTGACAACCTAGAAAACGATGTAGTTGCTCAATTTCCTTTTTCGCAATTTATCTTGTCTTGTTCAGCATTCAGCCCCTATTAAATTATAAAAGAACACCAAAGGCGTGGTAGTAGTTACAAAAACCTACTGTTCGATCCTATTTAGGTAACTGGTTCTTGCGAACTACTTTCGTAGGCGTGAGTTATGAAACGTCAATAATGAGACCGTTTCTTTGTATTGAAACACTTTTTTTTCAGAATAGATGATAGCTTTGCAAGGCCGTGAGGCTACCCACTTATTGAATGATGATTTCGAATTTCCGTAAACACAAAGAAGAATTAAACAAAATAATTATTTCAAGTTCTGTGAGACAGACAGATTAATTTCTTACGAATGGCAATTTAACAATCAAAACAAGAAGCAACGCCATTAAATATATAAATATTAAATAAGAGGTTACTATAAGCAATTGGAACATCATTTCTATGGTCTTTGCGTAGGCGCTTTTGTGGTCAAGTGCAGTTAACCATAGTAATAAAGTTATTTGTGCCACATCAAGTCCCATTTTAAGCAAGGCTTGTTACCAATGAGTCAAAATTTGTTTACCCGATACTAAGAAGCATACTAAGTATTTTGTGACGTCCAGGGCACTTGGAATATTTACTTATATGGAAAGAAACAGGTAACGCCTACGGAATTTAGATACGATTAAGAGCTAATGCATTGATCTAATCTATAAATCCATCAAACACGGTTTTTTCAGATCTCTAAACTAAATAATTATTGATAATTAATGAATTAAATAGGAAATAGTACAAAAAGCAACTTTAATAACATACAATTTCAGAAATTGCAAAAAGCGTGAATAGAAAAATGATTATACCCAAGACTATATAATTTCACAAAAACAACTTCAATAACCCTGCTGTTTAAAAGAGTAAAAATCTATACGGTATAAGTAGTTGAAACCTATCCCTTCATTACATTTTATGTAAATATTTGCATAACTAGACGAAAATTAGATCGTACATTTAAATCGTTTAAATACTACCCCGACAGTCGGGATACTAACCCCCTTGGTTAAAGCTACGACAATCTCGTGTGTTTCTGTTTCATGTTGTAGCATTTGTTTTAAGTACATGGGTTTTTATTAAATATTTCTTGTTGTGTATATAGTGTAATGCTACTAGTTATGCTCCGTCGGATGTTTTTAATCGACTTGCCGCGCCCGCAAAGCGCAAGCTGTTAGCACAACCATGTGCACTCGGTCAGCCAACTCAGGGTCAATAACAAGAAAGGTATTTATCCAAATATCTGTATTAAATCCGCAACTGTCTCACAATAACAAAATGAATAAATCTTGCACTTCAGAAAGATTTATCACTATAACATAACAGCGGGCCTTTTGCATGTCGACGAAGTTTTATTGAGTGCTGTCACTTCAGTTTGTATAATTTCTTTATTTATGGCTTACTTCAATTTTAGCGAGTCGGAAATTATATGATCGCGCCAATAACAAACAAATAGGAACATACCAGAGGAATTCTACAATTCATTGGGAGCTTGACGAAGTTCCGCTTATAATTAAAAAGTGTTTACTACGAATTCTTAGTGACGATGCAGTCGGTAACATTTGCCTTACAACTCGAGACAGCTTAGATATTTATTATGCTTGCGGATTAATATTTACTTTAAGCACGTAGGGTGATTGGAGACATGACGCTGTATGTAATGTATTAATTACGTCACTATATCATTGCAGCTCTGATTTATATGAATAAGGGCGCTTTTAACGTTGGAACTATATGCAACATTTTTAGTGCGTATTTTATTAGTTTTAAAAACATTTTGAAAATCTCTATTAATGCACTTACCTGAAAATGAGAACAAGTGATTATACTTTTTCTAATTTTTATCATGCTTTTTTAAGGTACTTTTCGATAGTTATGATGGGATGTTTTTCTTAAAGATTTTACGCAGGTTTTTCTTTTTCAACTTTTTTTTATCGCAGCTGTTTAACTAGGAGTTTGTTTTGTTTTTTTCTCCCGGCGCTCTTTTTCCGGACTTCTTTTCACGGATTTTATTTCCGGGAGCAACTCTTATTCAGAACGAGTCAGCGGAGGAAACATTCGGAGCGCCGGGTATCACCAAGAAAACGTTGGGAGCGTAGCCCACGGGTTCTACTAGTAATACATTAATTCAAAATTTATATTTTCAATTGTTGTAGTCTGTCAGGGTATTTACAAGGACCTTTAAATAATATTTCAAATTGTATTGAGCTGTAAATTTCCAAATATATTTTCTTAATACGGTTTCTTAAAAAATTATTGTCTCACATAATTCTGATTAAAGACAAAATTAATTAACAATAAAATCCTAGAAACATTTATAGTAGATCATTAAAATCAGTCAAGAAGAAATAGGAATCTTTTACGAGGCTATATGTACCATTTTGGGCGTCTCATTAAAACTCTTTTTTGAGGAACCGTCATAAACACTAACTTGTCGCAAAAATGCTTAAGTAAAATTCCTATAAAATTGTTACCAGTTCAGTAACACCATTTTGTTTCCTGCATCATTTTGTACTTTCCCCTGGTAATGTGGGAATTTATTATGATTATTATTTTTTTTATTGCATTGTGTTCTCCGACGTGTCTTATGCAGCTACTGCTGTCAACAAGATCTATGTATAATAAATAAATTAATAAATAATATATCACGTTTGAAATTTTGACGAAAATACACATTTGGACGTAAAAGCCCAAAAAGCGAATTTAGAAACATATTTGGAAAATTCCGCTGTACTTTGGTATACGCAGTATTAACAAAAAACAAGTGATTAAAGATTTATTAGAAGTGAAAAATAAAAATAGACATTTTTTTATCAACTCTTAATGCAGGACATTTACTCAATTCTCTGGTTCTCTTCTCAACCTAAAAAATGGCAAAAGTATTAATCGATAGGTAAAAGTTTTACCTTTCCATATGATACTTAATACTACAATTTATTTGGTTTTAAAAACAAAAAACCGTAAAAGTCTCATATTTTTGAAATTCGCTCCAAAAACGGGTTACCTTTTTAGTTTGATTACTGCGTCTGAAAATTTATTATGGTTGTAGAAAATTTAAGAAATTCACTATTTAATGGCAATTGAAAGGTCAACATTTTCTCTATCGATTGATGATATAATTATCATTCTTGTGAGTTTACAGAAGGAGCAGAAAATTGCGTTCTGTTTATGTTTATATTACATTTACAATAAATTCGAAACAATTAAAGTATTTTTTAAATTACTCTATATTGTTTGTTTGGAAATTTTGTTGTGTTTGACAGTGGTATTTTTAATAGAGGAACACGATAAAATGCTATTTTAAAGTTTTTTTTTTATCATAAGCTACTTATTTCTTTACGTTTAACTCTAAGAATAATTTTTAAATTCGGATACTATGATCACACTTCTATGAAAAAAATCAAATTTATTAATGGTTTCATGGAGGAAACAGTCTTAGAAGAAGGGCTGATATATTTAACGTATATTACGCAAGCTCTGTAGGAAGAACAGGTGGTCAAAAATTTCAAACTGCGTGATACAATAACAATACCTACTAATATTTAATTAACTAGAAAATAATACTTGCCTAAATAAAAAATTGAATATTATTAACAATTATTATTAAACTGCTTTCTTATAATTTTTAAACTACAATAAATGTTCAATCAGTTGACTGTTTAAAGGTAAACAATCTCCATGTCTATCTTAGAAATTTCGTCGCACATTTTTTAGCAGTCTTGGTGTTATGTTAACATGCTTGTTTCTTAAGAGACTCTAAATTAGGATGGCACTGTGAACTATAAATTTTAAATGGCCGCATAAGACAAAACCGTTTAGTAATAGATCTGACGATCTTGTAGGCCATTCCACTGCACCGATACAACTTATAAAATTGTCTGTAAATGCTTCTCTTAAAAATTGCCGCACACTAACAGAAAAGTGCAAGTGCAGATCAAATTTTTTCGATCAACAAATCTAATTATACTTGACCTACCAATGCTCCGTGTATAACAAATGGTCCCACAATTGCGTCTTTTAAAATATCAGCTAATTTTCTGTGGGTATTGAATGTGGTTTGGTGCAGTCAAATGTGGATTAACTGTGCTAAAGTACCGGTAATTTTGAGTATTTAGCTACCCGTGTACAGCAAACGTACATTCGAAGGCGGCAGCTGATATTGTATAGATGGTGTCACGGTTATTTGCTTTAAAACAATAATTGCAGAACATAACTTAACAATCTCCGTAAGTCGGCTTAAAAGTCCCGCCTACATCTGTGTTGATCAATAAAAATTCTTGATAAGAAAAGAATGTATCTTATAAAGGTTATCTTAAGTAAGTTATAAGTTATTTTAAACTTAAAATATTTATTTTAAACAGAATTTGCAAAACCTAGTTTTCATTTTCCCTGCGTTTAACGCATTGGTTGGCTTTAACCAGGGATTACCAGACACCTCTCTGAGAAGCAATAAGGAATTCTCTTAACGCCGACCATAATACAACTAAATAGGCAAAGCACTTTGCCTATACTTTCCCATACTTATATACAAAATAATTATTTTGATGTATCAAATCACAACAATTACAGCACATGTAACTAAGAGCTGATTTGAGTTGTAGGATATTTAAATATAAACCTCTGCTAATTCTCCATTGCGAGGACAATTAACAACAGTCATAACTCATAAATAGAGTTGGGCAAATATGCTGTAAAGATAGTGCATATATGCACCAACATATGTCGCATAAAACCGTCAACATATGCACTAAAATATGCGGCATAAAACCTTCAATATATGCAAGAATATGCAGTAACCTTTTACGCTATGCACTAAAAAAATTAGTTTGTTTATTTAGTGCCTAATATGAAAATCTGATGTTTATTTGAATCTGCAGTTTAATACTAGTAATTATAATATGAGTTAAAGCACGTTTTGCATCAAATGTAATTTTTCGTTGAAAGAAAAAGATAAATACAATTAATGATTTTCATTATTTTTAGTTACAAACACTCAACATTCAAAAAATCAAAAGGGCTTACATAATATAGAAACGCATTATTATTTTCAGTTAAAACTGCATTTTTTATTTGCATATACAAAAATACAGGTAGAAGTAAAATCAATAAATAACACAACCTATTTATTACAATAAATAATCATGTGCTTTTCAACGAGAAAATTTTGCCGCTTATCTTCCAATATATTTTTGTAGCTGGAAAAACTTCTTTCTACATCACAAGAAGTTACTGGACAATATTTAAATAAATGTGAATTTTTAACTGCAAAACATTCGTCATTGTGGAGATTGCTTAAGAAATCTCCATTTAAAATATTTTTTATGGAATTCAGAGTTGAAAGTCCGCTGTTTTTCTGAATTAAATCGTCCATGTTGTTGCTAACTTTTTTACTTAATTATTTTTATTTTTATTCAAAGTTGAATGAAATTTTTCGATTAAGTCTAAATATTCAGTGAGAAGCAGGTTTTGTGTTTCTAATTTATTAATGATGCTAGGAATTTCCGAAAAATGAGCCTTTATGTAGGACAACTGAGGTTGCAATTCCGTACACTTTAAAATATCTTGACAATCTGCTATAGACTGAGCAGAAGTTGAATCAAAGGTGTTAACAACATTTTTAAATTCACTGTAATTTTCACAATAAAATAGAGCGGCTTCTATCCATGTTCCACACCTGGTGAGAATTGGTTGTGGAGGTAAGGGCACATCTTTAAGCAAGTCTTTGTAAACTTCGACGCGAAGTGGTGATTTTAAAAATACCTTTTTTCCGTTATTAATTAATTTATTGACTAAAGGAAACTCAGTTCTAACCACTTCATCGCATGGGCCAAACAAGTTACATGAATTAAATTTGGGAAAAAGATTTTTTAATTTTGACCTGCTTTTACCATGTATGCGGCATCATTCTACACAAATCGTCGTTGAAATTGTTGACATTCTTATTTAAGCAGTTCAGCAATAATTGTTGTTTTGGCTCGTTTGTATTATTTTTTCTTTTTTGATGCGGACCGGTGGCTACGTGCTGATCAAGTTGAAACTTTTTATTAACGTTTATCTGTAAAAACAATATTTAAGTACAATTTACTACAGCTTACACAAAGGAAAATAATTGAATGTGCCCTGTGGCCTGTGCCATATCCTTTGCAATATCACAAAAAAAACTTTCTAATTTTATTCTTAAATTGTTTGCTTAATTACAAAATAAAATAACAAATTAGTATTAAATTTTTAACTCGCTGTTTTGGCTTGTTTGAAGTTTTTTAACTTTAAACAGAGTAAACAGTTTTTTTTAATTCAAAATTAAAATAAACGGATAAATACCTCTTTTTCACAGATGACGCACAACACAACACTTCCATCGTATTTAAAACACGTATACGGCTTCAACCACTTCTTAATTAAATCGTTTTTTGAACTAGCAACTTTAGGCATTTTCAGGGTATAGACTGGACAATTACACTTTACAGCTCTCTGTCAAGGCAACAAATGAACTAGTCAAGCACTAAAATTATAAATAACTATTTCTGAGAATAAGTATAAGAAAAATTTCCAAATATTATTTTCAAAGAAATTTGTACCTAAGGAATAAGACCTACCCAAATAATACAACCTTTGTCAGTTAATCCTTTATTTCCTCTACCCCTACTTGGAAATTTAGAAAGTGCAAGTCTAGGGTTCATGTGGTTTCACTAGAAGAAATTGTGCAATTTCTTCTAAGAACTACGAATATTTTTATTGATAATTTATTTGACATTTTATTTTTTTTTGCTAGAATATGCATTTTCATGCCATTAAAAGCTAAAATATGCACTAATATATGCCGTATGCCGTAAAGTTGTAATATATTATGCCAAATATGCAAAATAAAATTTACTTTTTATGACTCTAAACATCACGAAACGTGTATAGACGAAAAATTTACATTTTATGATCAATAGGAAAAAAGATGCAAATATGCATTTGCCCAACTCTTCTCATAAACTAGCTGAGCAGAAAGTTCAGGTTGGTGTTTCGCAATCTACCTCGCTTAGTTATCGTCGATGCTTCTATGTAAGTTACGACAACAAATTTTATTAGCAAAATAACCGACTTTTTAATTTTTTGGAAAAAGAATCCTTAAGACTTAAAACATCCAAAAACAGTAGGACAAAGTCGTTCGAAAACATTAGGGTGAAAAGGGGAAAATTAACCCCCCTAAGTATTGCAGCAGAAAATTAAGTTCTGAATCTTATTCTACTATTACTCAGGAGCAATTTAACTTAAACAGAATGTTTTTATCGTGATCCGCTTATTAAAGAGAAGAGCATGAATTTTAGATATTTAAAAATTCATAGAAAACGTCATAAAGAACTTAGCCGGTTGAGCCATAAAGAAAATTGTAGCTCATATCAAGCTCTATGAGCATACAGAATTAAAAAAGAACGTGTCGCTAGTTTTTAATAAATATTTTTTTGAAAATTATTTTAATAATACTTTCTCTTCATAGCTTTTGTCATTCTTTTTACAGGGCTTTTGCTAGGAACAGGTCTAGTTTGGTAATACATAAATAAATAATAAATCCGCCATTATTCCAAGAAACAATTAGAATTTTTTCTCTGTTTCATTGTACTTGTAGTACTTAAATTCAACAATTATTATTACAAATTAGCGTAAAGAAAAGTGTAGTTCATGAAAAAACAACTTTATCACAGCACTTGATCGTATTGTTTTATTAAAAACAATCTGCAATGCGTTATACAAATGTATAAATGAAAAATAATTTGAAATATAAACACCATTATTTGGTGGAAAATTGCATTGCTCGGAGGGTGCTCTACCTCCTCGCTATTCGGATGACGTGGTGATTTTCACTTATTTCAGGTATAGTCATACATGCAGGTAATAGATGAAATTCTGTTAACAACCTACTTCCTTAATCCGAACTAATTAATAACATGATTAAAATAATATGGCTCGCATTCGGTGTAACATCCTGTATAAGAAGATAGTCCTCTACTCTCTCATTTTCAAGCCAACGAAATTTGTTTTTTTCTATGATGTTTTTAATTCCAATCTATTTATTATCTTCATAACATTGCGAGTGGCTAAATCTTAGCGTTCTGATCTTACGGTAAACGTTGGAAAGCGAAAAATATTTTTTTAAATGTAAATACAAAAGCTTTATGAAGTAGTATGGGTAAGTTCATGCAAAGTGGATCGCCGTTTTTTAATTTACGAAATAATATAAAGCTGAGGCAGTAGGTAAAATACTGAAGATTGAATTAAGAAAGATAAAAAAGTAAAATATTTGCGACGAGACATTGATGACATCAGAAGCAATTAAACTGTCTGTTCAATATTTTAATAAAGATTTAAGATAACTAACTATCTCTCAAACTACACGGGTGCGACAGTGATCATTCGCTATTAAAAAATTGAAGATAAACTTGTAATTCGTCATAAGCTCAAAGGCAAACATAATTTCCGTCTCAGTTTCACTAAAGACGTACAAGTATATACATCTTACTTACATTACCTTAGAATCTATCGCCAAGGTTCAAAACTTTCCCCGGTATGAAAGTACAAATTAAGTAATCTAAAACGATTCTAATGTAACGCCTAAAACAGTAACGATGTTTTTGCAGAACATAGAACCTAAACACTTAAACAGGAACAACATAACAGGAAATAAGAAAATTAAATCTGGTTAAGAATAAAAACTGGCCTCGCGTGCTTAAGCTACAAAGTAAATGCAAAACACTACATGGATATTTAATTATACTAAACAAACTTTTGCAGCTGTAATTACCTTATAGCACTTTGATAGCATTTATGTAAAAGCAAATAAGCTTACAGCGTATTAAAATTCCGCCAAATCAAATTATCTGTAAAGGTAACCTTTTGTTGAACTTTCACTGATGGATACTTCCCGGTTAAATACGTACAAGTATGCTTTAAGGTATAAAGTAATTAGAATTACATAAGTATAATAAGTTTAACAACTTCTTTGTGTTTTTGTAAAACACGATCAATAAATAATATATGCAAAACATTTGCCAATAAACGGAACTAAACAGTTCAAAGTCTTTTGAAGCGGTTGCACTAATCATTAATGAAAGCACACTTGAAAAAATCAAATTAAACTAGTCCAGTTTACTGCATTTTCCGACCTTTAATTTTTTCAACAACGGCTATGTGGCGCCTATAATCAGATCGTGTGAATATTTATAATATCCAACACCTATCGTGCCTTCTACGTATCTCCTTAAAAGAATAATTAAAATTGTGAATTTAAACAAAGTATTTAAAACTATTTTCATTAGCATTACATATTAAAACGCGTTGTCAGTTCATGCCCACACAACTGGACCCGGATTTATCTTGATGTTAAAAAATGAACGATACATATGTTAAGTTTATTTAAAAGTGCTTTATTGGTTTGTGGTGGCGCGATGCATTTTGTGTTGTGGCGGTGGGGGTTATATTGAAAATTTTGACTATTGTTAGTGAGTATGGCACAAGTGGCCAACAGAGACTGTCCGTTTAATTTACGCACCTTTTATATTCACCTTTTGATAATTGTTACAGTCCATTACATTACATATTTGAGTTTAATTATATGGGAATTAAATTACCTACGAGTTTTATTTCCAATTTACAAAGAAGAGTATTAAAATCGGTTATCAAGTTGAGATTAATAAACCGAAAAACGACATGGTCCTTCGAGCCGGATGGAATCGTAAGGTTGAAAATTGAACGAGCAGCGTGCTTTGCCGAGACAGGTAGACAACGAGAGTAGAGCGAACTGGTTCGAGAATCTTCGCGGTCGAGCACGTACACAGCTGAAGGCAATATCCACGAGAGGAATCTTAGCGAGATCCACTTCACGTTGCGATAGGAAACAAATGTGAGTCCTATTTTTCCTAAATAATAAAAAGGAGTTGAGATAATCAATTGCACGAGTGAAATACTTAAATATTATTTATTTTAGTATTTATTCATTTGTTTCGAGTTTCAAAATACCTAAATATCATCTATTTTATATTTTGTTACAAATTTTCTTAGTTTTCGAATTTTGAATTAAACAAAATTTAGAAATGGAGTTATTAATAAGAAAGAGAGCCACTATTAAAGGCAAGTTAACAAGTTTTAACAAATACGTTGACAAAACAAAAGCTAGTGTTAAAGCGACTGCATCTAAGGAGTTCGCAGATACGTTAAAAATCGAGTTAGATCTTAGAATAAATAATACTCAGGGTTTATTAGAGGAATATGCAGATATTCAGAATCAAATAGACGCGATATCGGACGATTTAGAGGAGCAGATAAACGAGCGTGAACTTTTTACAGATTTGTATTTTTGGAGTATAGCTAATGCAAAGCAATTTTTAAATGTGTATCTTGAGAAAAATGAAATTGTTAATCGTACTTCGGTAGTTGGTTCGGCAACAGATGCGCGGGGTGAGGTAGGGAATCAAGCCATTAGGCTACCTACTATAAATTTACCCAAGTTTGACGGAGTTTACGATGGATGGCTAGAATTTAGAGATTCTTTTGATTCGTTAATCAATAAAAATGAAAGCATTAGTGATATTCAAAAATTTCACTATCTTAGAGCGTCTCTTAGTGGGGGCGCATCGCAGGTTATTCGTTCATTGGAATTTTCCTCCGATAATTACAGTGTAGCTTGGAGCACCTTATGTGCGAGGTACAACAACGATAGGCTTCTCGTTCACAATCACGTGAAGGCGCTTTTTAATGTAGAAAGCATTCACAAAGAGTCTCCAAATTTAATTAGAAAATTAATAGATTCGGTTAATAAACATTTGCGTGCTTTAAAAATACTAAAGCAGCCTACAGAAGAATGGGATACGTTGATAATTTATTTAATAAGTACTAAATTAGATTCGGAAACAAATAGAGGGTGGGAAAGCTTTAAGGCAGGCAACCAGGTACCCACCTTGGACAATCTAAAAGAATTTTTAAAGGCACGTGCTGATCTTTTAGAAACTTTAGATGCGCAGTCTGAAAAAAAGAGTAACAAGTCTAAAAACAATTCCTTTTCCAAGAGTTTCTTAGCAACAAAGGTTGTTAAATGTAACTTGTGTAAAGGGGAACATACCCTACGTACATGTCCAGATTTTTTGAAGTTATCAGTGCAAGACAGAAGCGAAGGACTTCAAAAAATGAGATTGTGTTTTAATTGCTTACGGTACGGCCATTCGGTAAACCAATGTACTTTGGGGGGTTGTTTAAAATGCGGAAAAAAGCATAACACTTTAATACATATTGAAACTGAGACACCTACAGAGGTGACCGCACACTCAGCAAATAGTCATGATTGGTTTGGACAAGTAATGTTGTCCACTGCGTTAATCTACGTATTAGATAGTAGCGGTGAGCCACATATAGTTAGAGTTTTACTAGACTCCGGATCACAAAGCAGTTTTATAACATTGGAGTTATGCATAAAACTAAAATTAAAAAAGGAAAATTTTAAATTGACCGTGGGTGGCATTAATCAAGCCAAGTCGAGCGTCACACATAAATGTGTAACTAAAATTAAATCGAGAATAAACGGGTATCATACAAGCATTACCTGTTTAATCGTATCGGAGATTACTGGTAATATTCCAAATTGCAAGGTAGATAAAAAATTATTGAGTATTCCTCCAAATATAGTTCTTGCCGATCCATATTATAATGAGCCAGGTAAGGTCGACATGCTAATAGGGGCGGACATTTTCTGGGATCTTCTAAGCGTTGGTCAAATAAAATCAAATAAAGGTGGGCCGGCTTTTCAGAAAACGCGTCTTGGTTGGGTTATATCGGGAAGAATAGGTAGTGAAAACTTTAGTGAGACTAATTGTAATTTAGCAATGACATTCGACTTAAGAAAATTTTGGGAGATTGAGGAATGCTCAGATACTGGCATATACTCAATGGAGGAACAAAATTGCGAGGAACATTTTGTAAAAAATACGAAAAGAAATGCGGAAGGTAGGTTTGTAGTATCAATCCCTTTCAAAGAGGATCCCTCTCGGCTGGGGGCCTCTAAACACATCGCGATGAAAATGTTTTATGCCATAGAAAATAAATTTAGCAAAAATAATACATTTAAACAGAGATACGAGGCTTTTATGGGCGAATATGAGAGCATGGGTCATATGACTGAGATCCAAAACGATTTAAATTCACAAGCAAGTTATTATTTTCCACACCACGGTGTGCTAAAAGAAAATAGTCTTACGACTAAATTAAGAGTAGTGTTTAACGGATCTGCTAAAACTAGCAGTGGGTTATCGTTGAATGATTTACAAATGACAGGTCCTCGTGTGCAACAAGAGCTTTTGAGTATTTTGATTCGATTTAGGAAACATAATTTCGTAGTCGCGGCGGATATCGAAAAAATGTACAGGATGGTTCTTATCAATTCTGATCAACGCCCACTACAGAGGATTTTATGGCGGTCTAGCCCCCTAGAATCATTACGAACTTATGAACTAAACACAGTAACATACGGTACTACTGCCGGCTCGTATTTAGCTATTAGGTCATTGTTTCAAGTGGGAGTCGAGTGTACAATACCGGAGATTGCAAAAATCATAAAAAATGATTTTTACGTGGATGACCTGCTCACCGGGGCAGATACCCAAGAAAATGCTAGTCGAATAGCAAAGCTAGTTGCGGTCGAATTATCTAAAGGATGTTTTAATTTGAGAAAGTGGTTATCTAATAGTGAAGATCTTGTGATCGGGCATGCGAATTCGAGTAGTGTTATAAAATTTGGTAACAATGAGAATAACAAAACGTTGGGGTTGCTGTGGAATAGTAAAACAGACAAGCTTTACTATTCTATAAACAAAAGTAAAAACAAAAATGTATCGAAAAGAACAATATTGTCCTGTGTCGCACAGATTTTTGATCCCTTGGGATTAGTTAGTCCTTGTACTATCATTGCCAAAGTTATAATTCAACGCTTGTGGTTTGAGAAATTATCATGGGACGAATCTTTGCCTTCATCTCTTCATTCAGAGTGGCAGTTTTACCATAACGAATTAGATAATTTAAATAACATTCGGATTGACAGGCACATTGTCTGCAAAGATTTTGTAGACGTTCAGGTTCACGGTTTTTCCGACGCTTCTAAGCAAGCATACGCAGCGTGCGTATACTTACGGTCCGAAAATAGTCAAGGAGTCAAAGTTAAACTAATTTGCGCTAAAACTAAGGTCGCACCGTTAAAAACATTATCTATACCGAGATTAGAGCTTTGTGGAGCGTTGCTTTTAGCTAGCTTGGTCGAAAAGGTTAAAATATCATTAGACATGAATATTAATAGTTTCACTTATTGGTGTGATTCGACAGTAGTGTTAGGTTGGCTAAAACATTCGCCAAGCCTTCTGGAAACATTTGTAGGAAATCGTATTTCAAAAATACAAACCAGTTCTGATGTTAAACGGTGGAGACATGTGCCTACAAAGGACAACCCGGCAGACCATGCCACTAGAGGCGTAAGTCCTAAAGAAATAGGTCATTTGAGTATTTGGTGGGATGGGCCTGATTGGTTGAAACAAAGCGAAACGCGTTGGCCTAAGTTAGATTCGGATAATTTAAACTTACCCGAACTTAAAAATTCAAAAAATTTAATCTCTTTTGTTTCTGTTTCGTCAGATTCAATCTTTGAGAATTATTCTGATTTTTCAAAATTACAGCGTATTGTTGCTTACATTTTGAGGTTTAAAGGTAATTGTCTAAAGACCGAGAAAACGGTTGGGCCTTTGAATGCAAACGAAATTAAGAATTCAGTAATGTGTTTAGTAAGATTAGCTCAAAAGGAATCATTTTATCCCGAAATAAGGTGCTTGTCTGAGAACAAGGAGATTCCTGAGAACAGCAGAGTTAAATCATTATCCCCCTTCATAGATAATGACAATATATTGCGCGTAGGTGGTCGTTTAAAAAATTCTAGATTTAATTACGAGAAAAAGCATCCGATTTTATTATCAAATAGACACAGGTTTACCAAATTGCTTTTTGAGAAAATTCATCGACAATTGCTGCATGGAGGCCCCCAAATTATGTTGTATACGATTAGAGAAAACTATTGGCCAATTTTAGGTAGAAGTTTAGCTCGCCAAGTTGCGCATAAATGCATAAGGTGCTACAAGGCGAACCCGCGTATGATAAAACCTATTATGGGAGAGCTGCCTGAGATGCGTCTCCATGCTGAATTTCCGTTTCATACTACGGGAGTTGATTACGCTGGTCCTTTTTCGGTAAAGGACCGTCATGGTCGCGGTTGCAAAATTACAAAGGCATATGTTTGCCTATTTATTTGTTTTGCAAGCAAAGCCATCCATCTTGAATTAGTGTCAGACTTGTCGACGGAGGGATTTTTAGCTTCTCTAAAGCGTTTTATATCTCGTCGAGGTAAACCCGTTAATATCTACAGTGATAACGGTAAAAACTTTGTTGGCGCTAATAATGCGTTGGTTGAATTAGGTGAGTTTCTTAATAATAACTCCTTTCAATTAACTCAAGAAATTAATAACGAGGGTATAAACTGGAAGTTTATACCAGCTCACTCCCCTCACTTCGGAGGGTTGTGGGAGGCGGGTATTAAGTCTTCTAAGTTTCATATTAAAAGAGTAGCTGCTAATGCAATTTTGACATTTGAACAAATGTACACCTTAATCGTGCAAATTGAGAGTATCTTAAACTCCCGTCCTTTGTCCCCCATGTCATCCGATCCTTCAGATTTTATTCCCCTTTCTCCCTCTCATTTTTTGTTGGGAAGAAGCAGTAACGCAATAGAATCACCAGATTTGCAAAATATATCTGAGAATCGTTTATCCAAATTTCAAAGAATAGAGCAGCTTAAGCAGCATTTTTGGGTCCTCTGGGCCAAGGAGTATGTATCCGAATTACAGATTCGCACCAAGTGGAAGTCTAATCAAGGCGAACTGAAGATAGATTCCCTTGTTCTTATAAAAGAAGATAACTTACCTCCAATGCGCTGGCTTCTAGGACGCATTGTAACCCTATTTCCAGGAAAGGATGGGGTATCCAGAGTCGCTGGCATCAAAACCCAGCGTGGTATTATAAAAAGGGCATTTTCCAAAATCTGTCCTCTTCCGTTATAGAAGAAAAAACCATTTATTTCCACAACCTCCAGCTCATTCGAGTGTTGAAATATATTTCAAGGCTGGGGGCATGTTAAGTTTATTTAAAAGTGCTTTATTGGTTTGTGGTGGCGCGATGCATTTTGTGTTGTGGCGGTGGGGGTTATATTGAAAATTTTGACTATTGTTAGTGAGTATGGCACAAGTGGCCAACAGAGACTGTCCGTTTAATTTACGCACCTTTTATATTCACCTTTTGATAATTGTTACAGTCCATTACATTACATATTTGAGTTTAATTATATGGGAATTAAATTACCTACGAGTTTTATTTCCAATTTACAAAGAAGAGTATTAAAATCGGTTATCAAGTTGAGATTAATAAACCGAAAAACGACAACATATTTCTTGCGAACACAGAGGCGTTATTGCAATGATTTCAGTAGAAAGGGTAATTTTAATGCGAATGTAACATTTTATTCTAGCGATTATTAATTTATTTGCTAATAATTGAAATAATTTCAAAATTTACCTGATATGATATGGAGCGAATCACCACTTACTTGCCACCCCACATATGTTCTACTTTCATAAGTGAAACAGTAAAATTAGCAAAAAAGTTTTCAAGCCTTACAATTTTAAACCAAGGAAAATGGGATTTCCTTAAAAAAATCGCCATTCTCCACACGTTACGCTGTATTATTCCAGAAAATAAGCTAAAGTTTTAAAGGACAGAGGAAGATAAGCAAAAATAAGGATGTTAAATAAATTTTTTCTACTTTCGTTAGGTAATAGACACTTTATTTCACTGATTTGAATTAGATAATGAACTCCATTATTTCACTCAGTGAATTAATGAATATCATTTGGTTAAAACAGGGATAGACAATCTTGATTTTTCTAATTGATTTATAAGTGTCATGAAAATGACAAAAATTCATAATTTTAAATGCATTTTTGTATCTATTCGAGCGGAAGTAGAAACAAGTTGTAGGCAACAAGTAAGGAAAACGAGTGATTATTTCACACATGTGATTAAATGCAACTTTAACATTCGTGTAATAATCACCCTCATTTCCTTACCTGTTACATAAATAGCTATAATGTTGATAATTAAAAGTACAAAATAATGTACTTTTTTTCCATTTTTCACAAGTTATACAATGTTGTAATCACTACTATGGGACGTTTTTATTTAACGTTAACGTTCAAAGTAATATTAGCGTGCAACATTTTAATTTCTAATTAAGTGATTATATATTTGCAATTTTTCTAAACAATGTGATAATATGATGTTATTTTCTTATTTTTTTTAACTAAGCACCCATATATTATACAAAAAAAGCAAAAACTGCGTTTTGTGCATGATAATATAGTATAAAGGATGGTATGCTACAGCGCATAGTTAAAGAGCCACTATGTGACGTCATCAAGTGTCAAACAAACGGCAAATTTAAAAGTTAATTTGCGGCAAGTCTGCAGCTGGTGAATTTTAATCGTTTTTACAACATATAAATATAATAATTTAGTTGCAATAATAAAATACAAATAAAATTCTTTTTGGAAACTAAAATATTTCACATTGGATGTACCTATGTTCATTATAATATAATGTTCAATAAACAAAAAATTAATTTAGGTAGATCTGTAATGTATTACTTACTTTTTGTCGTACAATTATAGTTGGATCAATTTTAACATAGCGCTTTATAATAAAGTATACGTATAAAGTAAATGAAACTTACTTTGAACACTAATTTGTTGGCAAATTAGAAGCACTGAACCTTTTTATCATTCCACTTGACATTAGAAACTGACAGAAGTACACGTACTGCGCCTGCGCACTGATAAAAACAAGGTTTCTCAACAAGTTTTTACACTTGCACAGAAGTTGACGAAATTTGGTCCTAGCAACACCATGTTCTATACTCTATCATGCGTTTTGTGTCAAAACTATGACTGCTGCAGATACAGCATATAGCCTTACCAGAGCAGATATTGTTTATGTTAAAATCTGGATCACCAAAGTTATAGTAAGCACAGCAATATCTGGATACTCTTCGCTTGGCATTCTCAGTCTCAAAACAATTTACAGGGTTCGTTGATTTACTGTTAATTGTTCCTGTTGTTGACAACGAATTCAACAAATTTCCAAAATTTATACGGGAAGGATGCGACTTAAAAGGAAATCGTTTAGCATCTACATCCCTAACGATGGCACGCATTATAAATTTACAATATTTCAAGTTTTCTTTTCTCATAAATAGTTAAACAAGCGAACAAGCTTGATACAAAACGTTAATTGTGGCAATGGCCATAAGACTGTTGCAAATAACTGAACTCTTCAATAAAATCATACCAAATGTCTTTTCCAAGAATTCTTTTTTCAACTATCACTATTTATTTAAAAAATGTTTTTGTCTATTACGTACCAAGTTGAGTCTGAAAAATGTGTTAATATTTTTGCTGTAACTTACAAAAAATGAGTTTTAAAAAAGCATTACAATTCATACGTTTATCTACGACTGCTTGGATAAGGACTTATTATGTCATTCATTTGCGTTAGGTGATGAAGTTCATTATCTCTTCATAACGCCTTTATCCCACTAGGAACATAAACAACTATTATTTTGACAATTTTACGCGAACCACAAAAATTGGATTAGTTAATAATTTCAAACGTATACCTTGGACATATCAATACGTCATTCAGTCGCCTATATAAAGTATTCCTATATGAACACAATTGAAACAGAATGGCGAAATGCGTACGAGAAAGGCATTATCGTATTGATAATTAATTGCATCCCACATAGAAGTACAGAATAATAAAAATTAATATCCGATAAAAACTGGCATTTAAAAATTGTCATAAGAGAGTGATACATGACTATTTGAAACCCGTTTGCTTAGTTTCAGAGTTCAAAGAATGTAAATGACATAAAATTTGACCTTAGTCACAACTTTTGTGAATCAACAGCTTTCACGAACAATTCCATTACAACGTGGTTCAAAAATTATTAGGTACCAGTTTCCAAAATAAAACAAAACAACATTTTGAGATAATTCTGTAACTGGTGCTGCGTAAAACCGAATTAAGAAGCAAATCTGTACATACAAACGAGTTCATGTTGTACACTACACTATGTGGCTATTATATGCACGATAAAACACTTGGGGTTTATATGGTACATAAGTACAATGGAATTCTTAAGATTAATCTTTTCCACGGGACGTCCTTGGGAACGATCGTTGCGGTCAACAACCAACAGTGTCATCTAATTATGGCTGTATAAGATGAGTTCGGCTGCAAACTCAATCCTTATATGTACAAGGATACCTTACTGCAATTATTATCTCAGTCGCCAAGAAACCCACACATTGACTGAAAGTGAAGTACTACATCATTTTGCGTGGACTAATATAGACATAACTAGAAGCACATATAAAATTTAAAATTTATATTTCTCAAGAACGCAATAAGCATTCTAGTTAGGCGTAAATCTTATAAATGCACCATTTTCCCAATTATATCAACCGAATTTAACGTAATTATGTTGGTGTCTAATTGAGAAATCAGAAACCACGTTTTAGTTTTTATATAAAATAATGTAAGTGCTTTAAAACAATCAAATAGGCAAAGAAGTTTGCCCGTACTTTCCCATAGTTGTAAACAAATAATTACCGTTAAACACAGGGTGTATTAAAATTAAGTACATATATTAATACGCACAGTAGATTACAGTATACTATACAAAACAGAAAAAAAAAAAAAATGTTTGTTAAAAAGACCCTTAAGGTCGAGAAAATAATTATTGAAAATTGACCCAAAATTGTTTGAGTACTGCAGGCTAATAACAAAACTTTTAGTTCAAAGACATGGTATTGCTAGAGAAACAAAAATTGAAAAGGAATAGAATAACTAAACAACCAGAATAAATAATAAATGTTGATGTACAAAAAGTTGCTTATCACCTGAAGGGCAAGTTTTTACGTTTTGTCACATTGGATTTAAATTACAATTTATAGAATAACCCTCCAGAAATTAAATGCATTTTCCATCAATCTCAGAAGTTCTCAAACAAAATTTTGTTCAATTTAATTTTAAATTTTATATATACGGTATGCTGGGTCGCTGCCTTCCCGTTACTAAACGCTATCTTCCTCTATCTTGGGCATGTTATTCAACCAAACCTCGATCCTCAATCGCTTTACTGATGCCTTCGTTCCAGGACTTCCTTGGTCTAAATCTAATTTTAATTTGAAAAAATTCAGATGATTTATGGAGCATGAATGGTACCATTGGAGTCTACTTTGGTATCCTTTATTATTAATATTTTTACGTGTTTTTGAAGATCTTAAAAACCATAGGAGGATACAATCCTCCAAAGACCGACGAAGCATCGGCAGACCAAGAAAGTGTTGGTGAGACGAAACAGGTCAAGGACCTAAACCGTAAATGGATACGACAACGACGACGTATTTTTGAAGCATCCTGTATATCTTATTACACCAACATTATAGCACCTCTAACTAAGAACTGTTTCAAGTTGTAGTCTATTTAATATAAATCCATGTTAATCCCTCACTGCAAAAAACCATGCCCTACGAGATTATATCGGCCCATGCCACTGTAGCACAGAGAAAGTAGAGGGGATTGCGCCCAACATCACGGTGTAGATTAGCGACATATAGGATTATAGCGTATAACATTAAGCTACTGCAAAATTAACTTTTTAAATT
The DNA here is from genome assembly GCA_958336395.1 of Ctenicera cuprea. Classification (NCBI taxonomy): domain Eukaryota; kingdom Metazoa; phylum Arthropoda; class Insecta; order Coleoptera; family Elateridae; genus Ctenicera; species Ctenicera cuprea. The sequence goes on along the minus strand of OY284487.1, from coordinate 30,093,667 downwards.
ATTTTAGAGCAATATAGAACAGGAACAATTGGTACACAATTAATCATTGCATCGAATGTATAATTTATTTTTTCGAATTTTACAACCATTTTTCATACAACAGTATACCAAGTTCACCAAATTACTGGCGGTTAGCCATGACATTGACAACTAAACACAATTATTGTTATGGCAATAGTAATTGCTATCGTGCTTAATAATTTCTAATAATTATTGGCAAATTAAATATAGTAATAATTATAATTTATATTTTTATTGTCGTTTTAACGATTGTTTAAGTTGCCAAAGTCAAGGCTAGCCATTGATTTGGTTAATTTTTGTGGTAAGCCTATGCAAGCTAGGTCCGTCTTAGTGCGGTTCAACGGGCGAGCTTGATGTCAAGACTGGTAGCTTGTTCTCGTTGAACTGTTGTTAACTTGAGCAGGCGCGCTGATTGAGCGTATTTTGATTCGGCCCTAAGAGAGACGTGGGGGATCAGGTTCACGCTAGGTGCCGTCACGTTAAACTAAAGAGGTAAACTGTAATGGCCGCCTCACATTAGCTGTGTATAATTCTGTGCAATTCTTGGGCTTTATACCCTCCACTGCGCTGAACGAGTAACTGGCCCGTATAATCTAGGAGGTCCTGAAAAAACACAACTAACAACAAGCATAAACTACCTGCGTAGAATTTTCAGGGTTTTGTTGCTGTTGGTAGGCAAATATCCGGTTAGCTTTGTACTTGTACATAAAGTTTGTTATAATACTGTACCAAACTGGGGTAGTATTTTTGGGTAGCAAGAGAATAGATTGTCCTTGATTATTTTAAATAAAACTTTCTAATAATGTTCTGTTGCCTAATCGTTGGACCAATATGCTCATATTTGTATTTACAAATTTGTGATAAACAAATTACATTCGACCCTATGAAATGCTCAAAAAACCTTTCTGCTCCTGCCTACTATCAAGTGATAGTACTGTATTAGTCTGTTATGCACTAAGTGTTTCGCGATCGACCTCACGCACTTTTATGTTGTTATTGAAGCTCTCCTACACCTTGCTGCTATGCTAAAGTATTATAAAGTGTATGAGTATACCTGAATTAGTTACGACGGAAAAATTTGATTTGTTTTTTTCTATGAAAGAATCAATTTCTTGGGGAAAAATTCCTTGGGAATAAAAAATCAAAAACAGAAGGATAAATTCATCTGCCAAAAATCGAAGAAAAATAGGGAAAAATAACCTCCCTAAATATTGTCACACCTAAAAGTTTAACACTCATATTTAGTTTAAATTCCGTTAAATAAATGATAGGGCACACATTTGTGTGATTTTAAAAATTCATAGACGGCCTCACACAGAAACTAGCAGACTGACAAACGAACAAGTAGCTCATCTTAATAACCCTACAAAGTTATAAAAACATAGCACCACCAGTATTTACGCAATATTATTTTCCAAAATTTTAAACATTTTCTCACTTCACAATTTACTTTTGTACAAAACATCTCTTAGAAAGTAACAATGTGTTCTCATAGGGCTATTCTAGTACCAAATTTTATTTCAATCTGTCCACTGGTTTTTTAGTAATAAAGCGCAAAAGTAAAATTTTTAAAAATCGTAGCATCCGCCATTTTGAAACTAATATATTTATTTTCTCACAACTGTCTTCTACAATACTGTACTCTTCAATTATAAAAACGTCGTCCTTTTAATTATACCACGAAAACATATCTAACTTTCGTTTCCGGTTTCGAATCGTTCGTCTTTGGGGATTTTTATTGTACCTATGTGGGTATACCAAATTAGTTACTCAGATATCAAGCATACACATACACATACACACAGCCGGTGAATTTTAATCGTATTTACAACATAATAAATACAATAATTTAGTTACGATGATAAAATACAAATAAAATTCCTCTGGGAAACTTAAATATTTCACATTAGATGTCCCTATGCTCATAATAATATAATATTCAATAAACAAAAAATTAATTTAGGTAGATCTATGATTTATTACTTACTTTTTGTCCTACTACTATAGTTGGGTAAATTTTTTACATAGTGCTTCATAACAAAGTATATAAAGTAAATAAAACTTACTTTGAATACTAATTTGTTGACAAATTAGAAGCACCTAACCTCTTTATCATTCCACCTGACATTAGAAACTGCCAGAAGTACACGTACTGCGCCTGCGCATTGATTAAAAACAGAGTTTCTCAACACGTTTTTACACTTGCACAGAAGTTGACGAAATTTGATCCTAGCAACAGCATCTCTCTCTTGTCGTTAATCTTCAGAAGTGAAGAGTCGTGATTTGTGCGTGAATATATGAGGATTTCTTCAATTAGTTGACATTTTTCGTAATGTCTTTCCATGCGTTACGATCTTTCGCTGATTTAATCTTGTTTTGGAGATTTGTACCGGTCAGGTCGCTTATTTGATCTAGCCATCGTTTTGGTGAGCGTCCTCGTAACCTTTTTCCGTCCATCTTGCCTTGAACTACCAGCTTTCCCAAGTTGTTATCACTGCTCCTAGTTATGTGTCCAAAATGTTGCAGTATGCGTCGTTGGACAGTTGTTATCAGCCTTGTTGTTATACCGATTTCTTCCAAGATAGAGTGGTTGGTCCTGTGTGCTGTCCAGGGTATCCGCAGCGTTCTCCTCCAGCACCACATTTCGAAGGCATTAACTTTCCGTTTATCTGTTTCCTTTAGTGTCCAGGCTTCTGCTCCGTAAAGAGCTATTGGAAAAACTAGTGTACGCATTATTCTTACTTTAGTCGGGATTCGTATGTTTCTGTATTTCCAGATTTTCGTTAGCTTTGTAACGGATGTTTTGGCTATGGCCGTACGTCTTTTTATTTCTTCTGTGCAGCCGCCGACATTACTGATAAGAGTTCCTAAGTAGATTATATGGTCGACTACTTCTATGTCCCCAATGGTATTTTGATGTTGCTGAGTCCCCGATCTGTCGATTATCATTATTTTAGTTTTATTACGGTTCAATTTTAACCCAGTGTTCTCACTTTCTCTTTCAAGTTTTTCGATTAGATTAATCATTTCTACATCAGTTCTTGTTATCAGCGCAGTGTCGTCAGCATATCTGAAATTTGTTATTTTTTCACCGCCAACTGTTATACCGCTATCCCAGTTCTCAAGTACTTTCCTCATAATGTATTCACCCTATACGTTGAACAGAAGGGGCGACAGTATACATCCTTGCCGGACACCTTTCTGAAGGGTGAATTTATTCGATGTTCAATCATTTATTCAGATGACAGCCGAGTTACATTCGTAGAGTTGTTTAATCATGTACACTAGGTGTGGTGGTGTACCCATTTCTAATAGTACCTCCCATAGTTTTGTCCATTTGACACAGTCGAACGCTTTTGCGTAATCGACGAAACATATGTAAGCTAATACGTTGAATTCTCGGCATTTTTCAACTATTTGTCTCACATTTAGAATTTGGTCTCTCGTCCCTCTACCTTTCATAAAACCTGATTGTTCTTTGGGTATCTGCCAGTCGAGAAAGTTTTTGAGTCGACCATGTAATATGTAGATTTGGGCAAATGCATATCTGCATCTTTTTTCCTATTGATCATAAATGTTAATTTTTCGTATTTACACGTTTCGTGATGTTTAGAGTCATAAAAAGTAAATTTTATTTTGCATATTTGGCATATATTACAACTTTACGGCATAGGGCATATATTAGTGCATATTTTAGCTTTTAATGGAATGAAAATGCATATTCTTGCAAAAAAAATAAAATTTCAAATAAATTATCAAATAAAATATTCGTAGTTCTTAGAAGAAATTGCACAATTTCTTCTAGTGAAACCACATGAGTCCTAGACTTGCACTTTCTAAATTTCCGAGTACGGGTGGAGGAAATAAAGGATTAACTGACAAAGGTTGTATTATTTGGGTAGGTCTTATTCCTTAGGTACAAATTTCTTTGAAAATAATATTTGGAACTTTTCTTATACTTATTCTTAGAAATAGTTATTTATAATTTTAGTGCTTGACTAGTTCATTTGTTGCCTTGACAGAGAGCTGTAAAGTGTAATTGTCCAGTCTATACCCTGAAAATGCCTAAAGTTGCTAGTTCAAAAAACGATTTAATTAAGAAGTGGTTGAAGCCGTATACATGTTTTAAATACGATGGAAGTGTTGTGTTGTGCGTCATCACTGTGAAAAAGAGGTATTTATCCGTTTATTTTAATTCTGAATTAAATAAAACTGTTTATTCTGTTTAAAGTTAAAAAACCTTCAAACAAACCAAAACAGCGAGTTAAAAATTTAATACTAATTTGTTATTTTATTTTGTAATTAGGCAAACAATTTAAGAATAAAATTAGGAAGTTTCTTTTGTGATATTGCAAAGGATATAGCACAGGTCACAGGGCACATTCAATTATTTTCCTTTGTGTAAGCTGTAGTAAATTGTACTTAAATATTGTTTTTACAGATAAACGTTAATAAAAAGTTTCAACTTGATCAGCACGTAGCCACCGGTCCGCATCAAAAAAGAAAAAATAATACAAACGAGCCAAAACAACAATTATTGCTGAACTGCTTAAATAAGAATGTCAACAATTTCAACGACTATTTGTGTAGAATGATGGTTTCATGCAACATTCCATTAAATAACATGGACGTTCCCGAATTTAGAAATTTCTTAGAAAAATATACAAAACAAAACGTCGTTCCCGGAGAACAGCTTCCAGAACGTGCATTCCAAAATTATACGAAGAAAATCTTCAAAAAATAAGAAACGTTGTTTCCAATAATTGTATTTGGTTTAGTGTTGACGAAATTTTATACATGGTGACTGATGGTGCCGCATACATGGTAAAAGCAGGTCAAAATTTAAAAATCTTTTTCCCAAATTTAATTCATGTAACTTGTTTGGCCCATGCGATAAATAGGGTGGCCGAAGTGGTTAGAACTGAGTTTCCTTTAGTCAATAAATTAATTAATAACGGAAAAAAGGTATTTTTAAAATCACCACTTCGTGTCGAAGTTTACAAAGACTTGCTTAAAGATGTGCCCTTACCTCCACAACCAATTCTCACCAGGTGGGGATAGAAGCCGCTCTATTTTATTGTGAAAATTACAGTGAATTTAAAAATATTGTTAACACCTTTGATTCAACTTCTGCTCAGTCTATAGCAGATTGTCAAGATATTTTAAAGTGTCCGGAATTGCAACCTCAGTTGTCCTACATAAAGGCTCATTTTTCGGAAATTCCTAGCATCATTAATAAATTAGAAACACAAAACCTGCTTCTCACTGAATCTTTAGAATTAATCGATAAATTTCATTCAATTTTGAATAAAAATAAAAATAAAATATGCAAAAAAGTTAGCAGCACAATGGACGATTTAATTCAGAAAAACAGCGGACTTTCAACTCTGAATTTCATAAAAAATATTTTAAATGGAGATTTCTTAAGCAATGGCCACAACGACGAATGTTTTGCAGTTAAAAATTGACATTTATTTAAATATTGCCCAATAACTTCTTGTGATGTAGAAAGACGTTTTTCCAGCTACAAAAATATATTGGAAGATAAGATTTTCTCGTTGACACCATTGAAAAGCACATGATTATTTATTGTAATAAATAGGTTGTATTATTTATTGATTTTACTTCTACCTGTATTTTTGTATATGCAAATAAAAAATGCAGTTGTAACTGAACATAATAATGCGTTTCTATATTATGTAAGCCCTTTTGATTTTTTGAATGTTGAGTGTTTGTAACTAAAAATAATGAAAATCATTAATTGTATTTATCTTTTTCTTTCAACGAAAAATTACATTTGATGCAAAACGTGCTTTAACTCATATAATAATTACTAGTATTAAACTGCAGATTCAAATATACATCAGATTTTCATATTAGCCACTAAATAAACAAACTAATTTTTTTTAGTGCATATCGCAAAAGGTTACTGCATATTCTTGCATATATTGAAGGATTTATGCGTCATATTTTAGTGCATATATTGACGGTTTTATGTGACATATGTTGGTGCATATATGCACTATCTTTACAGCATATTTGCCCATATCTAGTAATATGTGTAATAGGATTTTACTGACATTGGTTTTAGGGCTATAGTGCAATAATTTTCGCATTTATTTGTGGACCCTTTCTGCAACAGCATACCATGTTCTATACTCTATCATGACAGAAGTGTAATTAGAAAAAAATAACCTATTAATTCAAATTTTGTCATTATATTTAAAATACTAATATTATAAGCAAATAAATTAATGCTATACCGAATTAAATAAATCATGCTGCATTAAAACTTGGAACTTTATTATAAAACGAGATTTAAACATAAAATCTAGAATTAATCAGAAATGTGGAGGTCATAATATATTTTTAGCCCTAATGTCAACCTTCAGTTTTAAGTACAGCTCCTACAGGCTATGCATGATTGTTAAGATTGCAGCTTCCTGGAAAATTATTTGATTGATGAGAAGTTGATTATCTCTTTTATGGTAATAGCAGTTATGTTTAATAGATTTATAGTACTAGTGGGTGCCAAAAGAATAACAGCAATAAATGTAACAACGCATATTCACAACATTTCCTATTATAAAATTTACTTTTTATATTTTAGCAACAGAAAAATGATCAACAATTATAACATTCTCCTTTTAAACAAGAAATAGTGAAGACGTTTAAACGTACGCTTCTGCATTACACTGACAGTTAATTAAAAACTGTAAACCTTGCAAGTGTAATAAATTATTTTCTTATTACTTTAGATTGCATATAAGCTTACATAAGAAACACCACAGCAATATCGATTTTTCTCTGTGCACTGTGAATTTCTACAATTTCTACAAATTCTAAATGAAGACCAAATGGGAATTTCAGAAATACGAATATGCATCCCGTAATTATATTATAAGATTTTATGTCTAAACCTGATCATTTAAACATAAAGCACCGTAGCTGTTACGCTGATAAATAATTTCTGTTATAAAGTAGCAACGACCTTTCAAAAATTTTGTTGCCTTGAAGTATTGCAATTGGGAAATTTTCATCTGACCAACTAAACATTCGAAGTAAAGAGAAATGCGGTATTTCCGAATACGCTAGTTTGTCTTAATTCCGATTTGACTAATACCTATTTCAAGCAATGTTCTGAAGGTTTCACGGTTTAGTTGCAACTTACAAAATATTATTTATTGCATGGTTCTAACAGCAAACGCGTAACGCTAGCATTTAACTATGTGCGATTAATGCCGCGAGTATCTTGAATACGCTTCAATATCTTTTGTATTCAACATTATTTTTTCTATTCGCGCTTAATTAATCTAATTACACTTTTTTTCTTTTTATTCAGTCGTTTTTGTTAGTTTTATTACATTTTTCTATACCACATTGGAAAGTTTTGGCATTAGAGTATTTAATAAGAATGTTCTAGACATTTTTCGTTAACGTTTGAAGCTTAAATCAAAAATTTGGCACAACTAAACCAAGGAATAATAACAACGTGGGGAAGACTCAACTTCTTTTGCTCGTTCTGATGTCTAATCTTAAACTACGTTGATATTTAAAACCATAAAATTGATCCCTTTATCTACTAGAATAGCGTTCTTCATAGAACTTGATCGTTTTCGGGTTGATTTAGTGACCCTGCGAAAATTAAATTTAAATTTAAAACATTAAACTGATGTTTTGCTTGTAGAATTTGTGATTTTCCACGTTTACCACTAAATTGCCTTAAAGGTTCTCAACTGTACGTTGATTGATAGCAAGGTGTTATTCTTTGTATGCATTTTCAGAACGAATGTAATACTTCCATGATAAATGTTTCAAAATTCCAAAATTTTTGAAAACATTAAAAACAAAACGTGAGCGTAAAGGGGGAGAGGGCGGTCAATATAAATTCTACCTCTATGTACGAGGGGCATACAATAAATAGTCTGCATCCGCTATTTCTAGTTTGATCAAGGCAGGAAATTATAATCGATTTTACAAATTACAAAGTTACTGATGACCGGTAACAAAATTGCAATTTAAACCATTCGAAATGTCACAAACATGGAGCGACTAGCTAAAACGAATGGTAATCTCAAAACCGCTTGTCTGTTTAAACAAAGACCCATTAAAATTTTTATACAAAATTGTGACAAGATAAAATCTGGGTTCATCACTTACACCAAAACTGAAACGCCAAAGTACGGCGTGTCGTCATAAAGAACCGCTACGTAGCGTAGGTACCTGGCTAGAAGACTAGAAGCTTCATACTATTGCAAACAAAGTGAACAAATCTTGCAACCTTGTTGAGCTCGATAACAGGCAAAAAACGACGATCATTTGCGATACCATCCGTTAATATAAAATAGGTTGTAATTGATTGTGTGTGATATAGTCATTACAAATACAATACGTGGTGTGATAAACTTGAGTTGATTGTTAACTCGTGCTAGTTAACTTTGGACAATTTCATCGCGCGTCACGCTCGGGAAATCATCGTTTTAACTAGAACTCGTTAACAAGCAATCCAAGCTTATCAAAAACCGCCACGGGATCTATTTCCTCGTATTTATTTAATTTTTTTTTAAGTATTTAGAAAACGTTCTTAAAAATATTTCACATATTTGACAATTTTATGAAAATTTAGAAAATGTCATATTATTTTACACCAAATGTTTTTTGATACAGTTGAAAATTTTTTGTTCCGTAAATATTACAAATTAAAAAAAATTAAACATTTTCAAAATTATTGTAAATAGAGCTTATTCGTTAATTTTTTTGAAAAAGGAGTTAATCGAAATTAATTTTTGTGGTAAATTATGGTAAATAATTAGGTATACTACGTACTCCAGCGAGGAAGGTAAAAATTGAGCGGTAATAGTTACTCCGGAGCGGCCGTAGCTCGGCGGTAAGCGCGCGGGCTACCAATGCAGCGGATCCGGGTTCGACTCCCGGCCCGGTCGTTCTCCTTCACAAGGCAACGGGAAACCAGCGAGATAAATTTTTCCCCAGGAAAACCTCTCTGGAGAAGAAGTGCAAGCACTTCCTGTGGTTCGGAGCCCACGTTAAATTGTAGATCCCCTATGTCTGTCTGTGCAAAATATCTAACGCCGCGCACCGAACACAGACATAGGAGAGAGGTCGCTACCTCCCTGAACAGGGTATGGCACGAGAAGAAAGATAGTTACTCCTTTACCACCCAGAGAAAGTTGTTACACAGCTCATTTACTAATTTCGCATCTTCGTCAATTTAACAGTTAAGAACTGCGCTCCATAGTACATACGTATCTAGGTTCGTTTGAAATATACATTTTTTTTAGAATATTAGGTTAGAATTGTAACTGTAACCTGCAAATGAAGTTTTGGTATTTTCTTTCTTTATAGAAATAGTCCCGAGGTCCCGAGTTGGCACGGCTAGAATACCCATTCGAGTGCGATCAGCAAAGTTAAGCATAGATCTGCCTGGTCAGTACGTGGATGGGTGTCCGAAAACCGAGTCAACGCGGCGATCGGGCTCTCGGAATGGCACGCTAAGAGGTGGTCCCGGATGTCGCATTAACAACGCGGAAATCCTTAGAAGGATTAGAAGTCCCCTCAACGTGTAGATGGATGAGCAAATGGACGAGTGAATGTAATGTCAAGAGTTTGGCGTAAGCTGATGGGGCGTAGTGGTTAAAGACCCAAGGGGACCCAATACCCTCCGGAACATAGCAATAAGACAAACCTGGAGTGAATGGGACCAAGCCATAGGCCTAGAGAAACAACTTAGCACAGGGTGCGTGTTTAGGTTCATCACTTATCTTTGTAACTTAATATAAGCGAAGATGTAAAACCGCTCTTTTCTATAGATACCACCACATAAAAACATTCGTTTTTACTATGAAACTAAAATTTCGTACATTCAAAGAAGTACATAACAAAATGTGGGTGAATGTAAAAGTACATGTTACTACTTTTTGATGTATCGTGCCATACGACACAAACATTGCTGTCGATTCTTCTTTGAAATTCATTGTAATTAAAACAATTCTTAATTTCAACACGTTTTTTTTAGCCTTATAAATAGCTATAAAAATAAAAACCTGTAGATATTTTCGGTTTTGTAGCTTTCCTACTACAGAATAAATTTGCTCGTTTACAGTTAATATCGGGGTTGGTAGTGTGGCAGTCAGGATGATTGGTGATAGTGGAACACTTGAGATAGAAGCATAAAGCTACGTGACTGCTTTCCTATTGGATTTGGATTTTAATACTAATACTAAATGCTCGGTATTTTAATGCTTGTACTATTTAACACTGCTTACGCAAAAATGAAAAAAACTTAGGATTTTAACTTGAACTCAACTAGAAATTCACTTTTTCTTTAGTCTGTCTCAAATATTCCTTACGGTGTTGCGTTTTTTTTAGTAATGAATTTTGGTTCTCGGCCCACCTTCGGTAGCTGCTTTTATCCTTTGACAGTGTTGTAGCTCTCGTAAGTGTTATTCCTCTTTTGCCAACCAATTCCATTATATCCTCCCCCAACACAACCATAAATTCTTGCAATTTTTTATACTGTATTAGTTTATTTTTCAGGTCGGTTTGGACGTTTTACAAGTTGGTTTTTATGTCACCCAAAATAATCATCTATTAGATCAATCTTAATTTAAGTATGATGATAAGTATACTATACTTACGTTTACCTTTTTAGTTTTGCAAACTAGAGTCACCTACCAACAAACTAACCTTGAATTCTCCTTAAGGTAGTGAAATTTAATCATTTCTTTTAGTAGATACGTATTTCTGGATTCTATTGCCAAACTCATTAGGTAACCATTTAAACTAAAACTGAAGTAAAAATAAATGATACTGACAATCGTTTTATTGCACTAAACATGCTTAGTCAAACAATACGTTTTGTATGCAAATGAGGCATGACAGAATTACCTAATGATAAACTTACAAATTTGTACCTGTCATCTCATATGCAATAAAAAGATACAAAGTAATATTAAGCTTTTACATGGTCTTTATTAATTGTTAAAAAAAATATTGTAAAAAAGTATAGATGTGTATCTCAGAACATAATTGTGTAGTTAACTAATTAGTTTTTTTTGTATAATCTTTCATGGTTTAACCATGCAACTTATTAATAGTAGAAAGATGCTTATCATCATATTTATTATCATGGTTTCTTTGCAAGTTCGTCGACTTAAACATGCAAATTAGAACCTAATATAAGGTGATTAGTGACCAATGTATTTGTGTAAATATGGAGGATGGTATTTTTTTGTGATCGGTGGTATGAGATTCTAGAGCACCCACATGAGGTGAATATCCGTAACCGTACATCGGTCGTTTACACCAACTCAATTTTACAAAAATTTCTATATGTAAATAAACTTGAGCATCAAATATTTATTACCAGAAATCTAAAAAGACTATATTATAGCCAATCCACTAAACTGCAAGAATTTTAGAATAAATAAAAACAAAATTTATTCTCAGACATTTTTGCTTGATTCTATTGTAATTTTAAAGGATTTACTGAAGATATAAAAAATCATGTAACAACCCAAAATAAACAGAAACCTTCAACTTCCATGTGCGTTATGATTATTATTATCCTCCGCATTATTTTCATAACTTTAGTATAAAAAAGATAATTCTCATTAGTAACACCAATTATCATAGCCATTTTAGTACGTACACACAAATACGTTGCGAAATTGTTTATTGACTCCTACAATGTGACCGTGGCTGCCGGCTGAATCGTGGAGGCGCCCTGGAAAACGCCCGGACTCGCCCATCGTGGGATGACTCACTTCTGGTAATTTTTATGGTTCGTACACGTTATTGAAACTGTTACACGTTATTGTCCGGTTCTATGAAAAAAATCACTGTTACTTATTTCTATAAATTTACGGCGTGGGACGCTACCTTATTTATTAGTCGCTGAACCCTACGTTACCTTCAGATATAAATCAGTTTAACAAAAGATTAATGGTGAGCTTAAAAAATGCATCAGTATCAGTTTAACAACTCTTTTATATTACCAGTCGTTTCTAGTTTCGAAATATTAAATAATGAGTTATATCTAAAGTTCAGTTTTTTTTTATTATAAATTCTTTTATTTTTTATGTTTTTAATACCTAAAACTTTCTCTTGGTCATATTAAATCGTCGACTTTACCTTCACACAATTAAAAATGATTTAAATTTTTTTTCTTTCTGTTTATTTTTACGTTGCATAGTGCCACACTCAATTCGGTGTAATTATGAAACCTGTATTTTTTAAGTCCAATACCAGCAACTAATTGAGGTTCAATAAGAGAGTGAAACTCGACCTGTTCTAAGTTGTCTTGATCTTCTTTATAATTGCGGCTACGAATTCGTGACTGTTTTAATATTAAAGGCCAGCTGTCATCAGTAATACTTTTATATTTGATTCTGCACTTAAAGCAGATCATTTTCTAATATATGTCCAGGAAATGTCAAAATGGGGGTCAGATTACGTTCAAGAATATGTTAATGTAACGTTAATTTATGGTCACGAAAGCAGTGTCAGTTCCACTTCATCAATTTCATTTTTAATATATATAAAGTTTAAAACCTGAAGTTAAAATTATTAGTTCAGATATTACTAGGCGCTTTCAATAACAAAACATTAGCTTCTTCGTCTTTCTGCCGAAAACTACTTATATGGGCATTATAGTAAATTGTTTTTAGACGATTTCAGTTTACTTTTACTTGTTATACTTTGATCACGCTTGTTTAACATTTACGCCACGAATTAATCGAACAGACTAAAAATTACGAACACTTGTTGCTATGCAGGAAGATTGAGTTATTTCCACGGCTATTTTTTAATTCACGTGGTATATGATTAAATTGTTTCACAAATAATACATCAAACTGTAAAATTAATTTAATTTTTAAAACTGACATAAAAACAAATGAGTAGCTTGCTTAAATTTATTCGAATAAAATTTTATATATTCTTTTAGGCTTTCGCGGTTTCGCGAACTACCAATATTACAACTTACCTTCGGCTTAGACTACAACGCGTTGTCATTTGATTATTACACCCAGAATAATCAGGTAGGGACGGACTGACCACCATCAGCAACCGGTACTTTGATAAAAAGAGAGACAACGCAACGTCGAAATTGACTAGAATGTCATCTTGACACAGTCCTAAGCATATTGTTGACAAAATCACAAGAATTCCTTATGTATTATTCTGTATTGCCACTAAATGGGCAAAGCTTAGTGGCTAAGTATCTTGCTAAAGTATAGGAAAATGGCAATTCCGATCTAAAATGTACATTTTACACGTAAACCAGATGGTAACTTGAAGCACGCAGTTTACAGAAAGAAGATACATACAGACAGATATTTAACTGTAAACTCGCATAATTCCCCAATGCAGAAAGAAAAACTCTAACAACCAGAGCAGTCCGAATCTTAGATGCAAAACACCTACACCAAAACGATTATACAGTCACAGAAATTCACAGAGCAATTCGAAATGTTTAATAGCCCAAAGCTAAGGAGGAATTGGCACCTCCGAAAGGCTTAGCTTTCTTACCTTACAGTAAAGACACTACTGATAAGATAAGGCATGTATGTTCTTAGGAAGTAGAGCATAACGACAATATTTAGGATACCCTGGAAAACGGTTTTATCCCAGCAAAAGACCAAATATAGAGCTTAAAATCGACCAAGACCCACAACATCGCTGGCTCTTAAGGTTCAAACTACATCGGACAAACTGGTCGTTTCATTGTGTTAAGATTACGAGAGCACAAAGGTAATTGCAAACACACACGCATCAGTAAATCTGCAATGGCTAAACGTACCGGTTTAACTGGATATAAAATAGACTTCGAGAACGCTCGAGTACTCGCCAGAGTACCTCATTACATCCCTCCTATCATATGTGAAGCAATTGAAATTGAGAAAAACCTAACAACATAAACAGAAAGACTGATTTTACACCTAGTAAAGCTTTGCCTCCAGTAGTTCATCCTCTAAGGACTCCTAAGCATCATCGATCTCACGATCACGCTTCACCGAATCCGTCTCCGCCCAACGATGACATCCAACTAGAGCTCTGCCGTTCCCGACTGGCTCAAATGAGTTTAAATATCGCGGCATCCCAGATTTGAATTCAGTGATCTGATCACTCTGAAGATGCAAATTACAATATTTTGCGAAACGTTAGTTTGTATGGGTTCTCAAACAGCTAACAAGCATAAAGCAATTAAGTTTTTTTGTCCTGTCAAACAAGATACAGAGCGATCAAATACAATTTTAATCGCAGTCGCCTTTGAAACAAACACGTCATGTCGATGATTAGTTTGTAACCGTGGAGCTCTTACCATAGTTGCGCCGTTTATTATTTTACCGCACTTGCTCATACTTATAATTCTTAACTATTAGCAAGTGAACAAGTGGTAAATCATTTTTAATATTAATTATTTTTATTTTACAAACGTGTGTGATAATGAGCAGTTGTAAACTATGGCCCATTAAACACACGTAATGGAAAAAATATTGAACGGTTGTTTGGTTTAGCGGTAAAAGCGAGGGATTGTAATCTGGTGACCCCAGTTCAAATTCCGATTTGGTAATTTAAATTTAACGTGTTTTATCTTGCTTTGTTAAAACCATTTTAAAGAACGAACAAAATTAAATACCGTTGAGAAATGTTTCCAGGAGACTGTGGGGGATAGTCCGAAACATCGCTTGATTAGGAGAAAAAGAAAGGTTTGTATTCTGCCGCGCTGCTCTGGTCAGTTTTCACAAATTAATGCAAACGACGCGACGACTAAAACCCTAGCTTCTTCACTAAAAATGTCATATTATTGGATGACAGTTGCAAAAACACCGATTTTTGTTAGTTTATATTATAAAAGTATATTAATGTAGTAAAAACAAATTGTAAGTGAATTCAAAGGTAAAAAGTACAAGTTTAAGCCAACCTAACATTATACCACAACCTTGAATAGAAGCAATATTTAAAAAATTCCATTTTCAATATTTTATGTTTATGTGCAGATCTTAAACACAATAAAAGTCTTAAAACTTGAAATTATTATTCTGGCCAAGACTTGTTTCCATTTTGGACTCTAAAGCAATTACGGCGGAATTGCCTACACCACGTGGTACGTGTGAAAAATAAGAGAAACTGTTCTTCGTGGGTAGTGCAATTTTTTAACGTCATAAATTGATTTACAATAAAATTTGCACATATGAATAATCATGGAATTTACCAAAATTTACAGCACAAGAATATATTTTAAGCAATTTGTAATGCTTTCGAGTGATATGTTTATTACTCTCGTATTTAGATTGCAATAATTCTCACAGTTTTCTTTTTGAGCACGCTTTAAGCTAATTCCAATGTAAAATTTGTTTATGATCTTCTTGCATGTAGAGTTGTTTCATTTAAAACGTAGATAATGATAGGTTTCATTTACGAGTGACTACTCCAATTTGCGTGTTCGAAAGTGCAAGTGAAATTCTTTCTACTATTACGGCGATTACGATCAACAACCTTCGCTTCGAGTGATTAATTGTTTTTATATTTGCAATAATTATGAAATCGCGTCCAATTATAGTGTCATAATTGACAATACCTATTCTATATTTATAAATCAGTTTAATTTGTCTAATAGTTTCCTGTCTCGCTGAAAAACAAACAGAGAAAATTACTGGAATTAGCTGCAAAAAATGTAAATTTTGCGTGAGGTGTAACTTAATTAAATGTCACGAACGCATACTTTACAAAAGAAAGCAGGAAGAAATATTTACGTCGCTGAAAGCTTTATGAATTTAATATATAAAAGATTAATAAGAAAAGCGGAAGTGAATAACAGAATATTTATAAAGATCGCTATCAGCATTATATATGCAGCAGACCTAGCGATGTACAAACTATTATTAGGTTTAGATTAAAAATTTCAAACCTGCTTTACAAATTAAAGAACATGTTTTTGTTTCCACTCCTCAAAAAGCAAACAAAACAGTAATTATTTCTACTTTCTGATACTGTTAGCATGAGGCAGCATTGATTTCATAGAAATCGCATTTTATGTTTTTCAACCAATCAGATTTGAACATTTTTAGCTTATCTGCCAATCTGACTATGATGTCGCGGAAATTCCTCTCGTCATGGTGATTTCCGAAAATCATCACCGTAAATTTAATTTACCCAATGTTACTTTAGTTACGCGCAAAGCAAATAATTAATTGTCATTTTTTAAATTTAAATTTTAAACATAAACTGCCATTTTCTAGCAGAATCTATTTCGTTTTCGGTTTTGATTTCCTTAGAAAATCAAACCAGCACTTTAGATTACATATGAAAATTTTCGATTTAGAAATTTTGACAAAAATATAATGAGGTTTTGAACTCCCATGCACTCAAAAGAGGGGATTAAAAAATTGTGTCTGTAGGTAAGTGGGTGGGCGGATGGGTGAGTCAGTGGAATGAGGGTGGAAATGTGCGGTCGTATATCAAAAATTCATTGGAAAATAAGTTTCAAAATATCTAAAAAAAATAATGGAAGTTAACATTAAATCTAGTGTTTCACCAACTTCTTGTTCTTGTCTTGCTTTTTCTTGTTCTTGTCTTGTTCTTGCTGCAAGAACAAGAACAAGAAGTAGGTGTGCAAGAAACAAGACAAGACAAGACTAGCTGGAGGAAGAACAAGATTTCTTGTCAAGACGTTTGCAAGAAACAAGATTTCTTGTTTTATTTAGATACATAAAACAAAAGTTTCAAATAGCCGATTTTAACGCTTCTGGAACTGGGGTGTGTGAAAACAAAATGATACTGTAGTGCAAAATAATAATTTATAAGTTTTGTTGCAATGTAATATGAACGATAAATGAGCTATTTTCATGATAGACCCAGGATTAGGCAATAGGATAGCCTCTTAAAAAATGAACAAGCATATTTGGTAGGTAGATTCGAATCTGATCAATAAATTCAAAGCCAGTAAACTGTTCTACATTTAATATAAGTCTTAATAAGCTGTGCGTTTCAAACAAAATGCAAAAATCAGTAATATTAAAACCAAGTTTTTTCGAAAAACTGCTATTTTAGCTGTCATTTCTGTACAATAAAACCATGGAGAAACAGAAGCAGATGTAAAAGTCCAAAACTGACAGTTCAAAAAATAAAAAATAACGTGTTTTTGCTATTTGTTTAATATGTGCTTCATTTGGAACGCACCGATAAAATACAAAAATTAAATTGTTAATGCAAAGAAGTCAAATAAAATATATGCAAGTATAGTATGTATGTTAGTCTACTAACTACCAAACGCGATAAAAAAATTATAAAAGTTTCTTAGTCAGTACTACGCGGTACAAATGCGTTTAACGAGAAATAAGCAAGAGTCTTGCTAGCAAGACAAGAATTCAGCTAGCAAGAAATTTTGCAAGACAAGAAGTTGTTTTGCTTCTTGTCTTGCTTACCAAGACAAGACAAGAAGTTGCCGAGCAAGACAAGGAGTCTTGCTTTGTGCATTACTAATTAAATCCGTAAAAAAATTTGATCGTAGATATTGGTGTAATTCCAGCGCATTTTTTTCCCAATTTTCTAGTTTTAAAATAGCCGCCGCTACGACATTATAAACAGTTTGAAAAGATGCCGTATTACTCTAAAACAAATTACCATATCGGCATAGACTAGGTTATTTTAATAGCTCTAAGTGTACACAATGTTATTAATTCCAAATATATTCTAAAAGAGTAACTGTAATGTGAACAAATTTTCAAAATTTTGAAGATTTCCCAAAAACTGCGGCTATAGAACTGGTGATTTTTCAAAATTTAATAGACTTATAGAAGTAGAGATGAGCTACAATTATGATGGTGGCTCAGTCCTCTAAGTTATTTGTGACGCCTTCTATAAATTTTTTGAAAATAGAAAATTCATTCCCTTTTATTTAATAAATGAAGAATGATAAAACATTTTTGAGATCAATTGCTTATTTGTAACATTAAAATAAAATTCTAAACGGGAATCATTTTCTTTTCTCTACCCCAAAGTTGCACTATAAGATTTACTTTTTTGTCTTTGGTATTTTTCAGTAGCAAGCCAACTTTTTTCACAAAATAAAAAAAATCTTTTTTTCTTTAAAAAAATTATTTTCTGTTTACAACACATTCACTGCCCACCGCGCAGCTTCTTTCTGCCTAGTCATTAATTTGCAACTAAGACTGACCACGTGGAGTTTGCGTGTAGGTTTAATATGCATTCTTTGTATACATTTTAAGAGGAGGTCCAGAAAGCTTATTTTAAGCTTTGTACTGAATTTTAATTAACATTGCAATTATTTACAGCGCAACAGGTAAATCCACGAATAAAATCCTGCAGTAAATGTGCTAACAACAGTACGACTTATTGCAGTAAGCTCCCAGTTTAGGAGTCCACGCGAAGTTTTTCGCGCAAATTTTCATTTAACAAAATTTGAAGTTTTAATTACCCTGAAAGAAAGAACATTCTCGAAACATTTTCTAAATTTTTGAGAACGAAAAATTACCAAATACGAGACTTACTAGATTGCTCATCAGGAATAGCAGAATAAGATTTTGTTCTTAATTTATGGGTACATTAACATTTACCTAATTTTCCCCTTCGCCCGGTTTATAAATAACTTACTTTATTTTATGATCTCTTGTATTCTTCAACTCTAAGCAATATTAATAAATTGTTTTTTTTCGTTTTTATTAAAAGAAACAAGTTCAAACTACCTTTGTATTCTCGCTGGTTTCCAAGTTCAAGATATTATAACAATAACGTTAGAATATAAAATATTATTTGAAAATTTAACAAATTTATTATTATTTAACGTGTGAGACAGAGACAAAACGCTTCGCTTATTTTTTCGAATTGTTGGAAATCAACTTTGAGACTTAAAAATTCAAAATGTACCAGCAAAACCCGAGGATATTGTATATTCTCAAATACACAAAGTAAGTAATCATGCGGATGTTTATTATTTTGTAATTACATCCATACCGAAGGTGATCAACGTCAACTAACTCAAAATTTGTATTATTTTATAACATATTTAATATTAGATTTATTTTCTGAAAGTTTGTGTAATGGCAGTTCAGAGAGTCCTAAACAAGATTATGCAATCAAGTTTTGAATAAAAAATTCCTAATACAAGTTTTCAATTTTTGGCATTGAAAAAAAATAACAGTAGGCTGAGCTTTTACATAATGTAAAGTTTAATATTCTATACAATTTTTTATACCCCATACTATTAAAAAAACAATTTAGATTGGGCTACAAATAACCAAACACTGTATAAACTGTAGACATATATTTTGCTTATCTTTACAAGAAACTGTAGCAGCCCGCTGTAGAAACGAATATGCGCTTTATATAATGGACGCGCAAATATTTGGCTTCTAGTAGCAGAGACCTCCACCACTAAAGTTGAGGCAGGCGGAAGAACTCCGTATTTAATATGAATATAGAATACAGATAAATGTGTAGATAGTGAAACCCGTGGACTATGCTCTCCGCTTTTTTGATTATGTTTATTTAACAATAACTAAGTAACTGAAGTAAGTAGCGTAGCGGGCCGCTGATCACAATCCTAGTATCGTCTAGCCTAGTCTAGATTTGAAATTCAAATCCTTTCCCCCTGTCTGTAACGACTCATTCAGTAACATGTCATACACCTTATTTATTATTGTTAGCGGTTTCAATGTTTCTGTAAAAGTCACGTAGGGTAATCGGGGCCATAAAGCTGCGATAACAGAGGAATGTATTAATTACATCATTATGTCTTTTTTAACAAATTTGCTAATAATTTTTTGTAAATATAAGCGTGGGGCGTAGTTCACGGGCCTTGCTAGTTTTATAAATTAATTTCCGATTGCTTTCTGAAGTGCCAACGTTTGGTTTGTTATTGCTCCGAATATTTGGGTTAGTGAAAATGTAGTCAAAACACCACAAATAAAATAAAATAAGTATAGCCGCAAGTAAACTAGAGCGGCTGTATTAAAAATTTATAAGCAAATATGGCTTGTAGTGTAACATTGTAACAGTGTAACATCTAGTAACCAATTTATTTTTTCACCGGTCTATATTTCTGGATGTAATTTTAGGAGTTAATTATTACTTATTAAGTAAAACTATACAAAATCTGTTATTTCATGCTTAATTAGGGTATTAACGTTAATTTATAGCTAACTACTATCTTTTCTTAAATACGAATGGTTAACCGTTTTAAAACGTTTTCTCGAAGCTTATGTTATTGTTTATTAATATCCCAGTAAGCGATTCTTTGCAGCCTCCTTCTTTCCTAGAGATGCCGTAAAATGAAAGTAAATCGTTACATAAAGTAAATTATAACAACACATCCCGACTGAATTTAAGCGACGCTTATTTACACACCAGAAATATTTATTTAATGCGAGTATAGTAGAAATTGAGATTACTATCGCAGACGTCTTACGCCGCTGAAGTTTGAATTCTGAAACGACGCATCAGTATTTCGCTATAAAGTAACCCAAGCATACTCTGTTTTTCCACTGGCCAATTAACATCTAAAACTGTAGTGATCTATATGTTCTTTATAAATACATGCGTGCAGACCTGGGCTTGCTTCGGCGGAGGCCCGATGGCAGCAAAAGCTGAGACAGATAGAAGGGATCCGGATTTATTATATAGATAGAGATGCAACAATACGTATATTTAAAAGTACACTCTACTCCTTTAGTGCCATACCCTATTCAGGGCATTGGCGACCTCTCTTTTTTTTGCCTGTGTTTGGTGGGCATATTTTGCACAAACAAACATAGGGGACCTACAGTTTTATATAGGCTCCAAACTATAGGAAGTGTATGCACTTTTTCTCCAGAGAGGTTTTCATAGGGAAAAATCAACCGCGCTGGTTTCCTCTTGTCTTGCGAGGGAGAAAGCCCAGGCCGGGAATCGAACCCGAATCTGCTGCATTGTTAACCCGCGCGCTGGCTTACGGCCGCTCCGTTTTCTATATTTTCAAGTTTAGCCCCACCAAATTGCATCAACCTATAAAATCGTTTGGTGAAGAGACAGTGTTATTATTCTGTAGACTGTTATAGGAACACTAAAAATCAAAGTATAGCAAAATCTAAATCTATAGAATGAACTTTATTTGTTACAAATACAAATGGGCCGGCGGGTGGTCTAGTGGTTAAAGTCCCAGGCTTTGAAACTAGACTCTCAATGGCAGTTGGTTCGACTCCACTGCTCGTCACTAATTTTTCTGAATAAGTTAAATCTGACGAGTCCATGGATGGTGTATGTAGGTGTGTATGTTGGGTTGCATGTCTTTCAGGGGTGGGGCATGTTAGACCGGTGAAAAGCCTTAGTGTGCTGAGCCCGGGTAAGGGGGTGGGATGGGAATCATGGGGTCGTGCTCACGCACGGCTTCATGATTCTTAAAAAAAAAAAAAAAAAAAACAAATACAAACACCCACATAAATCCAATTACGCTGAACACTTACTAGAACACAACCATTCAATGACATCTTATAACACCACACTTTTGTGATGATAAACGTAAATTAGATATACTAGAAGCTTTTGAAATTCACAAACAGTTAAAAACTGTACTGTTAATAAATGAACAAATTGATCTCTTAAATTCTCCTCTATTGGACATTTTGGAATTAAAAAACAAGTCATCTGCAAACGATTACCGAGAACAAGTCACCAAGTTCTACTGCTATAACAGCACTAACTGTTTACTTTCTAATATAACCTCTGACAATGGCATGTAAACATGTCGAAATACGTATAAGGTTAAAATAAATAAATATTGTTGAAGTAATAAAGTATTTTATGTACCTATAAACAATAGTTAATATAGTTTTCAATCTGTATGTGCTTAGTTACGAACAATAACCAAGCATCGCAATCTCACTAAAATGTTTTCAAAATGATATTATTCTTAAGTAAATGCGTAGTAAGTAAACCCGTAGAGATACATAGAGATTTTTATATTTTTTCAGATCAGTAATATGAAAAGTAAAATTGATTTCGAAAAGAAACCTGGCATTGTGCAGTGTATATAAAATGTGTTTTACGTTTTTTCAAAGCGATTAGTTACTAGTTTAATAAACTACAATAGTTGTCTTGCAAAGTTCGAAGGGAAAAGTTTCTCGACTTTGAAACGTTGTCAAAGCGAAAGTATTACAATCTTCATAGTTGGCATTGGAAAATACCTATTACCATCAATTTCTTATATTCACTAAAATCATGATACAAACAACTAAAAGTTGTTTTTAGATGTGTTTTTTGTCAAACACTATACCATAACACGTATAGTGCCAGTTCTCATGCTTCATTTAGCTATTGAGCATTAGCATTAACATTTAGTATTTTTTAATAAATTCTTCCGACTTACATAGGAATAGAACTAATTATAATGTTACTATGAAATATAATTTAAAAAATCGTTTAAACATCGCAATTTTAATTAGTTTTATTAAAAATACTAAAGAATTGACCGGTATTACAATAGTTTCCTTAATATTCCTGTTAATGCCTCTCCATTTAAAATAAAAGTACGTTGATGGTTATTTAATGTAAGACTTAGGTTGGTAGCCGATCTTTCTATACCGAGTATCGTTTTGAAAACGATCCACGGTAAATGACTACTTCAAATTAAAAATGTTTACGTTTTTCACGTCATTACTCTGACGTCATCCAAAACTAGATACATTCAACTATGCTAAAACGTTGCAAAATATCAAAATAGCTATACCCTTTCCAGGATTTTATCAATAAAATGTTATTTATCAGATTATAGCAATTATTCCGAACTTGTGCCTAACCCTGTATATAGAGCTATATCAGTAATGGCTAAAATAGCTCAACTGAAACAAAGCAACTTTCATTTAAAACGAGTGAGATTTTAACAGTGTGAATCGAGAAAAAAAGATAAACTTAAATTTAAAAAATTTAATAATTACTATTGCAAAGAAGAATTTTTGCAGTTCCTAAACAAGTGAACTGAGAAACAAAAACGCAAAAGTTTCCAACCAAACAAGTTGTAAAAATGTGCTAAACGGTACTGTAATCTATATTCAAATTTTCTTCTTACTTTAGTAATTTTCTTTTGTTAGTGATCTACATTCTCGCCGCATATTCGATTCCTTAATTAATTTTAGAATCATATCAGTTCTTTCGGTCAAGATATAAATAATTTATAAAACATAAACCGTTGAATTAAACTTGATTAAAGTAACAATTCTTTCAACACAAGAACACAACAACAACCGGATAACCCATTTTCTTTTCATGAAGCACGGTTTCTCAAATAAAAATTCTTTAAATTTGTTAAATCCATAACTGGGAAACGGATTGTAAGAATTTTATTTTGCTGTTAGCTAGTGTTTTTCAAGCGCTTTAATTTGATCTATCACAAAGAGTATGTTGCCATTTAAGGGATGGTTAAGGGATGAGTAGGCACTCAACAATTTTAATGCCATATTGTGGCCTTCATTGCATCCTGCAACTTCGCGTTTACAGCAGCTGAAAACCTTATTTTATTCTTTAGATATTTAAAATGATTCGTTTTAAGAAGGACACCTGGTATACAAACAAAACTGTTGGTGAACTTTTGGGTGTGTAGATCCTGCGTATCTAACGCGTGACTTTAAACTATGAAAAAAATAACGTACTTAAAGACGTACAATTGCCAAGAGCATTACTTTGCGGAAATAAGAAAGGTCACGGCTTCAAACAGAATTTTTTCAACCAAGGTTTGAACAGCGCTGTAGTTTAATTCTTTATCACAATTAAAAGGAAGCTATAATTTAATTACTGCTTTAAACAATTATGCACCACAATAATCAATATTATTTGTACATCTGTTTTTAGATTATCACAGCACCAATTACCAAAGGGAGTAGCTTTCTCAAATATTAACAAATTACAGAATGCAGACAGAACAGTGTATGTATATACTATTACTAAAACCCCTAGGCTACGCCTCCGTATTTTTGTAACTCCAAATGCTTCTTCCTCTGGCCCAAAAAACATACCCGGGAAAAACAGTAAAAACACCCTAAAAAACAACCCTGTAAATATCTTTTTAAAAGAAACATAAAATCATCAGGATAAACATCGTCCGAAAAAGTCCTTTCATTGCCCCATAAAACATTCTATCAAAAACAGCGAAAAATATGTTAATTATATTTAGCTGCACCCGGTAAGATAATCACATGAAAAAACGAAAAAAGTACAAAAAGCAGCCCCGAAAAAAACGCTAAAAGTCCGTCAATAGCAAAACCCGTAAAAAAAATTGTAGTATAAAAACCGTGAGATCATTCGAATAAAGAACCCCCGAAAAAATCCGATCACAGCCCTATAAAAAATTGCTTAAAAACCAGCGGAAAAAATGTTAGTTAAACTTAGCTGCTCCCAGAAAGAGAATCCTTTAAAAAAACGAGAGCCAACCTAAAAAAAACAAACCCGGAAAAAAAACTCTAAAAAACTTGTAATAAACGAACCCGTAAAAAATTTTAAGAAAAATAAACTCCCGTAAAAACATCAAGATAAACATCCCCCGAAAAAGTCCTTTTATAGCCCTATAAAAAATTGCTTTAAAGAAAGCGGGAAAGATGTTAGTTAGTGGAGTGCCTTAGAAAAATTTTCAAAATGTTTTGTATCTAATAAATACGCAAAAAGAATTTTGTTAGACATTTGCATATAATTCCAAAATGAAACTAGCCCCTACTCATATAAATGGATCAGCAAGGAACAAACCCGTATTTTTTCCAAGAAAAGCTCTTGTTAATTATACAGTAATCCACCTGCATGAAAATGGAGCTGCTTCTGTTTAGGAATTTTTTAGTAGTGGTTTTTTCCGCGAAATAATTTTACTGACATTATTTCACTGTATCCTTTTTTCAGACGTTTTTCTTCATCAGTGGTTTTCCCAATGTTTTTGTTGTGAGCCCTTTTCAGAGACATTTTCACATTAAACCGAAAATGATTCAGAGAAGCAGAAAATATAGCTTTTATCGCATGCTATTGGTGTAATGTTTTGGCTATTTCGTGCTGCTCTTACTGCTGATATGGCGAGACTGAAATTTCGACCGACAGTGCAGACGTATACAGTATTTAGCAGTTTTTGGTGTTACGCGATATTTTGTAATACATTAAACCTTTAGTAGTAAAACAGATATATGTTCCTTGTATAACGTTCTTTATGGGTGAAATATGACGTGCAGACAGCGTTAGGCGAAGGTTGCGGGTTCAGTTAGTTACTTTTAAGTCATTATAGCGTTTGTTATGATTCCAAATAGTAAAACCAATGAAGTGCGGTTATATGTAAACATTACCCTAACATTGTCAAACACACGATTGCATTCTTGTATAATGTCTGCGCGGCGCCGTACCTTTAGCGACGAACAATGTATTCCCAAAACACTGCCGATAAAGTGGACAATTATGCAGTTTATTGTCGATAAACTTTGCATTGATGCAAGAGACCGTCTAGGCTAAACATTAGACTTTCACGGGCCAGCGGGTGGTCTAGTGGTTAGAGTCCCAAGCTCTAGAACTAGACTCCCAACGGCAGTAGGTTCGAATCCTCTGCCCGTCGGAAAATTTTCTGAATAAGTTAAACCCGGCGCGTCCATGGACGGTGTGTGTGGTGTGTATGTTGGGTTGCATGTATTTTCGGGGTGGGGCATGTTAGACCGGTGAGTAGCGCTAAGTGCGCTGAGTCCGGTAAGGGGGTGGGATGAGAATCACGGAGTCGTGCTCACGCACGGTCTCATGATTCTTTAAAAAAAAAGAAGACTTTCACAACGTTTAATTATTGGATTAGATACTTAAACAGCTATTTAGGACAATGCTCTTGTATGTTTCACTTATCACTTCAATTAAGAGAACAACGTAAAAAAATCATAAACTTATTTCAATAGATCACCGCTCTGATACAGTTACGATGCAAATTCACATTTAAAAGTAGACAATTTTTCTAATACTTTGTTATACTTTAGAAAATGTTGTTTACCATATTAGCAGAAGTATTTTTGTATTAACGTTTTAGGTGCCGACAGTGACCGCACTAATCGTAGCATTTTACCAATAGCGAACCAAAAAGCAAATCAGCATACGAGCCCACTCAGCTGTATACTGTACTGTAGCTAACGAAATTTTCTATTTTTTTGAATAGAAAACAAGTTTTTCATCTTTCGAAAAAACTTTTTGAGATTAAAAACTCTCAGGGACCAAAGAAAAAATTCGTTGGGTTAAAATTGGATTGGATGGGGAAAATTACTCCTTCTCAATACCGCTGCATCTAACAATAAGGTTGTAAATATTATTCTACTATCACTCTTGAGCAATTTAAGTTAAACAGAAATGTTTAATTGTTCCTCGTTTACTAAATAGAAAAAAATGCGTTTTCGGTTTTCAAAAATTCATAAAAGAAGTCACAGAGGAAACTACAACCAAATTGTAGCACATACCTAGCTCTAGCTCAAACAAAAATTCAGTTTATAAGCAATACTTGTTTAAACATTTTTTAAATTTTGAAGATGTGTTGTATCACAGTTCTCATATTTTCGAAAATTCGCCTGCATAGCAACATTCTATCTCTACATATACATTAGGTTGTGAATCTTATTCTACTATCACTCATGAGCAACTTAAGATAAACAGAAATGTTTAACCGTTCCCCGTTGACTAAGTTTAAAAAACATGCTTTTTCGGTTTTCAAAAATTCATAAAAAGAGTCAGAAGGAAATTATTAGACTGAAACTGCAACAAAATTGTAGCACATCTCTAGCTCTAGCTCAAACGAAGCTTATAAGCAATATTTGTTTGAACAGTTTTAAAATATTGAAATGTGTTCACAGTTTTCATATTTTCCAAAAATTCTCCTGCATAGCAACATTCTATCCCTAGGTATAAGGCGATTACGATACTAAATTTTTATCCGATCGATTGACTCGTTTATTAGTAATAAAGTGTTGAAATCAAAGATGTTAAAAACAATTGGATTGGCCACCATTTAAGCAAGAAAGTTTGGAAAAAGCACTGATTTTGCTCTAAGGTAATAACTAATAAGTGCTATTAGAGTCCGTTTCTAAACTTGAAACATTCGGTTTTCAAACAAAATGCTACAAAAAAACTGTTCGCTTTCGGTTTTAAATTTTTCCTAAGCTTAACAACTCATCCCTTTGGGAATTATGAAGCGCATCAGACACATACTTATCCAGATATTTTAAAGTCCCGATTTTTGAGTTTGTAGATGTCTAAAACTTCTATTTACGTTAAAATCGAACATTGTTGTGAATACAATAGTTCCCTATACAGAAAATATAGGACATTAAAAATACCTCACATCTTTAAGCTTATGAACGTAAACGGTTTAAAAACTTAGTGTTTATAATTAACGCAAAACCACTTTATTGAAATTGTAACCTTATTTGACTACAGAATTGGTATTTAATTGAACTCAGCTTAATATATACATTTCTCTCAATGCAACAAAATTACATACAATGTCACCTACTGTTTACAATGTCACTGTCACCGACTGCAGTTCAATACTCCATTAAACACCAACAGTTTTTATTTCTTTAGCGTATATTAAACTTAAAATGGTTAGAAAAGTTTCAAAGTATCACAAGCAATTTTTAGACCAACTGCAGAACATGCTTTGCTTGAAAAAAGTTGACGTGATGTAAACTTTGGTAGGTAGTACTTAGGCTCTATTTCAAGAGGTTTAAAAACATTACTCGCAATATATTACGAAATCTCGAGTGTTTCTGTAAAAGTAAGGCGGTACAAATACGTGATTTCAAAAGGTGCCCGGCGGTAGTAGTAGGAATGTTAAACGCAGTGAAAGAAACATTAACACTATTAATTCTAAACGATTGTTAAGGAGTAAACATTAACGATAAATCATTATTGCTATAATTTCTTGCAATCACGAATTTCAACTGAATACAAACGGATCTGTTTTAATTGCTTCCAAATAATTGTATAGCTAAGGATCCTGTTTGGGTTATGGAATTTAAAATTAATTTACTGGTAATGATAAAAACATATTTATTAGTTTATTGTGACTAAAAACGATTATGTATAGAAATACTAGCAATTACTCAAACTTTATGTCTTTCTAGAAGAATAGCTAATTGTCGTCACTTTAGACGTAAATATGTCTTAATAGTATTCTGCATCATATAGCCTGAAAGAATGCGAATTACTCATTGCTAAAATAATTCAAAGTAATATAATTAAGATATGTGAATTGGAAGTACCAAATATGTTAGTCAATTTGTTTAAATTAAACTGCGATCGGAAATCCCCTGTTTTTAAAAGATATGCTAATTTTAATAAACAAATTAACACATACTGCTAGGCGTACATGGCAAGTTTTTTAAAAATAATAAACTCTAAGAGGTAGTAATAAACCATAACAAATTAGTGCGTTTCTGGACTATAACACTTAACAATAATATGTAAAATAACGAAATTACAAGGGGCATAAGATTTTTACGGTTTCGTCTTAACCTATCGTTGAAATCACCAGTAAGTAAATTATACGTAAACGTAAAATTGCGAAATTTTTAAAATATAATGCTTAGAAAGCAGTGAATTAAAAATTCAGTAGAAAGAGGAAAAGCCTTGACAATAAATTAAAGATGCAACTTGCAAACTTGTCAATTTTTTATGTAAACAGAAAAACCTACTCAGCATAAAATTCGTACTATCCTCAAGTTTTTGAAGAATCTAGTTTTTTCTAAAACAAACCTTATACGAATCATTATCGTTTATTCGTAGTTATCATCGTAACCTTTTAAGACAATTGTCTTAAAAGTTAACTGTTATTATTGCTCTTGTAAACGACGTATAAGAAAATGATTTCCACTTAAAAATTACGAAATTGGAGCTATGATTCGCTGGCCAGATGTTGAAATTTCAGAAGAACAACAACATAAGAAATATGTAATAGACGTAATAAGCTCAACCTTGCCTCCACGCGACCTCTGACTCGTGCTATCGGCACACCCACGCTACTCGCCAATGCCGGCCCGGAGCGCCCGGACTCCGGATTCGCAACCGGTCAGTGGACGCGCGGTAACCAACAGTGAAAGCACAACTGTGTCAGTGCAGCGTGTGTGCTGTGATTACAATGAAGCTCTATTATCTTGCCGCCTTTTTGGTTAGTACATTTCGTTATTTCTTGCTTCTTTTAACATAAGTTGGTAATGTCAAAACGTATCTTATTTGTTCTTTAAAAATTTAATATTTTGAGTGTTGGCATGTTGGCTACAACTAACAACTAAGTATTAATTTGCGTAAAAATGTGACTAAGGTTAGTGAGTTTCCATTTGAAAAACCAAAAAACATTTATAATATAATCGTTGTATTTGTCGGTGTGAATGTTAATTCAACATTTGACAAATGCTTCGGCAAAACTGACAAGCAATAATAATTAAAATAATGCAATTAATTAAATTCAATCAATATTAATTGATAAAAGCAGTTACATCTACGGGACTAACTGTTTCAAATCTTATTGCTTAAAAACAATTATTAAGTTTAAATAGTTTCAATTTAATATTTAACAACACATATTTGCTTTAGCAAAAATCTTAACAAGTTTAAATAATTATTTAAACAAGGTTTCAATAATTATTTTGTTTACTGTTATGCAGTGGTATTTACAGCAACACTTCTGACAAGATTAATATGGTAAACATTTTTACAACCACGTGAACATTCGTTAATAAATTTATAAACAAAAAAACATGTACAAAATTGTTAAAAACCTTATATTAATTTTTTAGTGAGGAAAATCTCTTAATTCTAGCCTGTAAAACCGTTTAACAATTTGTCACTTAAAAATTCGAAATTGTTCCTAGAAAATCCGTCTGCATTAAAACTAAAAACAACAAATTAATTATTATATACCTGAAGTTTGAAACTTTTTATGTTAAAGAAGGTTAACAGATATCAATGGAATAAAAAATAAAAATTTAAATAATTCGTATGAAGATCAAGATCAAAGACCCTCCATTGCTTATTCTTGATCTTCACCGCCTAAATTCTTTATAAATAAAATAACCATTTTTAAAAAATCTAATTTTAAAAAAAACAGGTTTTTATTACAGAATATAAACTACCTACATTTTTTTTAACTCTTTGTAAATATTTTCTGAAACTAAAAACATGAAATCATTTGAAATATTGTAATCATCAAGAATAACGTGTGCTAAAAAATATGTTGGTTAATATTTTGTGCAGAATCAGGATGTAATAAAAACTACTCAGTGAAGTTTAACAATTACAAAACCATTACTATTACTCTTCTGACAAGTTTTTTATAGCTTACAAAAGTATTGCTTCATTTCCAAATATGTCGTGTTGTTAAGCAAGATATTAATTAAAATTGCACACATCTTAGGTACCTACCTAATAAAAATTATACTGTGTAGGTGAGAGTCATATTTAGTTATCAGAAAAAGATAGAATGTTTAGAGTTGTAATAACAGGTCTAATTGTGAACAAAAACCAAAAAATCATTTTAAAGTTGTCGTTTCACATTTGAGCCATATCAAAATTTTTTTGCGTTTTTTTTGCGTCATATAAGGAATAATAAATTATTAAAAAGACAATAAAAGAGAATACTCTTAAATTTAAAAAATATCGTTACATTTTGTAAAACTTAACACTAGTTACTTCAATCGCAAAAAAGATTATTTAATACCTATCAAATTAAACATTACCATAGCTTATTTTTAAGTCGATTTTTCTACTTTAATTTGCACGCCATAGTTTTTGCTTTAATAGCCCAATCATTCTAATTTACAATTTAACTACTTAAATTATATAGTTCCACTTTACGAAAAAACATGTTTATATTTTTGATTGCATAGATTGTTTTTAGTTCTTGTTACATTTTATTTCTTTGTTTTATTGATCATAAACCTGTAACCTGATTAAAAAATTTACATTTATACAATCTTTGTTCTTGCTTGTGGAGGACAATAAATAAATCTGCCCACTAATAAGTGTAGTTGCAACAGTATCACCTTCAGTTGCATCCACATTAGCAGTTTATAAATAATGTCGACGTGATAACTTATAATTACTAGTTGTGTTGATCGTTGTACTGTTGCATCTCTATAAAAAAGTTATCTGGTATATTAATTGTCAAATTACAAGCTTTAATTAAGCATCGTTAATAAATTTCTACATGAACGTCTAATTATGATTTCTTTATGATACGAGTTGTTGAACATAGTGGTATTTAACATTTTTTTCAAATAAGCTATTTCAACCTATTCGTGATATTTGTGTGTTATTACCGTTAAGTAACATTTTCATGAACAAAAATAAATTACTTATTTATCAGCTTTTATATAGTCAGATTAAACAACAATCTTTTACGTAATAAAACGTGAGAAAAAGCAGAAATGTACTGTACCACTTATTTAAGTGCACTGCAATTAAGATATTCATTCAGACATCATTGAGTAAGACAGAAATTAACGTTAGTATAAAAAATGTACCTATAATCATTTTCTCTGAGTGAAATTAGTCATTTAGCCATGCAAATCGCCAGTTAACAGTAATTAAGTAAATAACCAAACATCTTGGAATTTCCTACATTATTATACTTTAATTCGGCGCAGCATTATATCCATACAAGACATTGATTTAAAAAGTGAAACTATGTATGAAAGCTGTAACAGAATCTGATAATTAAATAATCAACGCAACAAAAACGCAAGGGAGCACGAAAATTTCAACTCGTGCATAGATTGATGACTTGCTCATTTTAATAACGTGTAACCACTTCATTTGACACAATATGGTAGGTATTTAGACCCAACTGCTAATTGACCATTGATGTCAGAGATGTAGTTTAATACAGTTTTAATCGGTTATCGATAAAGTAACATGCAATGAAGGAAACAGCCCAAATTGTATATGTAAATCGGTATTATTTAATCTAATTTGAAATACAAATCGCGCTAACGCGGAAAACCTAATTTTAGAAGTAAGTTAATACTACATGTGTTACGTTACGCTTTGGTTATAATAAGAATTTTATATAAACTTTTAAAATAGACAAAATTCTTGAAACTTATGCAATTTAATAGTTAGAATGGAGTATGTATTAATTAATTATAATTCCCTGGCCTAAATTCTAATAGGAAAACTTTTATCCACAAGATGTAACAATCTGGAATATTAAAGCCAGTGACTATATAATACTAAAATACTACTGACATGGTTGACTGCGTTAGGTTCTGACTGGTTGCACTACTCATGTAAACTCGGAAGACCCTTAAAAATATAATTAATGTAGTTAGAAGCTAAACGCTTTTTCTCGCTAATAAATTATATATTATTATAAATAAATAAATTTGAAAAAAAAAATATACAATACCAAATTTTATGTCGATATGAAAACTTAACGTTTGCGTATACAAAAGTTAAACTCACATTTTTCAAAAATCGTACCAATTGCCGCTTTAAAGCTAGACCATTCTGAAAACAAACGTTGGATTTATTTTATCATTCTTTATTAAAACAGACTGTGAAATCCGCAAAATTTCATGTGAAAAATAAGTGATACTATAACAACTTATCACATTTCCATATCCGGTTCCGCATTGTTTTTTCCGCTGTATATTCGTTACCAGTAGAAAATTGACCCCACTAGTTTCTAAGCTTTTAAGCGTCATGAACATCCATACAGACACTTTTGTTTTAAATATTATTTTTTAGGTTTCTTCAAAATTGTATTTCAATGAAAATTGATTTACTCACGATTACAATACATTTCCACAATAAAAGTACGGAATAGGAAAACTTAGGAAACTGAAATAAATATTTTTGAATTTGAAAATTTAGGCCTTCAAGCATCCCACAACGTGATTTTCAATAAATGTCTGAATGTGACTGGGTAGTTGGGTGTGTGCGGTTTCTATCTGCCGAACGGAAGGGCCGATATCGATGAGCTTCAGAATGAGGGTTGTGTTAAAAATCATCGAAAAATAAGCTTTGAAAAAAAAACGAAACATGGAACAGAAGTAAATCTCCTGCATTTTTTCAGAACTTTCTGGCTTAAAAATTCGGCCGTGCGTTTTTTTTTTAATATTTGGACAATCAATCAATCAAAATTTATTCATAAAGACCTACAAGGTATAGAATATTACGTGTATAAATAAAATTACGTGTATAAATAAAATAAAAACAAAACAAAACAAACACTCAAATATAAAACAAATATAAGATAAATATTATAAAATATAAAATAAATCAGTTAGAGAACTGTAAGCCAAGCACAACTCAAATACTCGTCTATAGTATAAAATGAATATTTGTATAATAACTTATTTAGCTCTTTTCTAAATTTAAACGCGTTAGGAATTGCTTTAATGTTATGAGGCAAATGATTGTATAGAATAACGCTCTTATACGAGAACTGTAATTTGAAAATATTATCCAAATCAAAGAAACTTGCTGTATGGCCACACAATTTATATTTATTTTGTAGAGTTAGGAATGAGTAATGTTCCAGTTCACTAATTCCTTTGTGATGCTTTCTATGAATTTTTGTCAAAAATGCCCTCTTATTTAAGAAAAAAACGGGAACCACAAAACTTTTCTGTTGAAACTAAATTGCTTATGAGTGATAGTAGAATAAGAATTACAATTTAATTGTTAGGTGGGGCAATATTTGGAGAAGTAATTTTCATCTCCTACCTAAATTTTAGAAAACGAATTTATAGCTCTGTTTTCAATTTTCTTTAACCCCAAAGAATATTTTTCCAAACAAATTAAAAATCGATTTTTTTCAATAATACATGCCCACAGGTTACTGCCAAACGCTATGCTAGCCAAGTCGGCAGCACCTGCACCGGTGTGATTTTACAAGTCACTGCTTTCCCATAAAACGTTAATACAAACATACTTTTGAAATATGATACAACAATTTATATGTTAAAGGACATATAGTAAAAAATTGGCTGAAGTTTTGAAAACAAATTATAAAAGTCTTGGCGTTTATTTTTATCTTTGACGTAGTTAACAGTATTTAGTGTTTATATTTACTTTTTTAGTAGATTCCCTATTTATCAACAGTTTAAAATTTATTTATTAGTGTTTTTTTAATTAATATTTATTAGCAACAAAACCAGTTTAATGGGTTCATCTTTTGCATTAATAATTTTGCGTAAATTTGCATAAACAATTTCATGATTTTCTATAATTAAAAACCACTTTTCTGAACAAATTTAAAAGGCATATGCATTTTGAAAACGCTTTTAATTATTATAATAGTTAAATATTTTGGTAAACACAATTAGTCAGGTAAAATAGATTTATACAAATTCTTGAAATTCCTTATACCTACTTTCAGTGCATAATATTAACTCCAGGTGGTGTCTAAACACAAACAAGTCAATGTTAAGGACGACTTCTATATCGAGATTTCGTCCTAGAATAACTTTTATATTTAAAAGAATAAATTAAAGAAAGACGGGTCTGTTGCCGAAAACATTAGTAAATAACACTTAATTTAAAACACATAATTAAAAAGTTTTAATTTTAATAAATGTTATACTGAAAAAATTGTTCTAACACATTAATTAAATAACTTCACATTAAATATTTTCATCACATAAAAGTAAACATGGCGAAATTAAATCAGTCTTATTAATACAACGATGACTTTTCATTGAGTTATGGTAATATACGTCAAATATTGTACCAATATTACCTCAAGAAATAATAAAAACAAATATTCGACGCAAAAACAATTATAAACAATTTGGAATGATGATGGTACTAATATCCTATTGTGTTATTCTAATTTAACATCAAATAAGAGATACTAATGTAAACAATTTTTCAAATATCGACACTTGTTAGAAAACAACACTATATCATAGTTGAAGACTTTACATCAAGCGAAAACGTTAAAAAATTAATACTAAGTGCAGTGTGCTCATTACGTCCTTGACCGTGTATTCTTTATGGACTGTTAATCAGTGCCGTGCGAATCAAACCGATTAGTAAACTACGGAAGCGAAATCCAATTATTTTGTATTGCAATTATTGTGACTTTTTTAAACGCATAATTGGATAGTTTAATTCCACAGCAGGATCTGCTTTTTATATGGAATGACTTTCCCACTTTTAATTTGGTACGAGTTTTTTCATCTCTCCCTTCTCACGTATTTAATTTATTCTGTTGTAATTTTAATTTATCTACTCATTAAAAAAAAGTAAAGGTACAACATGTAACATCAATGACAATAATAGGACATGTAAATCAACAAACGAACATTTGGGAAGGTACGTACTTGTATGAATGACACACATTCTGCGGACTACAAGAATGATTAGAAATTTACGCACCTACTTAATGACTAAACGTTGCCGCAATCTGACGTCAGTTAGATTCCGTGCATTGTATTTTTATATGGTACTTCATGAAAGCTTCTGCACATTTAAGAGTAAATTGCGGTTTTGCATTTTGGAATTTTATTCAGATCACGTATATTTTCTCTTTTTGCCATTTTATGTGAGAAAAATGCATTTCACTTTTACTTTTATTCTAATCACATAATTATTGCAAGTTAAAAATTTTTTTTACTTTCCTCCTAATGGCACCGACATGGCGTTCTTATATTACGCATTTGCTGCCATTTGAATGTAAGTTGTAAAGCATTGACACAGTTTTATCAATATTTCCCATGTGGTTTGTTTATCACACATGTACAATATCCATAAACACAAACCTTACACAATAATCTTGGTTTACAATAAATTATTAACATTTGCTTTTAAAATTCAAAAAGTATTGTTGACCCGCTCTTAAAAAATCTTCAATGTGTAAATTCAAGACAGTAATAAGAATAATTCCCATAACATGCGGGGTGTGTAAATACATATTAAATTTTTGTATCCTTTTAGGATACAGAGCGACGTAATAGTATAATATCGCGATACCACATCATCTTTACGGCCTATCGGAATAGATAGGTATCATCATATCCTACTCGCAAAAAAACTTAAAATAAATTATATTTTAACTACAATATTCTAATAAGCAATTGCAGTTTTCGTTATGCTGTATCAGTATGCATTAACAAATAATTTATGAGACGACCTGTTACGATGACCCGAAAAAACAAAATGTTAACATTCTAACCTTACTTTCTACTACGTTTTCTACTCGTACATGATACGAATTTTATGAATAAAATATTCATTTACTATATTTATAAAGAAGAGGTTAAGAACATATTTAAGAACAAAAACAACAAATCCATATTAATTTTAGCATCTACTAACTTATAATTTACAAATTTATGTGGTCAACAGCTAATCTATACAGTAAATCTCCAACTGTCTCACCACGACGACGGACTCTTGCATGTCGACACAATTTATCACCATAACACAAAGACAATCTTCTACATATCCACTCAGTTTATTGATTGTTTTTAGTGAATGTTTATGTTCCAGTCACCGGTTTTGGTATAATTTGGTTATTTATGGCTCTAATTTAATTCTGCAGGATCGGTAACAATAAACAGTAAACATCTTCCGTTCAGTGTAACTATTGCAGACATGGGAATCTCTCAAAGCACATTCTATATAATAGTCTTTAATAATAGAAAATTGGTATAATAAAAGCACACAGAACATTATTACAATTTTATTAGCAACAGTATTCATTACTAAAACTGCCATTTTTAGCCACTCATTATTAAAAAGCTGTTGGGCGCTCTAGCTACAGTAACAAACGCACTCATTTACGTTACAATAAATCAATGGCAAATTAACTTATAAAACTAGCTGAACCCATGAAATATGCTCCACGACATTCTCTTATGTAATTCTACTAAAACTATATCTTTTTAAATAAATTAAATGACGTAGTCTTTCAATGACACTCATGAAATTATGATTTTCTGTAATAAAATGTGCAAAACTTAAACAAAATGCAAAGTGTTACACATCGGTAGAAGTTATAGCAAATGTGACAAAAAAATTAGATTCGGCATAAAAAAGTGTGTGTGCACTATAGCTCCAATTTATTTTTAGATTGATAGTGAACATAAAATTTCTCAACTTTTCTTTAATTTAAGCGTGGACGTATCTCTTTAAATAGTTATCAGGCAATTTGATACAACCGGTATATGTGGATATAGACTAGGGTTTCGATCCGCAGTCTGCAACGCTACCTACTTCATTCGCTTATTTATTATTTAAACAGACAAAAAGAGGGGCATAGCCCACGGATTCCACTAGTAGTGTATTATTAACTTTACTTATAAAATGCACGATAAAACCATATAAAGCATAAATTTAAAGATGTAAAACAGCGTAATTGGCACAAAAAGAGGATCATATATATTTGTAAAATGTTATTATTTTTTATTTTAATTTTGATTTTGTTATTCAAGTTTCATCAAATGCTCAGATGACTTCTAAGTTATTGTTTTTGTATATTGATTCTGGATCCCCTATACCGTCTCGTCTATTAGTGCCAACAGGACCTGACCGCTGCTTACTTTCTTCTTATTACCGAAAACATCTCCGCAACGAGATACAGATGAGATCATACAAACCACTGCAGACTAAGCCCCTCGAATTATAATCATATTATTTAACTAATATCAAGCTTACAAATTTTTATTGCACCTGACATTGTAACGGAGCAGATATCTGGAAATTGTTTTATTACCTAAAATTATTTTATTAACATAGGTTACGCAATCGCTGTTAATAGGAATCAAGGACAGACATTTATTAAACTACGAATCTGTTTAACACAGCCTTTATTCGCACATAGACAAGTATACGTTGAATTTTCTATAGTTAGAAAAGTTTCAAGTTGGAAAATTAAAATTTAAAACATGAATGAACGTACCCAATTTAAAGGTCAAGTAGGAAAGTTTATTTTAACGATTATTTCATGTCGCTCTCGCTAAGTTGGGACTGTACTTCAAAAGAATAAACATTAACGCAATTAGTTAGTATTATATTAAGTTCCATATTTATTTCATAATCGCTGGCTCTTTGCATATTTAAGAATACACAATACTGCGGTATCCATTAGTACATGTCCTACATCTTGACACAGTTTAGTTCTTATTTTTTAAATTGCCAGAAAAAGAGTACTGCTTACAAGTTGCGCTAGTACTGTATTCATTCTTTTCGGTGGTTTATGAGCAAACATGCAATTGATTTTGAAACTTTAGTGAATTTTTTGTAGTAACTACATATTTTTCAGCAATCAATTAGCAGTAATCAGTAAACTTGATAATTTTTACTTTAAATTGTGATTTCAGCTAAATTTCGAATTTCTGATTTTAACGGAAATGCACGTTTCAGAGTCCAAAGAACCCAAATGAATGTTTTTAAAAAAATGCCTGCCTGTGGGTGGGTGGGTCGTGAGTGGGTATGTACAGTCATACTATCTTCAAAAAAAATATTCCTCAAACACTGCCACACTATTTTTAAACTTTGTGAGCCGATAGAGCTTACAGTAAACTACAAATTTATTTTTTACTATTTTCCCAAATTTTACAATAACTAGGAAATTTTGAAAAATTACAAAGCATTAATTATTTATATATAAAAACGCAAAAGCCAATCGCTAACTTTAAACAGTTTAATAGTTTCATTAAATTAGTTTATTAAGATTAACAAGAATTTTCAACTTTTAAAAAATTAATGAAAAAAACGATACTTTTTTTGTATCATATGGTTTTCCGGAAGTTACGTGATTTTTACCACGGCTATCAATTAGCTCTTATTTAAAAAAAAAAGTATATTTCAATCTTTGCATGTTTTTGATAACTCTTTAACTAAAGTATTCATAGCGATTTCTAATTCGAAAACCGAAGCGCATCTACTCAGCTGCAAATCGGGCGGTTACGTGCTCGCATGCGGTTTAGCCAAAATTATCGTAGCTTACTGATCTTATACGGTATGCGACATCCCATTGCAAATCTGTTGCAAGTTCAAATCGCCACTGGGACTTCACTTTTTCTTTTATTCTTAAAACCTTTTTTCTTGCTTTAATTTTTGGTGAAACAATGTTATTCAGTAATTGATTGTCGCAAGACTACTTAAAACGTAAAAAGTATGGGTAAGTACCAGCAACCTGTTTCACCCATTCTTAGTCCAGTGTCTGAGTTACATACTACTACTTGCAGATTATTTCAAAACGTTCTTTTAGATATGATTCAAAATCGCAATTAAACTGTAAATTTCTCCATTTTAAGCTTTTAGCTTAAGATAGGGACTATCTTCGCTTTACAGCGTGCTGCTGCTGACAGACCATTTTACAAATTATTGAGTATAGTTACGTTTACACAGATGATCATCATTTTAGTAAAAACGGGCAACTAATGAGTACTACAAGAGAGAGTGACAGTGGGGCAGGCCAAGTAGGGATTTACGAATACTGTAAACTTTAATTTAAAAAATTCAGGTGTTCATAAATATTTTAAACTTATTGAAACTCCAGTCAAATAGTGAAGATCTGTACATTCCCTAAATAAAAATTGTGTATCTGCTAAACACAACTTAATTTTACAAAGTATACAAAGTGATATAGTTCTAATTAATTTGAGGCTCTTTTTTGTGTACTTCAATGTAGTATAAACTATTTTATTACTTTAATTGTTAAAAATTATAACTTTTACAATTTTTTTACAACTACCTATAAACCTCGCAACAAGAATGTTTTTTGTTATATAATACGTAATGCTAACAGTATAAGTTCTTTCGTATACATGTACACTCGTAGTACATAATATATAGATCATTCAACTGTACTATTTAAAAATTATTGATAGTTTTAAAACCATTTTCAATTTTATTTACATTAGTTAGTGTTGAAACGCTTTTTTAATATAATTTGCTATATATAAAGATGTGTAATTTTGTTAAAATATCATTTAGAACATTGTTTTCAAAACAAAAATTAAACTAAGTATATTTGGCAGTGACGTCCCATAAATTGGTCTAATAAAATTACAATAGCAAACTAGTCATCTGATTGTTTATAGACAGGAGGTTCCTCAAATATACATCTATCCTTTTTCAACATAAAAACATTTGTTTCGAAAATAATGTTAGTTTAAAATAAATAAACTTAAACTTTTACATTTACAGAATACAAAACTACGTACATATACGTTTTGAAATCTTAATGTCAGAAATTTTTTATTTCTTTGCTAAATTTAATTTATAGTTGCAGTAGACATAATATTGTGAAATATATGCAAACATAGCTTATAAATAAGAGTTGACAAGACAAAATAGTAATAATTTTAAATATCAGGGCTCAAATAACAACCAAAATCCGCAGTCTTAGGAAATTTATTTACATCCTACCGTTTTCTCTGTAAATTTTATACCGTCTACTTAAATAAGGTCTATTTTATTATTTATTATCAATTAAAAAACAGCTTTATTATTTACTAATTGGTTCATTGTATTATTCTATAATCAACACTTCAAAATTTTTATACTGTTATTGGGTATTTGTTATGAACCTTAACCTTGTATTGAATGCTTAATTAAAAAAGTGCGTTTAATTAAAACGCGGCAATATTAACATATATCCCTGCAACAATTTCTTTCATTTCTGTAAATTATTTTATAATTGCAATAAAGCTGATTATGATTACGCTTTTTAGTTGATTTAATGATGCAACTGTCCTTATTACCCCATATACGTTGGTATCCAATTTTTAATATTTACGGCTATTTATCCAATTAAGATTAATTATATGCAGTTAAAAATTATTACATAAATTAATTAAACATTGTAATGACTATCTTAGTCTAGTGCTGCTACTCAATTTTCTAACGTTTGTAAGTCGTATACAAAAGAAAAATAATTCGTTCATAAAATTTTCAAAAAAGGAAGTTGAACCCGGATTTAGGAACTGGGAGGAGAAATATTTTCATTATAATAACCAGTTTTGAGCCGTGAATTTTAGAACAACCAAACAGAAACATGTAAAGCTTGAATTTTATTAACAACACGTATTTGCGTATGTTTGTTTACAATACAACACAACAAGCACTTAAATCACATGGTGATTTTCTAAAGGAAATACAAAAAAGTGGAAATAATAAAAATAGCCTTAAACTTGTCAAATTAATTATTGAAGCATCGTATACATATATGGCCGACTTCCTTAAATAAGACGCAAATTTTGGTAACCAAGGCTAGCAGCTAAACAAAATGTAAACAAAAAAAGCTTTTTAGTTACCTACTGCCATAAAATGTAGATCACTAAGCACAATAAAAATAGACTCTTTTGGCCCTGAATTCTACAATGAAAACTATAAATCACATCCGGCTACTCTTTACAGTGATGTCGTAGGCCCAACGCATATTTATGTGTTAAGCTACCCACTATAATAAATAAAACACATTTTAGTACATATCAACTATAAATATTTTATTTGTGATTTCTAATCGTTTTATGAGAAAATAAAAATTAATGAGTAATTCATGTTAACTGCTGCGAACGGAAGTCGCGAAATTTGTCCTCATAACCCAATAACATTTCATTCAATACAAAGCAACTATGTCCAGTTGAAAATTATCACCAAAAATATCTCTATGCCTGGTTATAATGCAAATGCATACTGGTTTAGCTCGCATGCCACTTTTACTTTCAACGCTTCAGGTTATTCTCATGAAAGACAAAAATACGTATCTAGTTTACTTTGTAATTACCTGTAAGTGCTTTTATGGCAACTTATGAATTTCTAGGTGGAAATGAATATAAATCGCCGCAGCAGTAGCAACTTTTTGGAATAAGTGCATAAGTTGTAAACAAACAAATTGAAATTATTACTGCTAATTAGAGACCTTGAAATAAGATCAAGTTTTTGTGTTTAAACAAATAATGTTACAAAATAGAAGTAATTATTATAATGTTATGATAAAATTATGCACAAGTTCGCATAGTTTTACTTATTCGAATACAAAACTGGATTTTTCTCATAAATTGTAAGTAATTACATAATTAGCTATGTGGTAATTGGTAATGTCGGCAAAAAGCAAGTAGCAAATTAGGAGAATTTACGTTAGACTAGAAAAAACAACAAAATACCCAAAGCAAATTTCTGCAGATACATTTTGAACTTTTCTCATTTATGTTCTTGAAAATAAAATGCTGCTGACGTATGTTTCTTATATGAATTCAAAAAAATTTAGAAGTACACATATGTAATAAATACCAATACATGATATTGTTATTACAATATTTTTTTGAATATCTAAGCTTTCCTTGTGATTTTATAATATTTCCAAAAAATTTATCAACCCATGTGTAAAAAAACGTATTCAACAAAATTTGTATCAAAACTATACATTTCTGCAAAATGCTGTTGCTTGACATCTCATTAAAAAGAAATATTTAATTTTAATAAATGTTTTTATTTAACAAACAAATTTTACTAAGTAACATATCTTGTACACAAGAATAATGGCTACATTCATATCTAAATACACCAATTAACTACTGTTTTCATTATGCAAGTGTTGTTTTTAGTAGCAACACTTTTTGTGAATCCTAGTCATCATTTATGACCTGTAACCTTGTTACACTCATAAGTTACATAACTGACGTAAGCGTGTATCGAAATAACAAGAATATTTTTGCAACAGAATTACGTTCAGCTTTCTTACAACGTTTTGCTGTAAGCAACAATCGACATCTCGTAAACTTTCTTCAATTGGTAGTTTTTCCTGACCCTATCTTTGCGTTATGCTGCAATTTCGTACAATATCAGGAAGTACTTGAGATTTTTTTGCATTTGTAACAATGCGTTGCTAGATATCTCAATATGGCAACTTTTTATCACGTCGATGTTCTTAACACATGCAAAAATAATTACCATTAAGGCTAAATCATGAAACGTATTTTTAATGTTGTAGTCTTATGAACACTTTCTTTAAAAACAGGTGTAATTTTGAGATGCAATTAAAGACCGGATTTTTGTTTTAGTCACTGCATGTTGCCCTAGGGCAATGAACGACCAGCAGTTAAATGTCGAACTATTTAGGGGAAAAAGTATTGACTGCAGGCAGTCTGCTTTCACTTTCAGCTGAAACGTAAAATTCAGATCGGGTGTGTCATGCCTTGCAACACTTACATTCTTATAAATCAGTTCCAATATTCCAGCTTCCTGTTTTATTACGTAAATTCTTAGCTTATTAATTAACTGGGCAGTATACATACCAAATTAAAATTATTACAGTAACGTAAGAAGTTATATCAAAAAGCCTTTAAAAAGAAAATATTAAAAATCATTCTAGAATATAAATTAGTAGCTACAATCACTTTTTGATACGTTATCTTTATTTTTATAATTCAATTCACCTGCTGAGTTTAACCGCTACATTGAATAGGCACGCCTTTTAAATTATGTGAATAACAATATTATACTAATTGTCTCAACTACTTTCGTTAGAGAAAGTATCATAGGTGAGAATATCGTCGGATCTACAAAGAATTTTTATTAGTTATTGTTGATTTAACTTTACCTTTCAACAAGCGTTTATAAATAGTTGAAAGAAATTTATTGAGAACGTAGGTTATTAAAAATAGTCTTAGTTGCTTATCAAACTAAACTACATTT
The DNA here is from genome assembly GCA_958336395.1 of Ctenicera cuprea. Classification (NCBI taxonomy): domain Eukaryota; kingdom Metazoa; phylum Arthropoda; class Insecta; order Coleoptera; family Elateridae; genus Ctenicera; species Ctenicera cuprea. The sequence continues at coordinate 30,049,990 of OY284487.1, read as the reverse complement.
CTGAAATTTACTTACTATAACAATTTGTGACTAAAAGTTGGTAAGGAATTTTTATGGCATTCTTATTCACACACTTAACTGCAACTACCAAAGTATTTACGGTACAAAGAAACCCATTTGCATTAAAAGTGTGTATTTAAGCCAATAAAAATTTAGTGCGAGGTGTGTACAAAAGTAATCACTTAAGTTTCTAATACCCTGAAATTCCAATCATTATACGTAAAAATGCCTTACAGAATGCCATATTTGATGGTCATTTGTGATTTGTTAAACATGTGAAGACCATCGCCAGGAAGTCAGAAATTTGTGTTTTTAATCGATATCACACAATCAGAATTTTTATGAAAGCTGATATTAAAATTTTTAGAAAGTATTCCCAGTCAACTTTACTTTTGCCTACAAATGAGCGATTTCAAGAACCCTAAGTACGGATTTAGTTAATTACAAAAAAGTTTTGTATTATCATTGCTATTTGCTATTGCGATTGTCTTGACAGCTGTATTCAATATCACCAAGTTCCTGAAATAGTCTTCCAAAAACACTAGAAATTTAGAAAATAATCTTGCTCTCCTGCGAAAACCATATATTTTAAAAAGACGTATGTTTTCTGTATGGATGGAAACCTTAATTCGGGTCGCCATAGATAGAAGGTTGGTTAAATGAGGAAAAAGTTGCATATTTAGGTAACCAGTTTATTGCCATTTTGTACAATTAAACAAAAATACTTTGCTAGATATACCTACGCAATAACCTAAAATTTGACGTTTTCTTCTTTTGCTCTTAGCTTCTTTATTTATAAACTTTAACAATTTGCTTTTGCAGTGTTAGTGCAATATACATGAGAAGGATTTTACTGGCGTACACAGAATTTTGTTTGCCCTCCCATTTTCGAGCGGCGATGAACAAATTTGTTTTTAAGCGGATACATCAAATTTTTAAATTTTTAGTTAGCATTTTCATTCTACTATCAACGATATATAACAAATCCTTCATAAACTAAATTAAAAAATAATAAAAAAATCTTTTTTCTTAAAATTGGCCCTAAAACTTTTGCTCTAAAGCACTTTTTAACACGAAAACAAAAAACCGTCTGGTTATTTATCAAGCGTGTAACAAATGGGGGAGCATCCCATGCGTCCCCCCTTCATCTAAATATTTTAAAGTTATTCGTATAAATGGAGAACTATGCCAAAATCGTAAAATTCCTAAAGAGTTTACAGTTTATTAATAGATGTACGTAGATATTACACTACCGCACACATAGAAATACTCCACCTTTGTGGAAGAATTTTTCTATTCCGTGGGAGCTTATACTTTGATTTAATAATCACATCCAGAAATAGCAGAAATAAGAAATCTTTTTGGCAGGTTGGCACTAGTTATACCTTCGTCGTAGGCAAGTGCTGAAATAGTATATTTCATTAGGAGTCTGGAAATAAGGATTTCTCCGTGCCCGTGTGACAAATTCTCGTGTGAGGCGAAGCCGAACACGGGAAGTCATGCAAGCACGGAAAATCCATTTCTGGACGTGTAATGAACGATACTTTTTATTATACTTATCTGAAAACAACGCAAAAAAGAATAAGAAGTAAATTTAGAACATTTTATATTCAAAGTAATAATAATACATCGTAATAGTACCAAACAGGATTAACATTTCCATAGCAACGATTTATTTATTATCGACTTTGTTTTATTTTCTGTCAGTTTAATTCATGCCAGTTTTAAAAAATGTACTCGGAAGAAAATCCAGATATTCCTAAGAACATATTAGATCAAGCGGCACAAGCCAGTGCTGATTTGTTACCAGCAAAATCCAGGTCGAGATATGAACACGAGTATCAACTTTTTATGGAATAACGAGATCTCAAAAAAGTTAAATAAATAAATATTGTTTTTTCTTATAATTAACTCTAATTGTATTGTTTTATTTAGCGCACGGAAAAAAATCGGGGATCGGGAAAAGTTTTCCGTGCGCTGTTCTGAAAATGCCACCTTTACGTCATTGTAAAAACGCTTGAAAACAAGGTGTTTTCAGATAAGTATAATAAAAAAGAGTTTTCCTTGCTTTGACGTGCAAACTATCAGCTGGTAGCATAGGTTGTACGACGCCCCACGAGTGTTGCAAACTGTTGCATTTGCACACCTGATACGAGTGGTCCAAAGTTTACTTTTCAAACTTCGGCAAGCAATTCCTTAGGCCGTTTTGAGAAAAACGGTCCCAATGAACATGTGTTCTAAAATGCTTCTGAAGGAAGGTACCGCCCCTTAAAACGGGCGAATAAAATTCAAAAATGTAATTAATATCTGAGACACCGTTTAATATAAAATAATTAAATTACGCATACGGTTTAGTATTATAGTAAGTGCTACTATCTAACAGCATCAAAATAAAATTATTTAAAACAGAGGCGTCCCAAACTAGGGGAGCTGCGTCATTTTTATTTGTTATTTTTATAATCTTCAATTCTTTTACCAATTTAAGTCAGTAATATGTTTCTATGCTAAAAATGCATAAAAACGATAGTCTAAATTTTTTTGCAATTAATCAATTTCCAGAAAAAAATCGATTTAAACATTTATTATCTTCAAAATAAATTTTTGTTTTAAGTTTGTACTTATTTGTTAACTTACAGGATAACGGTAAGTTTTATAGAAAAATTACCAGAATACCTTTTCTTGCAAAATACTGGTAGATTTCAAAAATGTAAAAGGTTTTTTGTTATCAAATTGATTTCAAGTTTCATTCTAATTTTCTGAATCCAAAGTTAATAAACAAGTACAAAAAAATTTTTTATCTTATTTTGTAAACGAAAAAAGTTAAAAATGGTTTTTTTCTGGAAAATGGCTAGTTGTACAAAAAACATCCTAAGTATGGTTTTTAACATAGAATCATATTTATTCTAGTATTTCGTATCACCTAGTATTAATCTGTTAATGTTTCGTGTTATTTGTGAAGATTGCTTGTAACATTGTTAATTTCAGGTGGAAGGTGAAAGAGTAATTTCACTCCGAAACGTTGCATTATGGAAATTAAAGCGTAAATTCCCGTAAAATAGTTGTCCACGAAACATTAACAGATTAGAATCATGGCGTTTGAAACGGCTTAATTTGTTAAAATTGAGAATACCACCCTGTATAAAATAAATAAATTTTGCATGCGAACAAAAAGCCACTAAAAAGGGACTCTTGTTGAAAAGTTAGTGACAATTTAATGCGTGATGATAGAAAATAAATGAGAATAAGCAAAGATCAGCAAAGGAAGTAATAACAAAATACGGAAAAAGTTTATTTTTTCTTTCAACCGCTGTAACCTAAAAACCAACCATCCCAGTTCATTTATGATGGTAGAATGCAGTTTTTTGCAAGCTTTCCAAGGAGCTCACACAAAATATAAGTCGCCATTTAAAAAAATTAAATCAAGGTGGCTGGGGGTGCGGAAGTTGACGTTGGAAAACAAAAGATATTACATAAAGATGCAGTTATATTTAAACCAATTCAAGTGTCCGAGGATTTTTTCAAAAACCACCGCGCTACAGAAATAAGAATTTTGTTCTTTATTTTAGAATAACTCTGTATATCACCTAACATGTGAATTGAATAGTCCAGAAAACTTAATTTAACAACTTACTATTTCTCCATCAAACTTAAAAGTGAGAAAAACATAACGAATAGTAGACCTAAATAATTTACATATCTTAAAACATAATTGATATTTTAGCTTCGGACATCTACGCCGAATCACCTGGTACCTGTATCTCAATCTCATATATTTCGAGAACTCATCCATTGTTCCCAAACTTTAAATGCTACACAGAAAAATTATGGGGTATGAAATAATATTTCTTTACACGCTACATGCAGACTCCACTGCGATATATTTGCCTATAGAATATGTTAAATGGTATTTAAGTTTCTTGTTTGCTAAATCAATAATCAATAATGATGTTTTTGTGGAAAAGGTCATGTATTATTACAGTATGGACACCTTGAAAGTGGCAATACACACTTTTTAACATATTAATGAACCCACGATCTTCTCTTCGGAATTTTAACTACCCTACACTCTAAACAGCACTTAATAAGAGATTTAATTTTGTTTTTCATGTCTAAAATCTAAGCTACATATTTTCTATGTTATGGTAAGTGCTAATATCATTATTGCGTTCGTAGCACCTAAATAATATTGATATGAATAGCATGATACCTGATACGATATTATGTGAATGAAATTTTAGATTGTATGTAACATTTGTTTACAATCAAAGTCACTTCAAGGTTTTTATTTTAGTTTACTTTCAGTATGAGGATTGTACTGCAAGTTTAATTGTTAAAAATTAAATTTTGAGATTTTGACAGACACTCAAGTGTTGAATCTCTAAAAATTAATATGGTGTTTTGTAAAAATATGTATCTCTGGGTTTGTAGATAATGTGTATGTGTGTGTGGCGCTCTTAATTTCGGAAGCTATACTCGACCGATTTTAATAAAATTATGTATAACAAAAATTTGCAAAGATGCAAACTTTTATTTAAGGTTTTAGCACAGTAAACAACAGTTTTATATATTTTTTGGTAGAACTTTCTGCAAAAATGGAATTTTAAGAGATAGTCTGATAGAGGCCGCTACAAAAATCAAAAGGTTTTTTCGAACTCTCTAGCTTCAAAAAGGCGACCGTTCTGAGAATGAAATTCTTCGAATTAATAATTAAAAATTACAGGGTGAGGAAGATTAGTAAAATAGTTCTGTGAGTATAATGTAGACTTGCTTTCTGGTCACCCAAGAAATCCCTCCATTTCATTCGAATTTCGAATGTCAAATTTGTGGTTAACAAAAAGCAACCGAAAAATGTTTGGTGCAATACCATGTAGGTTAGTAAATACTGCATTCTAATCGGTTCTTTATGTATAGATAAAATACCTAAAAAATATTTCTTTTAAACAGGGCATACGGTATATTTAAATTTTGTGACCTAATAAAGACAAAAAAAAGGTTTATCGATTGGTTTTTCCTCAAAACCCCAATCTCTGCGAAGCTCTGTAAAAATGTTTCGATATTTAAACGTTTATGGCTTTCATATAAACTTTAAATAATTAAGAAACCCCTAGTTTAAATTACATCAGGAGCAGTAAACTAAAATATTCTATATTTGATTTTTAGGTAAAATAATATTTAAGACATGCTCATTGCTCATCCTCCCCCCCCCCCGTTAGTTTTTAACTGACGTATTTCATGTTGTGATTTTTAGTGTTATTTTTTAGCAAGCATCTTTTTACCGCAACAATAAAAAAATCAATTTTTCGTGCTAACCACCGACAGCCAACACTCACCGAGCTGTGGTATCGTAACCCTCGCCAGATTGTTCGAGTGCGCCACTCAAGAATAGCTACGAACTGAACATTGAACATGTAATCTTATTATCTAGTACTTGTTTTTTTTTGTTTTTTTTTTTAATTAATGACACTACAATCTGTCATACATTGACATTCAGTAGATTGTTTAACAGACATGATTAGGTGATACGCGTGTAGGTTGAGCATCCAGTGATGCCCACCTATATTAAACATTAAGTAGTTTAACAGTACTAATTACGATAAATAACATGCAAAACTTCCTGATTATACAAATCTGTTTATAAGATCGAAAGGTTTGAATCGCTTTAAACGCGGTTGCACTACATCGTCACGTTCTTTTAGGCACTCCACTGAGGAGTTTGGGTGGTCGTTGATACGTTCTCGGTAACGCGCACTAAACCGTTGTATTTCTTGATACACTGTGGGAACTGCTAGGTCCCTTTGGATGGTTTCATTGGGGATGTACCATGGGGCGTTTACTATAGATCTTAGAACTTTTGACTGGAATCTTCTTAAAATTTCTATGTTGGAGATACGGGCGGTACCCCAGAGTTGAACACCATATGTCCATATGGGTTTGAGCATTGTTTTATAGAGAAGCAACTTGTTCTCCAAGGATAGCTGGGAGCGACGCCCTAGCAGCCAGTACATCTTTTGTTGTTTTCGTTTTGACCAGATGTGGGTCCTACAGGTCAGTCTCTTGTCCAGATTTATGCCAAAATACTTGGCACTATCAGCTTGCGGGATCTGTTGATTGTTAAGTGTCAGTGGTGGAAGGTGCCTCTCCTAAGTGTGAAAGTTACTTGAACGGATTTGCTTTCGTTTAGTTTGATTCTCCATTTTTTGCACCAGGACTGGATTGCGTTTAAGTGGGTTTGTAAGTGGCTAGAAGCTAGGTTAGGGTCAGCGTGCGATGAGAGTACTGCTGTGTCATCCGCGAAGGTGGCAACCATAATTCCAGGTGTGGTCGGAAGATCTGCCGTAAATAGGAGGTATAGGATTGGTCCCAGTACGCTCCCTTGTGGAACCCCGGAGTTGATGGGATAAGTTGGTGTTAGGGCGCTGCCATACCTGACAAGAAAGTGCCGGTTGGAGAGGTATGACTTCAGGAGTTCAAAATAGTCCGTGGGTAGGAATTTTTTGATTTTACAAAGTAGGCCATCAAGCCAGACCTTATCGAAAGCCTGTGTTACATCCAGGAATACTGCTGCACAATACCTGCGTTCATCGAAGTCCTTAGTGATTTTGTCCACTACGCGATGTACTTGCTCGGTTGTTGCGTGGTGTTTGCGAAAGCCGAACTGGTGGTCGGGAATAAGATGTTTGTCTATAAGGATTGGTTAAAGCTTCTGTAGGAGCATACTTTCAAACACTTTGGACAGTGTCGGTAATAGACTGATTGGTCTGTAGGAAGCTGGTTGATCAGTGGGTTTACCGGGCTTTGGAATTCGGATTATTACTGCAGTTTTCCATGATTCGGGAAAGTGGCGAAGCCTTAGGCTAGCGTTGAATAGTTGGGTTATGAATTGGAAGCCTTTTTGAGGCAGGTTTTGGAGCTGCAACTTGTAATGTAGAACATTTCTGCAAACAATGGCCCGAACGTTTTAGTGCTGAAAAGTCAACTAGGGCCAAAAGTGGTAATTGTTTGTAGTGTATTATATTAAAATAGAGATGCGACATGTTATTTACAGTGAATTCTATTAGGATTTACTAGTTTATGCAAAGACCCACAAGCAGGTTTCAGTTTGCAAATTTTAACGAACCTAATATTGCTGACCTACGTTTACGTTTAATACCAAATTGTATAATTGTATATAGATACAATTATACAATTTGGTATTAAACGTAAACGTAGGTCAGGAATATTAGGTTCGTTAAAATTTGCAAACTGAAACCTGCTTGTGGGTCTTTGCATAAACTAGTAAATCCTAATAGAATTCACTATTAAACCTTGATAATAATCCAAGGTCGTCTTTTAATGAAGCAATACCAGTGGAAAACACAATGCAATTTAAAGCCTTTGGGTCTGACCGTGTACACGTTTAATGAAATCGAGGCCTAATACAAGATCACATCAGTTCATTTGGAATTCTAAACGTGTATAATTATGCTGAACGAAAGCTATAAGATCAGGGTGCGTTGATTGTGCGATTTCTGGCACGCAAGGTATCATGCTGCCACATTTCTTTACACAATAGCAATTAATAGATCATATTTTAATTTAAATGTTATTTGTTTAAATTCCGTGTGTTATAAAGCATCTGGCAATGAATAAACGGTAGGTATATGTTTCCATGGTATTAGGAGATTTTAATGCGTGTATAGCCAGCTAACCTTTAATTTTTATACAAAAATGCTTTCGTGGCATATGTTTGTCAGCAGTATACAGTCTTGAGAATAGTCAGTTATTTTAAGATTTACTGAAATATCTGACTTATGTAGAATTTAATTTAAAAATTCAACCTAATTTAGTTAAAACGTAAACTATGGAACGCCGTTTTAATTTCAACAAATTAAAATTATAGGTATATTCACACCTTTTAAAAATATTTTAGCAATATTATTATTTTATTATAACTATCTTAAAGAATTATACTAATTATAGGTTTGTATTGTAAATATATTTGAATTAAAAATATGTAAGAAATAGGGTGTTCCGAAACTCGCGGATACGGATTATAGAGCGGTATTTTAAAAAAGAAATTGAACAAAACGTTTCTGTGCGATTTTTCGATTCAACTAATATTTTTGAAGTTATTCCATAATAGATTATAGGATGGTAATGCTATAGCGCACAGTTAGTTTAGTTTTTTACATAGCACTGCATAATAAAGTACGTAAGGCAAATGAAACTCACTTTAAACACTAAATTGTTGACAAATTACACCTAACCTTTATATCATTGCACATGACATTTTAAATTGACAGAAGAACACATACTGAAGTAAAACAAAGTTTATCAACAAGTTTTTACAATTGCCCAGAACTTGACGAAAATTGGTCCAAGAAACAGCATTACTATCTTTTATACTCTATCATGTAGTTATTCAAGTTTTTAAAAATCTGATAATTTTAGAAAGAAAAACTGTTATACTGAAATTTAAGTGTTTAATCAAGTACTGAAAGTCAATCCATGGTAAATTACTTTAAAACTCAAATTTACGTGTTCAATTAAACAGTGCCACGCCACTGGCTGTTGAAAACTGTCATTATTTATTTCTTTCATATTTTATTATTTGTTTCAATTTAGTTCTGAAGTGCGAAAGAACGGCAGCGAATTATTGGAACCAAAAATATCATGATATGCTGATGGCACTGAGGGCTTCTAATAAACATGCAGGACAAGCGGTACGTGTATACGCGACTATTCTTGTGCACTTTAAACGATTTTAAAATAATAAGTGGAATTGCACAGTGCAAAATTAGTAACCAAATTCAAACAAATGGCGAACTATGAAACAAATAAATTGTGACGTACTGTTTTAACAGCCAATAGCGTGCCACTGCTTAATTAAACACGTAAATTTGAGTTTTTCAGACACAATATTTGTAATTTTTCTTCTTAACTATTGTTTTCAACTGTATTTTGTTTTTGTAATGTATTCTGAATTTATTTTCAACTTAATCAAACACTTAAATATGGGTTTGAATGTTTTTTTTTAATATTTTCAATTTTTTCAAAACTTTAATAACTCCAATAATATAAGACACATCGAAAGATCGCAGAGGATTTTTTTGTTTAGTTTTTATAGTAGAATACCGCTCCTCAGTCCGTGTCTGCGAGTTTTGGAACCCCCTATATTTTAATTATTTAAAAATATCTAAGAGAAAGTATCTGTTTAAAAATATCCTAAAGATATTTAAAAAAACATTTAAACACAATTTGAATTTTAAATATCTTAAATATTTTTAATTAAATTTATTTTCCATATGTTTTTAAAAGGTACTCTATTTTGAAATATCTTAAATGTTTAAAATTTTATCGTACAATAAATTAGTTTAAATTATTATAGATGTTTTAAAATAAAAACATTGTTAGATATCGAAGATATTTGGAAATTACCGCCATCTATAAGGTTTGTACTACCGCTAAGTCGAACTACGTCTGCAAAAGTTGAGACTTGAGTGGTTATATTATAACTTCATTTAATAATGCATTTCTTTATTATGTGGTACCCAGCGCAAAGGCGGCGAGGCTACTAAGTAATAAAGAATATACTAAAGATATATGTTTTGTAACTGCAACAACAATTTACGGCGATCTTGTTTTGCAAGTTATGTGCACTAGTCATGTTTAAACGTAAACAAACATTCTATTTTCTGCAGCTGTCAATAAACTTTTTCAGGTTAGTGTTTATTGTCTTTTTTAACGGGGGCTGTATTTTTAACGTTGCTCATAGCAGCGTGAAAAAACGTTGCCTATGGCAGCGTGTGCCAAAGTACCTTAGCGCATACGCTGCCATAAGCAATAGTTTTCAAATATCTTAGATATTCAACACTTATTTGATTATGTTTTAAAATATCTAACATATTTTTTAAATAAACTAATATTTTAATCACTAAGATATAAAAAAAATATTTTATTTTAAATATTTAGGATATTTTAAAATAATATTGTTTTAAAATATCTTCCATATATTTAAATATAAAATATTTTAAAATATCTATTAGATTTATAAAATTCCTTAAAAGAATCTTTGAGATATATCTAAATAGGTAAATCAAAATAACCTTTACACATTTTTAAGTATTTATTGATATTCAGTAGATATTTTTAAAACATAAAAAAATTACACAGGTATTTTCAAGTAAAATATTAATATCTAAGATATTTGTAATATAATCGGCAGAAACAGATTCGTTGTAAATTTTCACAACATTTTTAACAACATAGAACAACTTTTATGACTAACTTTATTGACAAGGAAAACATTTCAAGATATGTTTAATTAATTAATTTACAAATATCTTATAGATATTAGTTTTTTATTAAAAATAACTAAATCATTGGTAAACTATAAAATAGCAAACTAATTGCTAACATGTTTTATTACAAAATTCCAAAAATTTTAAACAAGATAAATATATTAGAAATATATTAAATTTAAGTACCATAATAGGACGAGAGTGTTTTAAAAAGCTTTAAATTTACCTCTAAGAATTGTTTGAATAGGGTATTCAAAACTGTTTCAGAAATATTTTTAAATATTTATAAAAATCGAAGATAGTTTTCAATAATTATTAATATCTAAGATAATTTTAATTAAATACAAATATCTAAGAGATATTTTTAAATTACGTAAATTTTTGTTTTTATTTTGCAAAAATCACTGTCAGTAAAAAGCAAAACAGCGTTCTATAGTAAATTTTAAAAATAAATTTTTAACTCTAATGTTAACTGAAAATATACATTTGCTGATAGTTTACTGCTTGAATAACATGTACAGCTTAAGAAAACAACTAATGCGGATTAGAAACTTATAGTAGAACATTACGTCATGGAATTTAGCGCCTGTATGCTGCATTAATTTAACAAGGTGCCACTTTAACAACTTGTTTGTTGTTGCTATACTTCTTTTATAACAAAAAAATAAAAAATATATACATAAGAAGTATCCCAATATTGGTATTATGATAAGCAGGTGTGTTTAAATCAAGAAAGTGTAAAATTAGAGAAAAAGGAAAGTGTTTCGGCATTTCCTAAAAAGTATAATGAGTACAATAAGTCGTAATTGAATGTTACGCGTCTGCTAAGAACTTTATTAACACATTAGCAGTTCTATTCCAACTATTACTCCGGTTTGGTATTTTTACACTCTACAGATTCACGCATTGTTCATTTATCATTGGGCGGAACACTAACCTCAATTACCCAAGTATTGCATTATTAATCGTTGCTTTTTATCAAATAGTTCATTTATTATGGTGACATAACAAATTGTGAAATAACTTTTAAGAAATTAACAAATGAACTGAAATTTCTATTAGAAGGAAGTAACACTTCGTTCTTGGCGAATTTACAATACATTTTCTTGCAATAAATTAATCGTAGAGATAACAAAATAAAAATTACGCATTTGTACACGAATTCATGGTCAATACATTATTTTTGGTTTTAAATTATGGGAATATTTTCCGGGAAGGTTTTAAATTAACTAGTAAATTTAAATTTGCAGCAGTGTACAATGCAACAACTTAAAAAGTAATAACCTTATAGACTTATTTTACCCATACTGAGTCATAACTATTTAAATATCTACTAGTTGACATTTTAAACAAGTAACATTTTAGTCAAAATACAGCTTTTTGCGATCATCGTGTAAAGAATCTTTGGTTATCAATCGACCTCGAAATGATAATTTATTTTAGGCCTTCAAACGGAAATTGTATATAACACCGTTCAGTGTCGTTTGCTAATTTGTTAACAATAACAACTTTAAGCACTTCTGATTTCTTGCTACTTCCGAATCTCATTAATGATGTAATATAGAACAACATTAATTAAAATGTTTAGGAAAAATTTTAAGTAGGTAAGGCATTGAAAATTATATGTCAAAGTAATGCCGATACAAGTTCCTAAAAAATCTTGTATTTAACAAATTCATTCTAATCGCAATCTCATCTTAAGAACCATTTAAATTTAACTAATGTGTTGTTTCTACACATAACAGCATTTTGTAACTTCTCATTTGTAATTTAATTTATAAATATAACAACAATATCCTCCAACGTCATTCAAGATCAATCGACCTTGCATTGTATACTCAAAATTTAAATTATGTAACTTTCGTAAAAAAATAACAATGTATACAAACTATTAATTTAGTTCAGCTTATCCATCATAGTGACTTGTACTTTAACGAGGTCATTACTAAATATTTAAAATTAAAAAAAAATAATGAAACACATCCAAAGTGAACCTACATCAGAAGAAAATAGCACATACGTCAGAAACGTTCTACATTCAGTGATAATGACATTAATTCCGTTTATCTAAAAATAATTCTTATTTCATGAAATTAACATCCTGTGAAAGGTTCAGATATCTGACCTCAGAAGCTAATAACTCGATTTAAAGGGCAATCTTTAGGCGTGGTAGGTTCAGAGAGTCACGTTTAGGCCTGATCACCGACATAAATAAGTACTAATTATTTATTTGTTTTGCATATTTGGAGCAAGGTTCTGATAATTAGAGTTATTTTTTTAACATACTACCCTGGGGAAACCGTTTAATTAATGAAAACTATCTTTGCAAAGTATTACGACACTCATTATTATTACCACTGTAATATATATTATGTCTAATGTCAATTTCAAGGACGTTAAAATGTGTCAGTCGTGTTAGCAAATTTTGTATTAAATTACATAACTGGCGTCCAAAGAAGTACCAATAACAAAATTTGTTTATAACAGCATTATTTTAATTGTGTATTTATTACTACAAAAGGCATATTATATTGTAACAAAACTGCTGTAAAGTTTATACGTGTTGTCTTAAATGCACAAGATGTTATCGTGAAAGATAATTAATGAATAACAATTTTGGCTCGCTAACTGAACCTTTATAAAATGCTGAGAAGAGCCAAATTGATGTTTTGAAGAAGACAAACGGTATAATAACATAAGAAAACTTTTAGTTGGTATTTTAAATAAATTAAATATTTATTACATTAGGTAATCAATTTATCGCCTGATTAATTGTTATTAAAATTGCTTGTGTTATATTGCGTTGTATAATAGAGCAATATAAAAACAGAAAAATAGTTTTAATTATGATAATTTCATTGACAACATATTTAATTTTTGTATGCTAAATACTTAGCTTTATCATTTACAAATCAAAACAACTCGTTTAGGATGTATTTGCAGTAATTTATTTAAATGCAAACAGTATCCGCTGCTTTATTTCCTGTAGTACCGCAACTAAACAATTTTAAAATACACCTATATGTCTATAAGGTATAATTTAACTGATTATATGCAAAGTTAAACGTAATATATTGTTGAGTTCATAAGGTATAGCTTATATGACAAAAAATGTTTATAAATATAGAGAATATCAAAAAGGAGGGTTGAACGTAAATATAAAAGAACAGAAGCGGATGAGACCCAAGGAAGGATGCTTCGTTTATGAAAAACAAGCAGTAGTAGATTAGTGATAAAACGTTCAATGTATTCATTGCCTAACTTCAAAATGGTTGCTACTACGATTTAAAAAATTGTATGAATCTTTATTAATTTATAGTTTAGCTGTAAACTTCTTTTTATATGTTACGTGGGTACATTAGATATAATTTATTGCTGTTTAGAGCAAGTTTCTCAGTATAAATAGGAAGAAGAAAAATGTACAAGTTCTTTTTAATTAAATATACAACATCGCATTTCTATAAATTAAATTTAAACATTTATAATATTTATTTTTATTAAGTGTTTCTTAATTATCAACAACAACGAATCTATAAAACATTGAAATCAAAATTATTTAACAAATCGACATACTCATTTTTGTGATTAACTCATGTTTAAGAGCCGTAATTTACATCTTAACTGTCACAAAAGCTGTATACAAAAGAAATATTACATTTTAGAAGAACCCCTTCAATTTATTTGACACGGGGCCGACGACGTCCTGTAACTATACCTCCAATTGTTACAGTCGAGAACATACTAATATAGACATCCTTAACAATAGTTATACTTGTATGATAGATACCCAGGATACACTAATGAACACGAAAGAATTAATAGAAAAATAGAAATAATATAAAAACTTGGAAGTAAAAATAGGGAAACAAGAGCATTGCGAAATTCAAATAAGAGACAAAGTAGCTGCAAAGAGGAAGGTGATGAATAATTTGATTCCAATACTATGGGACAATAATATTTCAAACCACAGTCACAGACCCGATTGCAAAAGTTATGAAG